>JAVSCE010018329.1:0-66763 GCA_032199065.1 Smutsia gigantea
GTACATACCACAGAAAAAACTTTTTGCATAAGGACATAATAGTCACAAAGATTTTCATTGCAGCACTGTTTAAAATAGTGAAACTTTTTTTTCCTTGTTTACCTTTTCCTTTTTTCTTTTTTAAAATGTTTTATTGAAGTATCATTGATATGCAGTCTTACATCATTTTCAGATATACAATACAGTGCTTCAACAGTTACCCCTGTTATTAAATCCATCACCCTCACTAGTGCAAGTTACTATCTGTCAACATGAGAAGATGTTACAGAATCATTGGCTGTATTCTCCATACTGTACTACCATCCCCATGACCAATTTATATTTTGATTGAGAATTTTTGTGCCCTTTTATCCCCCTCACTCTTCCCACACAACCACCACAATCCTTCTCCCCTGATAACAACCAGTCACTTCTCATTGTCTATGAGTCTACTAATATTTTGTTCATTTTGCTTAGCTTTGTTTTTATATTGCACAAATAAGTGAAATCATATGGTATTTGTCTTTATCCACCTGGGTTATTTCCCTCTATTTTCATCCTTATTGTTGAAAATGGCAGGATTTTTTTTTAATGGCTGAATAATATTCCATTGTGTATACTTACCAACTCTTCTTTATCCATTCATCTATTGATGAATGCTTTGGTTGCTTCCATAACTTTGCTACTGTAATTAATGCAGCAGGAGACATAAGGGTGTGTATATCTTTTTGAATCAGGTTTTGTTTTCTTTGGGCAGATTCCTAGAAGTGGAATTATTGGGTCAAATGATATTTCTATTTTTAGTTTTTTGAGGAACCTCCATATGGCCTTCCATACTGGCTTCAATTGACATTCCCACCAACAGTGTGAGAAGGGTTCCCTTTTATCCATATCCTTACCAGCACTTGTTTTTTCTTGTCTTTTGAATAGTGGCCATTCAGACTAGTGCAAGGTAATATCTCATTGTTGTTTTGATTTACATTTCCCTGATGATTGGCCATGTGGAGCATCTTTTCATGTGCCTGTTGGCCATCTATATTTCTTCTTTGGAGAAAGGTCTGTTCAGGCCCTCTGCCCATTTTTTGATTGGGTATTTGTTTTTTTGGTGTTGAGGCCTATATTCTTTATATATTTTGGATATTAATCCCTTCTTGGATAAATTATTTATGAATATATTGTCCCATAATGTACATTGCTATTTTGTTTTGCTGGTGGTGTCCTTTGCTGTACCGAAGCTTTTTAGTTTGATGTAGACCGACTTGTTCATTTTTTTATTTTGTTTCCCTTGCCCAAGGAGATGTGTCCAGGAAAAAATTGCTCATATTTTATGTTCAAGAGATTTTTGCTTATTTTTTTTCTTCTAAGAGTTCTATGGTTTATGTCTTACATTTAGGTCTTTGATCCATTTGAAGTTTATTTTTGTATATGGTGTTAGACAGTAATCCACTTTCATTCTCTTGCATGTATCTGTCCAGTTTTGCCAACACCAGTTAGTAGAGAAATGAAAAATCTACTTTTAATCCATATGACAGTATTATATCATCTGTTTAAAAGTCAAAGAATTATGAAGCAAAAATGGCAAAAAGTTAGCATCTTTTATGTATGGATAGTGACACATGTACCCACTTTCTATACTTTGAAATAGTTTATAATTTAAATTTTAAAAGTTAAGTGGGTTATTATAATATTAAAAGGATTCTGTCTGGCTCTGTTTTATCTTTCAGGATTCTGTCTCAAAAGGTGATTGAGTTTGGATAAACCACAATCTTCAGTCTAGTTGGAGGGGAAAACGTATAACTAAACACTGAAAAACATTTTTTAGAACAATCAATAAGTGCAAATTAATGAGTAACTTTCTGAGTAATTGTTGTTGCCCAAAATAGAGGCACAAAAGATCATATTGTAGCATGTGTACAAAACTTAATAGAGTTGAATTTTTAACTAGGTTATTACTATTATTAGTAGTATATTTAAGTGGAAGAGAGTATGGAGGCTATCTATTCTAAACTGGTGCTCTTCATTCTTTTTCTTTAGCCCATGCCCCATTTTGGTAAACATAAGTAACATAAATACCTTAAATTCTGGTTAATATAATTTGTAATTGCAAAATAAGTTAAATTTCAAAATAGTCCAAAAATGAGTGAATGAAAGCTTTTGTGATTACAGAGAGGGGCCCTTTTCCTCTACTCACATTTTTATCTGCTTATGTTTAAGGGATCTTCAGTTCTCTCAGAAGTGCTAGAGGGAAAAGTAACTTTCTCGTTAATCAGGATGGGGTAGGATATGCTTCCATAACAAAGTAAGCCTGGAATATCAGCAGTCTAACAAGAATTTATTTTCTTTCACGTTATATGTACAGCACAAATCACTGGAGGCCCCTGCTCCACATAATCCCTCAGGAACCCACATTGACTTCAGGTAGCCTCACCAGTGAAACAGATGGCTTCCAGGGTGACATATTAATTCTTAACTATGTCAGCTGAGAAATGAAAGTTCATGGCCCTAAGCTCACTGCAGAGGAGACTGAGAAATGCAGATGAGCAGATGGAATGTTTGATGAGTGCTGTCTCTGTCCCACATTCTCTTTACCATTTGCACCTCATAGAAGGAATTAGGTAGGTCCATGCTACTACTTCCTTGTGTGAATATTCTTTATCAGTCAGAGCATCAGAAGAGTAGGACATTGAATGGTAGAATTTGAACACCAAACTCCTCCTTGAACTTCCAAAATTAACTTGATTTTGCATATCTCACATCACACCATTATTTTCCTGTGGATCACATGATATCAAAGTGAATGTTGATTTGATTGTCTGCTACAAATTTTCTGTATGTCCAAAATGTGAAAGATCAAAGCTCTCTCTAGGTCTTGTGCAATATTAAATCTGTAGCATTGCTTTATTTTCATGGTAAAACATTTGAAAAAAACAACTTCAGGTATATGTGCTTACGTAAGTAGGATGATAACAGAAGATCTTGCTTATGTGGGTGTAAACTGGGGGATTTTTACCAGATTGTGGTTTCCTGGAAGGTCTTTGACATCTAAATCAAACTTTTGTTCAAAGATTTCCTTTTGGATATGTTCTCACTAAGACTGAAATGTGTGAGAGACATCCTCAAAAGCTTGCAGGCAAGATCTTTGCCACAATAGTAGGAAATTATCACCTTAGTTCATTCAATAGACTAGGTAGTATTTGAGGTTCCCCATAAACTTGGAACCATTTTCAATAACTTTGCTTTGAGAACTTCAGTAAAGAAAATGAAGGCTTTTAAGCCTAATGAACAGGGATATTGATGTTTGTCATTTGAAGTTTCAGGTCAGATATTCAGATATGTCTGCCAAATATACCAAGCTCTATTAAAAATTGTAATTTTGTATTGTTGCAAAATACATGTAACATAAAATTTACCATTAGTGATACTGAGTATATACTACAATGTTGGTTAACCACCACATCACCTCTGTCTAGTTGCAGTGCATTTTCATCACCCCAGAAAGAAACTCATTTAAGCAGTGATTCCTTGAATTCCCCTCCCCCCAGTCCTTGGTAACCACAATCTTTCTCTCTCTGGATTTGCCTATTCTGGATATTTATTTGAAATGGAATCATACAATAGGTGGCCTTTTGTTTCTGGCTTCATTCACTCAGCATAATGTTTTCAGGGTTCATCCATGTTGGAGCATGAATCAATACTTCATTCATTTTCATGGCCAAATACAAAAATTAATTTTTAAAAGTTCATGCAGTTTCTTTTCCTAATGCCTTAAAAATAGAGCGACTTTGTCTTTCATTTTATAAGTCCAGCCATCCATTTCTTTTTGACCATCTGTGAATCTCAACATGAAACAGAAATCTTCTGTTCATGACATTTGAATCTTAACAAAGCCTATCAAATAATCATGTTTAACTGCTGGCCACATGATATTCTTGCCTTGATAATCAAGCAAGGTTAAGGTCTCTTACACTACTGGTCATTGTTTTGGGAGCCAATGATTAGCCATTAAAGACACAGTATACCCAAAGCCAAATATCTTCATAGTGAACTCTCAGCCCTGCTGGACCAGAATTCCATTTCTACATATTTGAGTCATTTTGTTCCCATTTGCTTCACAGAATTTTGATATGATCAGTGTTGGTAAACTGTCCAGACATTTTCTTCTGTGTGTTGAGTCTCATATAACAAATGAAATAGTAATTGACAGTAAATTTTTATTGTTGGAAAGGCAAAAACAAACACAAAGCAGGACAGTGAGTTTGATCTTTTTCAGAACTCTTTCTGACATTTATCTTTAAATCATCTCTTTGGCACTTTATCTTAACTTGGATTAACTTTTTAATTCCTTCTGGAATTTCTTCTGTTTTTTTCTCTAGTCTGTAAAATTTGAAAACTACAGAACCCAAGGTTTCTCCAGCAGTTGAAGTGTTTTTTTTTTCTTGTTTTTTTAATTAAGATATTATTGATATACACTTGTATGAAGGTTTCACATGAAAAAACAATGTGGTTACTACATTTACTCATATTATCAAGTCCCCACTCATACCCCAATTCAGTCACTGTCCATCAGTGTAGTAAGATGACACAGATTCACTGTTTGCCTTCTCTGTGCTACACTGTTTTCCCCGTGATTCCCCACACCATGTGTACTAAACATAATACCCCACAATCCCCTTCTTCTACCCTCCCCACTGACCCTCCCACACCCCTCCCTTTTGGTAACCACTAGTTCCTTCTTAGAGTCTCTGAGTCTGCTACTATTTTGTTCCTTCAGTTTTGCTTCATTGTTATACTCCACAAATGAGGGAAATCATTTGGGTCTTGTATTTCTCCGCCTGGCTTATTTCACTGAGCATAATATCCTCCAGCTCCATCCAAGTTGTTGCAAATGGCAGGATTTGTTTCCTTCTTATGGCTGAATAGTATTCCATTGTGTATATGTACCACATCTTCTTTATCCATTCATCTACTGATGGACACTTAGGTTGCTTCCATATCTTGGCTATTGTAAAAAGTGCTGCAATAAACATAGGGGTGCATATGTCTCTTTTAATCTGAGAAGTTATATTCTTTGGGTAAATTCCAAGGAGTGGGATTCCTGGGTCAAATGGTATTTGTATTTTTAGTTTTTTGAGGAACCTCCATATTGCTTTCCACAATGGTTGAACTAGCTTACATTCCAAGTTGAAGTGTTTTTATTCATGGTTTTTATTTAGAGGAAAAAAAGTGACTTTTTTCTGACCTTTCAAAAATTAGGTATAATTGAAAATACATTATTTCAGATATATAATTTGATGATTCAGTATTTGTATATATTGAAAAATAAGATCACACTAAGTCCAGTTGACCTCCATCAGCAGGCATAGCTACAGAATTTTCTTGTGATGAGAACTTTCAAGGTCCACTCTCCTTGCTACTTTCAAATACGCAATACAGTAGAACTAATTATAGTCACCATGCTGTACATTACATCTCCCATCTTACTCATTTTTTAACTGGAAATTTGGACTTTTGACCCCCTTCATCTATTCTGCCCACACTCCATCTGCCTCAGGCCACCACCAGTCTGTTCTCTATATCCGTGAGCTTGGTTTTTTTGTTTGTTGTTTTTTAGATTCTACATACAAGAGAAATCCTATGGTATTTTATCTTTTTCTGTCTGACTTTGCTAGCATAATGCCTTCAAGGTTCATCCATATTGTTGCATATGGCAAGATTTTAGTTTTTTATGGCTGAAAATGTTACATTGTATGTATCACATTTTCTTTATTCAAAAAATGATGGTTTGTATTACATTTTCTCAGACTTTGCCCATAATGATACTAAGGCCTTTTTTTCATAACATAACCACCTTTGAATTTAATATGATAGGCATTGTTGGGACAAAGTGGGTGATATTAATATTATTCAGCAGAAAGTATTTTAGGAACACTATTTAGGAAAGATTAGAGTGGAGAGAGGTCAGAGACAGGGAAACCAGCTAGTTAGACATTTTAGTAATTTAAGAATCATTATTAATAAGTTCCTTAAAGGCAAGGACCATTGTTGTGTTGTTCATCTGTGTATTTCCAGTCTTGGTATAGGTGCAGTATAAGTTCATAGTTACTGTATATCATTTGTGAAACATGGCAGAAAATGGAATTAATATGTAAATGAGTAAATGAATTCTCCTGTATTGTTTAAAAAACAAAAAAAGATAGCTGAAGACCAAGGCTAATGTGGCAGGGAATATAAAGAGACTGAAAGAATATGGGGGTAAGAGTTAAGAGGGCTAAATAAAGTATTAAAGTAAAGTGCACCAAGAGGAACAAAATTAATCAGCCTCCAAAACTGAACTTTGGGGAACTGGAGAAAAGAAGGTGTTAAAAATAACAGTTGAGAAAGGAAATGTCTGTGTGTGTTTAGTTTTGTTTTTTTTTTGAGGGGAGAGTTAGGATCTTGCTGATAAATCAACTAGGTGTTAGAGCAAGAGCTAATTGGAAAATACCCATAGACAGTGGAATTTTTTTTAATGTAGATTTGGGGGTTAATTGCATGTAATTGATAGATTAAATTTTTGTGGGTGAATTTTGAGATATTCCAGTGAGAGTAAGAATAGTATAAGATGTATCATTTTAAGCTTTTAAAAAATTTGGGTCTATGTTTAAGCTGTATTTTATTGTGTAAGAATAAATTTTGTCACCAGGAGTGCTAATAATCTGTCCACATTTTTAATTGCAGTGAAGTTTTGCTTAAATTAGGCACCAAAATTTTATTGTTTTTATTGTAATAGGATTTATGGCACATTTAAAGCTATAGTGTGGCAAACTCAGTGGGGAAAGAAAGCTATACGGAATAGCTTTCTGTTGAGCAGAAATTATTTTATAATTTGAATTTCTAAATATTTAAAAACTAAAAATATTTTTAAAATATGAGATAGAAAAATTTGTCTGTAAACAAAATGACATGGTTACAGAACATTAGTAATAAGGAATCTTACAAGTAAGTTCTCCAAATAGTAGCCACTGTTGCAAGTTTCAGTATGTTTAAACCTCACATCCAGCCACAGGTGACAATGGCATCATCAGTCATGTGTTCTAGGTTTTGAGGAGTTAGAAAAGGATTCTAGGAGTCATCTCATCCATTTTATAGTTGTAAGAAAAATTCTCCAGAACACCAAAGTCTCAAAGCCAGTTAAGTGGTTAGGGTAAAACTAACAAATACTCTCCTGACTTTTAATCTAGTACTTTTCCTGTAATATTACACAATCTTCCTTCTATAAATGTGATTAAGAAGAGAAACTTTTGCTAAGCTTTGATCTGTGATTTTGTTTATACCTAGAATATAAGAATTAATAGGAAAATACCATTTTCTCTTACTGACTTTTTATATGCAATATATTTATGGAACAATGTATTATTTTGGTGTTGAGAAAAAAGCCTAGTTTTGTTTTCTTTGACAGGTAATTCATTCCATCTGAATTTAGGTGGAATTTAAATTTATACAGTCAATATTTTTTAGGTTGGTGTTAGTAAATTTTGTTGAGGGAGAAACAAATGTTTCTAAAATGATCTTTCTTTTTAATCCTTTGTAACCAGAAAGAAGTTGGGAAGTTTACAGACCTAGAGAAACTCTACCTCTACCTTCAGCTGCCTTCTGGTCTGAGCAATGGAGAGAAAAGGTATATCTCTTCTGTCTTTGCCTTAATTTAACACTGTTCATAGGACATCACTAGGATGTGTCTGACATGTGTGTGTTGTGGTTGTTACTGTTTTACACCATTCCTAAAATCATCAGAAAACAGAATAGCTATACAGGAGGTCTTTTTAGTCTCTGATCATATTGGGTAAGTGGTTACCTGCTGTTTTGCTGATTGATTTATGTACCTTTGTAAATGCTGTGAAATGCAGTTTGGGTTATGTTTTATGAACGGATCAGTATAATTATGCATAACAATATGCATATGAATTGATATGCATGTCAATAGTTTATTATGTGGAAGATTTGAAAATTGGACAGAAAATCAGAATAAACAGTATTAGCTATTCAGGTGAGCAGATCACAGAATATAAAAAAGAAAAAAAGTGAAATTGCCTGTATGGAACATGAATTTATTATAAATGTAAAATGTTTTAAGTGCTTGAGGGTATTACTATATTTTCATTATTACAAATATGTAATAGTCTCATCTAGAAAATCGAAAAGTTGTTAGTACATGTCTTATATTGTTAAATGAGTGTCTTTACCCTATTAAGTATTTTCTAGGATTTATTTTATTTATATTCTATACTTAACATTCTATCACTTTAAAATTGTGTATAAAAGGAAATGGAATGAATATTCAGTTGCCTTTATCCTTTCTTCCTCAGACCAAATTTTAAAACTGTTGTAATCCTTTTTTGTCCTTGAAACTTGCTCAAATCTTCTTTTGGATTAAACAAATTATTGTTATAGTTAGCTGAGATGAATACCAGAATCAATAGAGGAGCTTCCTTCATGGTATCTTGGGTGTTCTTATTATGGATGTAACTTGTAAATGACACTGCCATGTAATAAAAACTTAACAATGTTCAGTGGGAGTTTTGGCTTGGGGAGAGGACCCAGCTATAGGAAGGACTGTGGGGAGAGATTTGTCCTCTCTAGATCTCTCTGGTGTGAATTCCATTCTGAAACATAGAGTAGCTTTAGTAAACTTTCAAGGTGCTTACTTGAGAATGCTAAGCAAATAGAAAATAAACAATTTTTCCATAACTTTTATTTTAAAAGTTTGATGATTTGGTAAGTTTAGGCAAATGAACAGGCAAATGAGTACATATCCACATGAAGGTAATTATGACCCAAACAAATACCTAATGTTTTCTATGCCCCAACACCTGTGCCACTTGAAGCGATGGGGAGGAAGGGATGGAACAGGGCAATAAATAACTACAGGCACTAGCTGTAGAAATGGCTGACAGTCACAGGTGGACAATTTGTATATAGGTATCTAAACATTTGTTGTATGTCCTGAGTTTGGCTTCGTCATTTATCATGTGTTTACACACCATCTTTTAGGGGAACATTTAGGTTGGTTCAAAAATTAACAATTAATTGCTGTCTAGTTCAGCTAATTTTTTTTTTTTAGTGATCAGAATGCCATGTCATCTAGTCGGGCACAACAAATGCATGCCTTTTCCTGGATTCGGAATACCCTAGAGGAACATCCTGAGACTTCACTCCCCAAACAGGAAGTCTATGATGAGTACAAGTAAGTATTGTGTGTGTATGCCAGGCATGCTGATGTTTTGAAGAGCTTGGGTACTATACTTAGCTACAGTGATTTTTTTTTTATTGTTGGTGAATATCACACTCGTATATGGGACTTCAACTTAGAAATCTCTAAGATTTCTTCTGTCTCTAAGCTTCTCTGGTAACATATTTAATAAAGGACAGTGTTCCTAAATAAAAGGATTCCTTTAGAGCTCTTAAGAATGACAAGAAAGGTGTGTCTAGGGTTAGGACAGTGTGAGGCAATAAATAAGCCAATGCATAAGGAAAAGCTAAAACATGGTTTTTATTCAGGCTTTCTAAAGGCCTTTTTCTTGAATCCCAAACTTTTCTTATCCTGGTGCCAACCAAAGAAAAAGATAAGTTTCTGGAGTGTTGTGAATTACTCATGAATGAGCGAGTTCAGTGGGTTGCACATATTAGACATTCAGATAATTTTGATTATACAGATAATTTATTTAAACACAGGAAATAAACTTATGGAGGCCAATGTGCCTTTCTGGATAGAGAAAAGTTAGTAGTTGCTGAATCTCTTGTTTAATAATTTTATACTTGATTTTGAAGAGAGAATTTATTGTGACAGATGAAATAAAACCAGAATGTTCTGGGTATTAAAATGTCAAACCAACAAGCATTAATTACACAGTTTGGAAGAAAAGTGTCAAACAAATGCTCTTGTTAACCAGTGTAGGATGATCCAAAGGCACTACTTGGGATCATTGGCATCTAGAAAGAAAACTTCCCACCCTCATTCAAAATTCTGATCCCTCACCTTAAGAAACATAGTAGAGCTGGAGGAAATCTAGAGAAAAATGTCTGAGGGAACAAAGTTAAACTGAAGAGCTTTAGATTTTTTCTCTTTAGGAAAATTAAAGCTAGGACTGCATGTGGTCCAAGTCTGTAAAGTTCATTCTCTCAATTTATAACAGTCTGTTGAATACCTGCTATGTGCCAGACCCTGTAATAACTTCTGAGGATACAGTAAATAAGGTACAGCCCCTGCCCTCATCAAGAATATATGTGTATTTATAGTAAGCATGAATTAATCACTAAATTCAGTTAATTAAAATAGAGATACCCCATGAAACTACAAAAAAGCAAATTTCAATTCATTTAAAGATTATTAATATCAGCAAACGTGTGGTATGTTGGATTGAGGATCAAGAGAATAGATTCCGTCACTAACTTGTGTGAGTTGGGCAAGGGTTTTAACAACTCTTTTTGTCACATGTCATCTATAAAATAGGTAAGGCAATTTTTTTACCTCTAGAATTCTAAAAGTTGACTGAAGTAGGAAATGTTGAGGATTTTATCCAAAGATTTGTCACTAGTTTCCCAAAGGGCAAATTAGACAAATTAATATATGATATTTCCATAATGAACTCATAAGGATACCTGGGATATTTATATGTATTTTGAAGTGATGTCCTTCCATTGCCCAACCCTTTGCATTACCGCTAGAGACAGAAAGGTACCAAATGCTACCCATTAAAACAATCCTTAATGTTCCTAAAAGTTCCCTGCCATGGACAAGTTATGGTTATATTTTTCTATAATATTTTTCTGAAGTTTTTATTACTTCATTTTCTAAGGTTTCCATAAATCCTTAGAATTTATTTCACTGAGAAAGTTAAAGGTTTTTCCTAAACAAAAGGGAAAGAACAAAAACATGGCATTGTTTTGGGGGGAAGAGTGAGAACTTCAGTTTTGAGTAATTAATTTGCTGTTCAGTAGAGAGCAGCAGAAATGAAGTGAACTTAGAGTTTTGAAAGGAAGTACGGTTGACTCTGGAACAACACAGGTTTGAACTGCACAGGTCCATTACACACAGATTTTTTTTCAATATATATATTGAAAATTTTTTCGAAGATTTGCAACAATTTAGAAAAACCTTTTCTCTAGCTCACTGTATTGTAAGATACAGTGTATAGTTCATATAACATACAAAATATGTGTTAATTGACTGTTTATGTTATCAGTAGGCTATTAGTAGTTGAGATTTGGGGGAGTCAGAGTCATAAATGGATTTTCGACTGCACGGAGGTTGGTACCTCTAAACCTCACATTGTTCAAAGGTCAACTATTGTATGTAAGGGAAATTCTTGACAACATGACTAGGAAAGAAATGTCAATTCTGTTCATAGAATTTGAAAGAATTGTACTAATGATATGCCTCTCTTTATAGTCATTATAGTGCTATACCAGAGTCTGGGTATTGTAGTTTAAAAACATTTTGCTAAGAATGTAATTTATTATTGTTGCATTCCCCACAGTGTTTCCACATAGTAGGCACTAGTTTAATAAAAGAATGATTAGAATGGAATCTGATCCATAATATTGATAATAAAGTTTCACTGTTACAAAAGACTTTGTAACTCTTCTAGTACACTCCTGTTCCTTTTGTATAGATGAAAGCATAAAAACCCAGAGAAGTTAGGTGGCTCTTCCAGTATTACAAAACTTGTTAGAGGCGGATAAAGCTAGAACTCAGATTCCATGAGTGAGTCATAATAGTTGGGAAGGCAAACTTGTTAAATTTGTGTGGTATCAGACTGAGTGGGTAGAAAAGGTTGGACAAGGAATTAGAAATAAAGTTAGCTGGGACTTCCAGTTAGTGTGAATAAATAAGCTGCTCAAAGAATGAATGATTTTACATACAACTAGTATATGTACATACAAATAAAATAATATGAGTGTGGTAAAAGACATAGCAGAGTAACATGTATTAGCAGCAGAACATAGGCTAAGAAGAAATTGCGTTTGTCTTCCACAGCATTATAGCACGTCAGAGGTCCAAATTATTCTTATTTGATTGTTTGCCTAAAACCCTACTTTGTCATGTGGGTTTAAATAACTTGAGATATGTGGAAAATGTAGAAAGACCACAGACAGGCAAGAAATAGATCAAAGTATTAGGAATACCTAGTAAAAAGTTTTTAATTTTAAATTAGATTGCCTAAGTAAAGCAAAATTGAGTACAGCTATATATTTATTTAAAGAAAAAGAGTTAAATCGGATACAAAATCATACTTCCTGTCAATAAAGATTTTTAGAGAAATTTTGTCCTTTCCTGAAGGCCTTTTAGGCTAGTCATACTCCTATTTGGAGTGCCCCAATGAGGTTCCCCAAATAAAAACTTAACATAGAATGATGACTGTTAAATTGATTCTGTTCTAAATATTCACACACAAAAAATTATTAACATGAAAATACCTTTATTTTAGGCTTTTCCAATTGTGTGGCCCCTTGTATAATTCATTGCAGTGATGTTTAGATGTGTTTGTGTGAAAACTTATCCCTTTAATTTTCATTCATCAAAATCTCTTGGAGAGAAAAAAATGAAGCTGTAATATAAGACAGTACTGACTGACTTGCAACTGTATTTTCATGCCTAATTAAGATATTAATAGAACCAAAAAGCTTAAAGGGGCTTTCAGCATGCAAAAACAGTTTAATTTACAAACAATTGTGAACTTTTACATTTACTGAAATTTTTGAATTCTGATAATCATGTGTTTATGAAAAGATCATTAATGTGTTTATTTTTATAGTATTTTTCTAATTATAAAAATAATATGTATTTATCATTTAAGTTTTGGCAGAGAGTTATAACTGTGTAAAAAAGAAAACTAGCACCAGTAATCATAACCCTAAAAATAAACCATTTTGGGATATTTCTTTTTATTTTGTCTAATGCATTCTTTTTGTGTATATATTCTTATTGTTTAAACAAATTTGGACCCACTATTTATATAATTCTTTGGTGGGGGAACATTTGCAAATAACAATGCAGTGAATGTTCTTGACTACAAAATTTAGTGTAGATCAGAATTGGGATTGCTGGTTTATGAACCTTTATATATTAAGGATATTAATTAGTAAAATATAATTTGTTTTCAAGATTGCTGTTTATTATTTAATTTTAATATTTTTTTAAATAGGTAGTCTGATTTGTCTACTTCTTTGTAGCTTGTAACATTGCTATTATGCTTATAAAGAATTTCCCAATGCCCCTGTCAGCAGAATTGTTATATGTTTCACAAATAATCTGTTAGTTAGTTCATCTGGCATTTGTTTTGGCAAATGCCATTAAATAAGGCAGTAATTAAAATTTTTTTTCTGAATGGTTAATTATCCTGGCCTCATTTACTGAATAATTTTTTTTCTCTTAACACTAATTTATAATTAAACTTTTATCTTAATAAGGCCTTTTGTTCTCATCTTCTTCCTTTATATTTTCTGTTCTTATTCTAGTACTATACCATTTTTAACTATTTTAGCTCTTAAATATTTTAAAAACTGGTTGGGGCCAATCTTTACCATTATCCCTCTTTTTGAAACTTTCCTTGGTTTTATTTTCAGACCAGTTAATTTTTTTCATATGAAGTTTGGGATCACTTTTCTAACTTTTGAAAGTAAGCCTCAAAGGAATTTTGATTCAAAATGTATTTAATATGAAATTTATTTTAGAAAAATTAACTTCAAAGCTAGATGTTGCATCTTTGTATGCCCTTCTATAAAGTTTGTTTTTTTCCTTCAATTAAGTCCACTTATTTTTCTCAGGTTTACTCCTTGAAAATTTTTATTTTATTTATGTTATGAAAAATATATTTTCCTATTATTTTTGTTTATAGAATATAAATTTCTGGTATATTTATGTTGCACATTTTTTATATACTCAACTTTGTTTAATCCTAATTTTTCAGTTGTTACTTTTGACTGTCTTGTGTGGTTATCCTGTATATCTTCTTATTCTCTGTATTTTATTATATTTAATAGACATTTTCCTTCGCTTTTTAAATAAAAGCAAGGAGAGGTGTCATTTCCTCTCATATTTCCTTGATGTTAAGGATATATCATTTATAGCTGACCAAGACTTTATTTGCTGTTTTATGAGAAATGGATATTGAATTTATCAAATGCTTTTTGGGCATTTATTGAGATTATTATTCAGTGCTTTTTCTTTACCTGCTGATGTGATGTATAAAGATATTACCTAATTTAAACCTTTTAGTCCTAGAATTAATGTCCTCTTCATGTCAAGATGTGTAGTCTTTCAGTGTACTGTTGATTTCTATTTCCAGGTATATTACTTAGGATCTTTGCGTCTATATTTATGAGTGAATATTTTGGCCTGTAATTTTCTTTTTTTGTGCTGTTTTTGTCAGGTTTTGATATCAGGGTTAGGCCAGCTTCGTAAATGAATTGAATCTCTTTCCCTAATTTTCTGTGCTCTGGAAAAGTTTATGTAGCATGGGACTTACTTGTTCTTGAAAGTTTTAAAGAACTCAACTATAAAACCATCTAGGCCTGGAGCCTTTGTTGGAGATAATTCTTTTGACAATTTTTTGTGGGTTTTTTTCCTAGTTAGGTTTTTTACTTCATGAGTCAATTTTGATAATTTGTTTTTCCTGGAATTCATTTAGATTTTCAAATATATTGACATAGCATTACATATATTATTCTCCCCTAAACTATCTCCTGTATCTGTTATATCCATTTTCATATTTTTAGTTGTATACATTTGAGTTTTTCTTTCTCCTTTTTTTCTTCAAATTATACTTAGCCATAGTTTATTTTTTTGCTTTTCCTTAGGGGGAAAAAAGAAAAAGACTAAGATTGATATATTCTTTTTACTTTTTGTTTCTTTTCTCATTTATTCAGTGCCTGTATTTTTCTTCTGAATTTCTTGATTTTGTTGTTCTTACTCTTGGAATGCTTACTTTGTTTTCATTCTTTTTGTATTTAAGATACAAACATTTTTATCTATGAGTTTGCCTCTGATTATAGTTCTGCCTTTATCACACAGGTAGGCTTATGATTTATAAAAATTAGCATCATCTTCTAATAGTGCAGAATTACAGTTCTAATTTCTTCTTTGACCCAAAATAGTTAGAAGTGCTTTTTCTTTTAATTTTTCATATACTTGAGAGAGTTCTTTCATTTTGTTTTGTTTTTCACTTTTATTAATTTATGCTTTTATTATATTGTGGTCAGATAATGTAGCTCATTCAATTTCTTATTTTATGTATTTGTTGAGGTTTACTTTCAGCCTAACATCATCAGTTTTATAAATATTTCTGGACATACTCTTTATATCACATTGTGTATTCACCGTATATTGATATGCACTAAATCCACTTTGCTATATTTTTCAAAATCTGCAAAAAATTGAATTGAAGTTGAGTGGCATATTAATCTATTACAAAAGTGATGTTTCTCGCAGTTCCTTAGAGTATGTTAATTAGTTTTTTCTAGATCTCTGGGCTGTTTGACACAAAAAAGGTTCATGACTGTATATGTCTTTATTATAGTTGTGTTGCCTCTTGTCATCAAAAAGTGATCCTGTGTCATATTGAATATTTTTTATGTTAAATTCTCCTTTGGTATCAATATCTGTGACCCATTCTGGATATCTTATATATATATATGTATATGTATATATATACATATACATATATATATATTTGTCCATCCTTTTATTTTTACTCCCTTTGTCATGTTGTTTTAGGCCATTTACATTATTGTATTTCTAAAGTTTTTAATCTAAAGGTGTCCCTGGTCTTGAAATCTGACCAATAGAACACACTGGTTGAATGAACCAATCCAGAAAGTCAGGTGTGTGCAAACACAAGCATTAGTCTTAAAGGGATTTCTTACTAAATAATAAATGGCCTGTTAGCAGTCCTGAAAATCTGTTTGCTTTCATTCTGGGTAGAATCACAAACATTTAGATTCGTAAACTTGACAACTTTGGCTGTAATGTTTCCTAGCACACAAATGCTCTCTCCAAATCCTTTTTTTCTTTTTAATCTAATTTTGTATGTGTGATGCTTTAGTGCTTACCATCTAAGTTTGTATCAATGTAAATTAAACTCTTATGACAACCTTGAAGGTAGAAACAGATTCTAGGTACATATTTAAGAGCTTTAAAATAGTGAACCTTTCATAAGTTAAGTGGCGCATAAATGTTTTATACCTAAAATCTAGGTCAGGCCTAAGCATATAAATAAATTTCTTAAATGTATAATATATTTTACCCTTGAACAATGCCAGGGGTTAGGGGCACCAAACCCCTTGCATATAACTTTCTGACTCTCCAAAAACCTAACTACTAATAGCCTACTGCTGATTGAAACCCTTACTGATAACAAACAGTCAACTGATGCATATTTTGTATGTTATGTATATTATATACTCTACTCTTACAATAAAGTAAGCTAGAGAAAAGAAAGTTTTCTCAAATTGTTGCAAATCTCAAAAAATATTTCATTTATTTGCAGAGAAAAATTTGCATGTAAGTGTATTTGTGCAATTCAAACCAATGTTTTTCAAGAGTCAAGTATATAAATCAGTGAGTATATTTAAAAGTGAAGTCCTTATGACTGAGAGAAGTGAATTACCCTAGACACATCTGAAGCCAAGCTTTCTGACATCAAGGCTGGGCTCTTTTTGCATTTATTCCTGTTACCTCTATAAACTCCAAACACTATTCTTTTTAAAATTAAAAGTTTTAGAGTAGCACTTGTCAAGCTTTAATTATATTTTTAAATACCTGTAAGTGAAAGGAAATAGTTAACTAAGGCACAGAAGTGATTGGTTTCGGCATCACTATTTTTCTTCATATTTGACAGGTAAATATGGATATTAAATATACTTTAAAGTATAAATTGGTGTAAGATTTTTACCATTTATGAATATAGTAATAGTTGTAATGTCTGAGTTGTTACCATAAATATATTTTCCAGCATTTAACTACTTTTCAGCTAAGATTTTTTTTCACACTTCCTTGGTTTGGTCTATCTCATAGAAGTCCTTTTCCCAGTTTTCTTTTCCCTGTTTCCGGTGACTTACCTGTATTTCCTGTGTTTTCAGTAGTTTAACTCTCAAGAGGATAGTTGATAATCTAGCTTTTCCCTCACCTTCTTTGTGTTTTGACCACTTATACCCTCACAGATTCTTCATTTACTCTCATCTTTTCCTTCTCAACTCCTTAAAATGATAATAGAGCAATAATAGGGCACTGGCAGAATAGTGCTGGAATGGTCAATAGTGTATTAGGAAAAGAACTGTTTCTCACCACTGAAATCTATCAAACATTAAAGTTGTCCAACAATTAGAAGAGCAGGGAATACTTCCAAACTCATTCTATGAGGCCAGCACACCCTAATACAAAAACCAGGCAAAGACACCAGAAAAAAAGAAAATTACAGACCAATATCTGTGATGAACATAGATGCAAAAATACCCAACAAAACATTAGAAAACCGAATCCAAAATACATCAAAAACATCATCCATCATGATCAAGTAGGATTTATTCAAGGGATTCTAGGATGGTACAGTATCAGAAAGTCCATCAACATCATCGACCACATCAACAAAAACCACATGATCATCTCCATAGATTCTGAAAAAGCATTCGACAAAATTCAACATCCATTCATGATAAAAACTCTCAACAAAATGGGTATAGACGGCAAGTACCTCAACATCATTTAGGCTATATACGACAAACCCACAGCTAACATCATACTTAACGGCGAGACGCTGAAAGCCTTTCATCTAAAATCGGGAACAAGACAGGGATGCCCACTCTCTCCACTGTTATTCAACATAGTACTGGAGGTCCTAGCCACAGCAATCAGACAAAACAAAGACATACAAGGCATCCAGATTGGTAAAGAAGAAGTCAAATTGTCACTATTTGCAGATGACATGATAGTGTACATAAAAAACCCTAAAGATTCCATTCCAAAACTACTAGAACTAATATCTGAATTCAGCAAAGTTGCAGGATACAAAATTAACACACAGAAATCTGTTGCTTTCCTATACACTAACAATGAACTAACAGAAAGAGAAATCAGGAAAACAATTCCATTCACAATTGCATCCAAACGAATAAAATACATAGGAATAAATCTAACCAAGGAAGTGAAAGACCTATACTCTGAAACTACAAGACACTCTTGAGATAAATTAAAGAAGATAGCAATAAATGGAAACACATCCTGTGCTCCTGGATAGGAAGAATTAATATTGTCCAAATGGCCAACCTGCCTAAAGCAATCTACAGATTCAATGCAATCCCTATCAAAATACCAAAAGCATTCTTCAGTGAACTAGAGCAAATAGTTCTAAAATTCATATGGAACCACTAAATGCCCCGAATAGCCAAAGCAATCCTGAGAAGGAAGAATAAAGCTGGGGGTATTATGCTCCCTGACTTCAAGCTCTACTACAAAGCCATAGTAGTCAGGACAATTTGGTACTGTCACAAGAACAGACTCCATAGACCAATGGAACAGACTAGAGAGTCCAGATATAAACCCAAGCATACATGGTCAATTAATATACAATAAAGGCGCCTTGGATATACAAGGGGGAAACGACAGCCTCTTCAACAACTGGTATTGGCAAAACTGGACAGCTACATGTAAGAGAATGAAACTGGATTATTGCCTATCCCCATATAGAAAAGTAAACTCAAAATGGATCAAAGACCTGAATGTAAGTCATGAAACCATAAAACTCTTAGAAAAAATTGTAGGCAAAAATCTCTTCAATATAAACATGAGCAAGTTTTTCCTGAACACATCTCCTCAGGCAAGGGAAACTCAAAATTAAAAGCTTCTCTGCAGCAAAGGACACCATCAGCAGAACAAAAAGGCATCCTACAGTGTGGGAGAATATATTTGTAAATGACATATCCTTCAAGGGGTTAACATCCAGAATATATAAAGAACTCACATGCCTCAACACCCAAAAAGCAAATAACCCTATTAAAAAATGGGCAGAGGATATGAACACAGTTCTCCAAAGAAATTCAGATATCCAACAGGCACATGAAAATATGCTCCACATAACTAATTATCAGGGAAATGCAAATTAAAACCACAATGAGATATCACCTCACCCCAGTTAGGATGGCCAACATAGAAAAGAGTAGAACAACAGTTGCTGGTGAGGATATTGAGAAAGAAGAACCCTCCTACACTGCTGGAGGGAATGTAAACTAGTTCAACCATTGTAGAAAGCAATATGGAGGTTCCTCAAAAAACTAAAAATAGAAATACCGTTTGACCTGGGAATTCCACTCCTAGGAATTTACCCAAAGAAAACAACTTCTCAGATTGAAAAAGACATATCCACCCCTATGTTTATCACAGCACTATTTACAATAGCCAAGATATGGAAGCAACCTAAGTGTCCATCAGTAGATGAATGGATAAAGAAGAGGTGGTACATATACACAATGGAATACTATTTAGACATAAGAAAGAAACAAATCCTACCATTTGCAACAACATGGATGGAGTTGAAGTGTATTATGCTCCGTGAAATAAGCCAGGCAGAGAAAGACAAGTACCAGATGATTTCCCTCATTTGTGGAGTATAATGAAGCAAAACTGAAGGAACAAAATAGCAGCATACTTGTAGATTCCAAGAAGGTACTAGTGGTTACCAAAGGGGAGGGATGGGGGACAGCAGGTGGTGAGGGAGGGAGAATCATGATTGGTGCACATGGTGTGTGTGGGGTCATGGGGAAGACAGTGTAGCTCCAAGAAGACAAATAGGGACTCTGTGTCATCTTACTACACTGATGGACAGTGACTGCAGTGGGGTATGGGGGTACTCGATAATAAGGGTGAATGTAATAACCACATTTTTTGCTTGTGAAACCTTCACAAGAGCGTGTATCAATGATACCTTAATAAAAAAATTTTTTTAAGTAAATGAGTTTATAACAAGTGTCTTCTCACTTGTTAGCAGCTCTTAGAAGCTCTTTTCTGAGTGTACTGTTTCATCCAGCATCCAGACTATAGACATGACCAGGGTATACCTATCAATGCACCTGTCTTCTCTTTCTGAGAGGTCAGACATCCTGGAAAAGAAGGAGAAATTTTATAAATAAACTTGTCACTTCATAATAGTTTATCTCAAACTTGACTACAAATAGGAATTACCTGGGGAGTTTTCAAAACAGTTCTGTTTCCCACCACCTTCCCCCCAGATATTCTTACTTAATTTGTGTGGGTGCAGCTGGTCATTAGGAAATTTAAAAAACTCACCAAGGCTTCCTACTGTAAATCTAAGGGTGGCACTTACAACTTTAGGGAACTTGCCCCCCAGGGGACATTTGGCAATGTCTGGAGCAATTTTGGGTTGACATAATTGGAATGTACTATTTGCACCTATTACAGGGTGAAGGCCAAGTGCGCTACTTAGTATCTTTACAAAGCACAGGACTGTCCCCCACAACAAAGAATTCAGCCCAGAATGTTGGTAGTATTTGTACTGAGAAGTTCTGCTTTATAGAGTGTTGTAGATAATTTACCATCTCATTGGAGCTCCTACTTCATCTGTGGAACTTGATTCTTTAAGCAGTGCTCTGTATTCTCTAGTGACCCCAGCGTAGCTTCTTGGAGATTTTTTTTTAGTGTGGATGATAACAATAGATATAGGTATAGACAGATAATAAAAATATTACTGATATTTTAAGTCTCTTTAAAACCATTAATATCCTTAGTCTGTCCTCAATATTTATTAGCTGTGTGAATGACAGACTAGCAGCAAAGAGGTACTTAAAGTACTGATACACTAGATCTTTATAAAGCCAGTTAACTAAATTAGCCTTATAATTGTAACATAATCATAATAATCAAGACCCTTCAATATTTATTTCATTGCATGTTAGATGGCCTGTTTAACTGTTTTCATGACTGGAAACAATTTTTCTTTTAATATACATAATTATTCAAAATTTAGTTACTGTATTAAAGTATCTATGATTTTTTTGTTTATTCCAGCCTAACTTCAAAAAATTTGGTGAGGAGTGTTGAGGGTAAATTATAACAGTTTATAGAACATGTCCTCTATTGTTTTTGTCTGTGCTTAATTAAGCTCTGTAATTACACTTGTGGCTAAGAGGAAGAAAGGTACATACCTATGAGGGTCAAACTCACGTAATTGGATAAGCTCTAACTTGGGCTGTCTGAACTTGGAGCTTCTCTTCCCTGTCCCACTATATGCTATATTCCTACCTTTGTTAAAACAAAGGTAATCTGAGAAATTACACGGGGTTTATTTAAGCTCATTTTACCATGTTAGATTTATTGTCATGTTTAGGTTGTATTATTTTAGATTCCAACTTTTCAAAAGCCTTTAACAAGGTAGTGTGCCTAGATATTTTTGTTCTTATGTTTTACTGGGTCACATTGTTAAAGGATAAGAAAATAAAAATGTGCATTAACAAATATATCTGTAAAGAAGTATGCAGGTAGTCCTCTGGGCCATGTAAGAGGAGAAGCAGTCTACACTGAGCTCTATTGAGTCAGTAATGCCAACAGTCAATTAACTGTAGGAACAAAGTCCTAAGCTTTAAGATTGGAAAAAAACAATCCACATAATAATTTTTAAACAGAAAATTTCACTGTGAGCAAATACAAGTGTATTTAAGAAAACAAGCTGTGTTATAGGAAAGAATATTTTCAGCTACCATTTACAAATGGCTCAGGAAGATCTTTATAAATTATATCCTGGGAAAAGCAGCCCAATGTGCCATAGTCAAAAAAATCAATCATATGGGGCACCATCAGAAAAAGTACAAAACTAGAACACAAACATTTCAGCCTTTTACAAAACCATGATGCTGCCAAGTAATGCAGCCTGAACTTTGCCAAGTAGACACTGCAAGACCTTCATAAATTCCCAGTTTTGGAAATAAACATTACTCTTCTATATCTCTTTATGTTCATTGCTATTATCATCTATCCTGAAAATCGCTTTGTTTACAGGGCTGTTTCTCCAACTTCCTTTATAAAAATTTACAAACAACAAATGTTGGAAAAAAATAAGAATATCTATATCTGTATATTTTCCACCTAGATTCAACAGTTTTTTCTTGTATCATATGAAAGTTATGGATATGAGACTTCTAAGAATAAGGGGGATCACTTTTATAGCCATAATAACTTTACCACATTTAAGAAAATTAACAATTCTGTAATCCACCTCTTACCTGGTTTAGAGCTATTTTTAAATAGAAAATTTTTTTTTATCATTTTCAAAACTGCAAAAGTCTTAATGATTTCAGAACAGTTGAAGCCTTACTGGAGATGCAAATGTGATTAGTTAACGCATGTCCCAGCAAATCAGTCACTTTTTTTTTCAATTAAGGTATCATTGATATACAATCTTATGAAGGTTTCACATAAGCAACATTGTGGTTTCAACATTCACCCATATTATCAAGTCCCCCCCACCCCATTGCAATCACTGTCCATCAGCATAGTAAAATGCTATAGAGTCATTACTTGTCTTCTCTGTGCTGTACTGCCTTTCCTGTGACCTACCTGTATTGTGTGCTAATTATAATAACCCTTAATCCCCTTCTCACTCCCTCCCCACCCCCTTCCCTGTGGTAACCGCTAGTCCCTTCTTGGAGTCTGTGAGTCTGCTGCTGTTTTGTTCCTTCAGTTTTGCTTTGTTGTTATACTCCACAAATGAGTGAAATCATTTAAGTACTTGTTTTTCTCCACCTGGCTTATTTCACTGAGCATAATACCCTTCAGCTCCATCCATGTTGCTGCAAATGGTAGGATTTGTTTTCTTTTTATGGCTGAATAATATTCCATGTGTATATGTACCACCTCATCTTTATCCATTCATCTACTTATGGACGCTTAGGTTGCTTCCACAGCTTGGCTATTGGAAATAGTGCTGTGATAAACATAGGGGTGCGTATGTCTTTTTGAATCTGGGGTCTTGTTTTCTTTGGGTAAATTCCTAGGAGTGGAATTACTGAGTCAAATGGTATTTCTATTTTTAGTTTCTTGAGGACGCTCCATATTGCTTTCCACAATGGTTGAAATAATTTACTTTCCCACCAACAGTGTAGGAGGGCTCCTCTTTCTCTGCATCCTCACCAGCATTTGTTGTTTCTTATCTTTTGGATGTTGGTCATCCTCACTGGTGTGAGGTTATATGTCATTGTTGTTTTAATTTTCATTTCCATGATAGTTAACACTGTGGAGCATCTTTTCATCTGCCTGTTGGCCATCTGAATTCCTTCTTTGTAGAAGTGTCTGTTCAGATCCTCTGTCCATTTTTTAATAGGGTTGTTTTTTTGGGTTTTGGGGCCTGCTAGCTCTTTATATATTTTGGATGTTAACCCCTCATGAGATAAGTCATTTATTAATATATTCTCCCATACTGTGCAGATTAGTCACTTTTACTCCCATCTTAAAGCATATGATTCAGATTTATGCAGCAACAAAAATCTTTATTTACTGCATGTCATAGATTAAGACAGTTATTCACAGATAGATGAAACTATAGAAAATTTTGGCTTACTAGATTTTATCTTTTGACTGATAAATCATATTCATTTCAAAGCACACTGACCTTTGAACAACATAGGTTTGGACTCTACAGGTACTCTTAAATGCAGACGTTTTTCAATAAATATGTTGGGAAATTTTTTGGAGATTTGCACCAATTAAAAAAAAACATTTTATTTAGCTTACTTTATTGTAAGAATACAGTGTGTAAAAGATATAACATACAAAATATGTGTTAATTTTCCATTTATATTATCACTAAGGCTTCCAGTCAACAGTACTTTATTGGTAGTTAAGTGTCGGGGGGGTCAAAATGTGTATGTGGATTTTTGACTGCAGAGCGGTTCAGTGCCCCAAAACCACATTGTTCAAGGGTCAGCTGTATTTTCTAATTTCTCTTCTGATTTCTTTTTTGACCCGTTTATAATTTACACATATTCATGAATTCCTCATTTCCTGCAGTTACTAATTTCTAATTCTATTCCATTATAATTAGAGAAAGTACTTGGTATGATTTCATTCCTTTCAAATACATTGACAGTCGTTTTATAGTCTGATATATGATCTGTCACGGATAGTATTCCATGTGCGCTTGAGAAGAATGTATGTTCTGCTGTTGAATGATTGAGTGTTCTCTGGTATCTGGTAGGTCTAGTTGGTTCATACTGTTGCTTGTTTTCTGTTTCCTTGTTTATCTTCTGCTTATTTCTATCAGTTATTTTAAGTAAAGTATTGAAATGTACAATTACTGTATTTCAGTTATCTGTTTCTCCCTTCAATTTTGTCCATGATTGTTTTGTATATTTTGGACCTCTGTTGTTACATGTATATTAGGTTATGATGTTATATCTTCTTCTTGGACTGACCCTTTTATGATAAAATAATGTCCTTGTTTCTCTCTAGTAACAATTTTTGTCTTAAAAGTCTTTTTCTTTTAGGCACTCCAGTTCTCTTTTGGTTACTTTTGGCATACTATATCTTTTTCTGTCCTTTTACTTTCAACCTATTTCTCTCTTTGAATCTAAAATATACATGTAATATGTAGGTGACATATGTTTTGACCATATTTTATTCTAAACCCATTCTGCCTGCCACTGCCTTTTAATTGAGGGTTTTAATACATTTACACTTACAGTAATTACTGGTAAGATAGAATTTGTATTTGACATAATGCTCTTTATTTTTTCTATATGTCTGTTACTATTCCTCATTTCCCCCAGTACTGAATGCTTTTGTGTTAAATAGGTATTTTTTATATTATTAATATACAATTACATGAGCAATATTATGGTTACTAGACTCCCCCTATTATCAAGTCCTCACCACATACCCCATTGCAGTCACTTTCCATTAGTGGGGTAGGATGTTATACAATCACTACTTGTCTTCTCTGTATTATACTGCCTTCCCTTTATCCCCCCACCCCACCCTCACCCCCACTACATTATGTGTGCTAATTGTAATAGCCCTTTTTCCCCCTTATCCCCCTCTTCCCACCCATCCTCCCCAGTCCCTTTCCCTTTGGTAACTGTTAGTCCACTCTTGAGTTCTGTGCATCTGCTGCTGTTTTGTTCCTTCAGTTTTTCCTTTGTTCTTATACTCCACAGATGAGTGAAATCATTTGATAATTGTCTTTCTCTGCCTGGCTTATTTCACTGAACAAAATACCCTCTAGCTCCATCCATGTTGTTGCAAATGGAAGGATTTGTTTTCTTCTTATGGTTGAATAATATCCATTGTGTATATGTACCACTTCTTTATCCATTCATCTACTGATGGACACTTAGGTTGCTTCCATTTCTTGGCTATTGTATATAGTGCTGCGATAAACATAGGGGTACATATGTCTTTTTCAAACTGGGCTGCTGCATTCTCAGGGTAAATTCCTAGGAGTGGAATTCCTGGGTCAAATGGTATTTCTATTTTGAGTTTTTTGAGGAACCTCCATACTGCTTTCCACAATGGTTGTACTAATTTACGTTCCTACCAGCAGTGTAGGAGGGTTCCCCTTTCTCCACATCCTCGCCAGCATTTGTTGTTGTTACTCTTTTGGATGGCGGCCATCCTAACTGGTGTGAGGTGATATCTCACTGTGGTTTTAATCTACATTTCTCTGATGACTAGTAATGTGGAGCATCTTTTCATGTGCCTGTTGGCCATCTGAATTTCTTCTTTGGAGAAGTATCTGTTCAGCTCCTCTGCCCATTTTTAACTGGCTTATTTGCTTTTTGTTTGTTGAGGTATGTGAGCTCTTTATATAATTTGAATGTCAAAACCTTATCGGATATGTCATTTATGAATATATTTTCCCATACTGTAGAATGTCTTTTTGTTCTACTGATGGTATCCTTTGCAGTACAGTAGCTTTTTAGTTTGATATAGTCCCACTTGTTCATTTTTGCTTTTCTTTCCCTTGTTCATGAAGAAGTGGCTCACGTTTATGTTGAGATTTTTGCCTATATTTTTTTCTAAGAGTTTTATGGTTTCATGACTTACATTCAAGTTTTGATCCATTTTGAGTTTACTTTTGTGTATGGGGTTAGACAGTAATCCAGTTTCATTCTCTTACATGTAGCTGTCCAGTTTTGCCAACACCAGCTGTTGAAGAGGCTATCATTTCCCCATTGTATATCCATGGCTACTTTATCATATATTAATTGACCATATATGCTTGGGTTTATATCTCAGCTCTCTATTCTGTTCCACTGGTCTATGGGTCTGTTGTTGTGCCAGTACCAAATTTTCTTGATTACTGTAGCTTTGTAGTAGAGCTTGAAGTCAGGGAGCATAATTCCCCCTGCTTTACTGTTCCTTCCCAGGATTGCTTTGGCTATTCAGGGCATTTAGTGGTTCCATATGAATTTTAGAACTATTTGCTCTAGTTCATTGAAGAATGCTGTAGGTATTTTCATAGGCATTGCATTGAATCTGTAGATTGCTTTAGGCAGGATGGCCATTTGGACAATATTAATTCTTCCTAGCCAAGAGCATGGGATGAATTTCCATTTCTTAGTGTCCTCTTTAATTTCTCTTAAGAGTGTCTTGAAGTTTTCAGGGTATAGGTCATTCACTTCCTTGGTTAGTTTTATTCCTAGCTATTTTATTCATTTGGATGTGATTGTGAATGGAATTATTTTCCTCATTTGTCTTGCTGCTAGTTCATCATTAGTTTATAGAAATGCAACAGATTTCTGTGTATTAATTTTGTATCCTGTAATTTTGCTGAATTCAGATATTAGATCTAGTAGTTTTGGGCTGGATTCTTTTGTTTTTTTAATGTACAATATCATGTCATGTGCAAACAGGGACCGTTTAAATTCTTCCTTACCAATCTGGATGCCTTTTATTTCTTTGTGTTGTCTGATTGCTGTGGCTAGGACCTCCCGAACTATGTTGAATAAAAGTGGGGAGAGTGGGCATCTGTGTCCTGTTCCCGATCTTAAAGGAGAAGCTTTCAGCTTCTTGCTGTTAAGTATAATGTTGGCTGTGGGTTTCTCATATATGGCCTTTATTATGTTGAGGTACTTGCCGTCTATACACATTTTGTTGAGAGTTTTTATCATGAATGAATGTTGAATTTTGTCGAATACTTTTTCAGCATCTATGGGGATGATCATGTGATTTTTGTCCTTCTTTTTGTCGATGTAGTGGATGATGTTGATAGAGTTTTAAATGTTGTACCATCCTTGCATCCCTGGGATGAATCCCACTTGATTGTGATGGATGATCTTTTTGATGTATTTTTGAATTCAGATTCCTAATATTTTGTTGAGTATTTTTGCGATATGTTCATCAGGGATATTGGTCTGTAATTTTCTTTTTTTGTGGTATCTTTGCCTGGTTTTGGTATTAAAGTGATGCCTGCTTCGTAAAATGAGTTTGGGAGTGTACCCTCCTCTTCTACTTTTTGGAAACCTTTAATGATGATGGGTATTAGGTCTTCACTAAGTGTTTGATAAAATTCAGCAGTGAAACCATCTGGTCCAGGGGTTTTGTTCTTAGGTAGTTTTTTTTTATTATCAATTCAATTTCTTTGCTGGTAATTGGTCTATTCAAATTTTCTGCTTCTTCCTGGGTCAACCTTGTAATGTTGTATTTTTCTAGAAAGTTGTCCATTTCTTCTAGGTTATCCAGTTTGTTACCATATAGTTTTTCATACTGTTCTCTCATAATTCTTTGTATTTCTGTGGTGTCCATAGTGACTTTTCCTTTCTAATTTCTGATTCTGTTTATGTGAGTAGACTCTTTTTTTCTTGTTAAGTCTGGCTAAGGGTTTATCTGTTTTGTTTATTTTCTCAAAGAACCAGCTCCTGCTTTCATTGATTCTTTCTATTTTATTCTTCTCAATTTCATTTATTTCTGCTTTAATCTTTATAATGTCCCTCCTTCTATTGACTTTGGGCCTCATTAGTTCTTCCTTTTCTAGTTTCATTAATTGTGAGTTTAGACTGTTCATTTGGGATTGTTCTTCTTTCCTGAGGTAAGCCTGTATTGCAGTATATTTCCCTCTTAGCACGGCCTTCACTGCGTCCCACAGATTTTATGGTGTTGAATTATTGTTGTCATTTGTCTCCATATATTGCTTGATCTCTGTTTTTATTTGGTCATTGATCCATTGATTATTTAGGAACATGTAATTAAGCCTCCATGTGTTTGTGGGCTTTTTCCTTTTCTTTGTGTAATTTATTTCTAGTTTCATGCCTTTATGATCTGAGAAGATGCTTGGTACAATTTCAATCTTTTTTAATTTACTGAGGTTCTTTTTGTGGCCTAATATATGATCAATTCTTGAGAATGTTCCATGTGCACTTGAGAATAATGTGTATCCTGTTGCTTTTGGATGGAGTGTTCTGTAGATGTCCGCTAGGTCCATCTGTTCTAATATGCTGTTCAGAGCCTTTGTCTCTTTACTTATTTTCTGTCTGGTTGATCTGTTCTTTGGAGTGAGTGGTGTGTGGAAGTCTCCTAAAATGAATGCATTGCATTCTATTTCCCCCTTCAACTCTGTTACTATTTGTTTCACATTTGTAGGTGATCCTGTGTTGGATGCATAGATATTTATAATAGTTATATCCTCTTGTTGGACTGACCCTTTTATCATTATGTAATGCCCTTCTTTGTCTCTTGTGACTTTCTTCGTTTTGAAGTCTATTTTGTCTGATACAAGTACAGCAACTCCTGCTTTTTTCTCACTATTAGTTGCATGAAATATCTTTTTCCATCCCTTCACTTTCAGTCTGTGTATGTCTTTGGGTTTGAAGTGAGTCTCTTGTAGGCAGCATATAGACAGATCTTTTTTTTTTATCCATTCAGTAACTCTTTGTCTTTTGATTGGGGCATTCAGACCATTTACCATTAGAGTGATTATCGGTAGGTATGTACTTATTGCCATTGCCGGCTTTGGATACGTGGTTGCTAAAGGTTCAAGAGCAATTCCTTTAATATCTAACAGTCTAATTTAACTTAATTCGTATACTATTACAAACACAATCTAAAGGTTCTTTTTTATTTTCCTCCTTTTTCTTCCTCCTCCATTCTTTGTATGTTATGCGTCATAATCTGTACTCTTTGTCTTTCCTTGGGTGACATCTTTTTAGCCTTAGGAATACTTCCATTTATAGGAGTCCCTCCAAAATGCACTGTAGAGGTGGTTTGTGGGAGGTAAATTCTCTCAGCTTTTGCTTATGTATCAATTGTTTAATCCCTCCTTCAAATTTAAATGATAACCTTGCTGGGTAAAGTATTCTTGGTTCAAGGTCCTTCTGCTTCATTGCATTAAATATGTCATGCCACTCCCTTCTCTAGCTGCTTTTAAAAGTCTGTCTTCATCCTTGATGTTTGCCATTTTAATTATTTTATGTCTTGATGTTGTCTTCCTTGGGTTCCTTGTTGGGAGATCTGTGCACCTCCATGGCCTGAGAGACTAAACCCTTCCCCAGATTGGGGAAGTTTTCAGCAATTACCTCCTCAATGACACTTTCTATCCCTTTTTCCCTCTTCTTCTTCTGGTACCCCTATAATGCGAATATTGTTGTGTTTGGATTGGTCACATGGTTCTCTCAATATTCTTTCTTAGAGATCCTTTTTTCTTTCTGTACCTCAGCTTCTTTGTATTCCTCTTCTCTAATTTCTATTCCATTTTCTGTCTCTTCTACTACATCTAATCTGCTTTTAAATCCCTCCACTGTATCTTTCATTTCAGATATGAAATTTCTTAATGATTGAATCTCCAACTTAAATTCGTTCCTGAGTTCTTGACTATTTTTCTGTACCTCCATAAGCATGTTTATAATTTTTATTTTGAACTGTCTTTCAGGACGATTGGTGAGGTCTGTTTCATTTGGCCCTCTTTCTCGGGTTTGTGAGATTTTCTTCTGAATCATGTTGTTTTGTCATTTCATATTTCTGTGTGGTGCCCTCTAGTGCCCAGAAACTCCAGTCTCTGGAGCTGCTCAGCCCCTAGAGTGAGTTTGGGGGTCGTAGGGGAGTGGAGCTGGTGCCTGGGGGCAGGAAAGATCTATTTCCTGATTCCTGTCTGCAGTGCCTGTCTCCAGTGTAGTAGCCAGTGGGCCAAGCACATACATGTAAACGTCTGTGCTTTTCATCTCTAGCTGTTGTGGGCGGGGCTTCCCTGTGTCTAGGCTGAAGCCTGCGCTGTGACTGCTGGTTTGCAAGCAGGTGCCTGCAGATAAATAGGACGGTTTGGCAGGCTGTGTTTCACAGTGGGGGGCCTGAGAGCTAAGTAGGCAGCTAGGGGATGGAGCACCCGAAGCTCCCCAATGTTCTCAACCAGCCGGGCGGAGCGTGCTTAGACACCCTTGTCCAGCTCTCCCTTCACCCACACAGCAAGCTCCATGCTAACGCCGCCCCTTCCGCAGCCCTCTGGCTGCTAGGAAGCCTCTCAGGCTGCCTGCCTTTCTTCTGACACAGAGAGGCTGGGTATGGATCACGTCCTTCACAAACGGCCAGAATGTCAATTTCTCAAGCACTCCGTCTGTCCGAGCTCCCCATCGTTCAGAGCACCACACACTGGGATTCTGCTCACAAAGCAGATCTCCAGGGCTAGGTGTTCAGCAGTCCCAGGCTTCCACGCCCTCCCCCGCTCTGTTTCTTTTCCTCCTGCCGGTGAGCTGGGGTGGGGGAAAGGCCTGGGTCCCCCCAGATTAAGGCTTTCCTATGTTACCCTGTTTCGTGAGGTCTTCCGTGTTCGTGAGGTCTGTTTGCAGTCTGGTTCAGCCTTCTTTCTTGTTGCTGTTTTAAGGTTAGTTGTATTAATTAACTATATTTTTGTACAATTTGTGCTTTTGGGAGGAGCTCTCTGTCTCACCTCTCACGCTGCCATCTTGCAAGTCCAAATCGGTATTTTCTAATGAACCATTTTAATTATCTTTTTGTTTCTTTTATTATGTGTATATATTTTTTAAATTATTTTCTTCTGTTGTGATCCTAAAGAGTAAAGTTAACATCTTATTTTGTAGAAGACTAGTTTGGACGCGATCGACCACGTTCAGGGTGGTATGGCTGTAGATGTAAAAGACTAGTTTGGATTAATACCAACTTAGTTTCATAAATATTCAAAACCTTTGCTCCCATATGTCTCTGCCCTCTCCCCCAACCCCAGTCTTCTTTATGTATGGTGTGCCATCAACACAGATTTATATTTGGTGCTTTATAGTTGTCTTTTAGGTCAGATAGAGTAAAGGTGTTGCAAGCAAAAAAAAAATACATTTACCTATTTTTATTTTTACCTATATAGTTACCTTTACTGTAGTTCTTTATTTTTTCATTTTTATTCGAGTTCCTGCTGACAGTTCTTTCATTTAAGTCCAGGTGACTCCCTTTAGTATTTCCTGTAGGACAAGTCTGCTAATGATGAGTGTTCTTTTTTGTTGTTGTTTGGTCTGGCTATTGAAATACTCGATTTAGTTTGTTTACTGGTTAGCTATTGATTGGATAGAGAGTTCCTTAAACACCTTGAATCAGTAGTCTCCTAGTCATTGCCAAAGGGCTGTGTGTGTGTGTGTGTGTCTTGGGCACACTATAAATACTTAGTTAAGCAAATGACAATCCTTCCTTCATTCCTGCTTTTGCATAGCCACAAGTTTAGCCAGAGGTGAGAGCTGAGTGCCTTGGGTCTTAAAATGCATGTAGCCCTTTGCCTGTGCAAAGCCTTCTAGATTGCCAGAAATATGTTGGAGCTTTTCAAGGCTTCTGTGGACATCTTACTTCCTAGCTTTTACTTTTAAGCTTTTAGGTTAATCTGTTATTTGCCCCAGCTATTACTCTCTGTCTCAAGCAGTCAGGAAATTAAGACACTTGCCTATAATTCTTTTTAACAATTTTCCTTCCACCGCCATAAAGGAGAAAGCTTTTGCAGTGGGCAAGCGCCAAGACAAGTCAGCCTGTAGGTTGGGTGTTCCCCAGAAGACAAATAATGAACAGTTCTTTGCGGTGAGGCTTTGAGAGAACTCCAGCTGTGTTATGTTTATTCTGGTGGCTACCAGGCTGAACTGGGAATATTGGGCTGTTACTTCTCAAGGCTACTGCTGGAGAATGGGGGATCAGATTAGGTCAAGTTAAAATGATACAAAACTATTCTTACTGAAAATCAGCTGTTTTTCTTGAGAAATGCTCCCTAGTTTGCTGCAGGCCTTGGGTTAATTTGCAGAGTTCTGAAAAGTTGATATTGACCAGCTTTGTCCATTTTTCCATTGTTGTATGGAGAAGTAAATTTCAGTGGTCCTTACAATGCAGTTTTCACAGATACCACCAGAACTATAAAATTGAAATCCATGAATGTTGAAGGACCAGAAATGTGCAGTTCTAACTGCTGTACTTCAATGAAAAGTTAACTGAAATGATCCAGCAAAGGCAATAGCCATTTTAATCATAAGATGTAAAAGCTATTCAGCCTGGAAGATGAAAACCTCTATAAAGTCTGTAAAAAGCATAAACTGTAAAAAGGACTCCTTCCAAACTGTATTTGATATTTCCCATTGTTGTAGAATAAGATGTGAAAGCTTCTATTTTTGAGAGAAAGGCAGAACTGTACAGTAGAGAAAGATTGGACTTTGGAACTGGCCATATAGAAGTTTGAGCCCTAATTTAGACATGTACTAAGGTTTGTAGCTAGGCAAGTCCTTAACCTTTAGTGTCAGCCTGCTTTCCATACCTTTGTAAAATGTTAAAATATCATACTATTTTTATTAAGGTCTAAAACTATACATGAAAATGTTTAGCACAATGCTTGGAACATAGTAAGCCCTCAATATTCAGACTCTTCCACAATCCAACATTTTGGCCTTACCTTACCTTGTTTTGTATAAGCCTTTCTTCTCCCTCTTTTTTTTCCTACCTTTCATTCTATACTGTAGCTATTTTGAACTTTTTGGGATTTCAAAAACACCCCTGCCCTGCTTTTCTCAGTTTTTGTTCACAATCTTTCTACATGAAATAGATCTGCCTCATGCCTCCTACCACCCTAACACCCATATGATTAAATCCAGTTGTTTTCTAAGATTTAGTTTAAATCTGCATTCTCCATATGCATCATACCCTTAGTTATGTAAGTTAAAATCACTTCCTTTTCTGTGATCATATAGCAGCTTACTTGAAACTGTCACAGCATTTTATCTGCAGTGCATTATGTAATTTCTATTGAGGTATAAGATACATATAGAAAAGTACACAAATTGTAACTGTACAGCTTTGGTAGATTTTCACAAAGTGAGTACACTCGTATTAGTGGCATCCAGATCAAGAAATTGAGCATCTACACCATCCCAGAATACTCTTTATCTGTATCCTCTGCTAAACTCTATGTTTCCTACCACACCACCCCACTTCTGCCAAGAGTGACTGCTATCCTGACTTCTGACACCATGGATTAGATCAGTTTTGCTTGTTTTTGAATATATATGAATGAAAATTTATAATAATTTTGTATCTGGGTTGTTTTTACTAAACATAATGTTTACAAGATTCATGCATTTTGTTTTGTGTAGTTCTGGTTCATTCATTTGAATTGCTGTATTTCATTTGTAAATATATACCACAGTTTCTTTGTCCATTCTATTCTGTATGGACATTAGGTTTTTAATTTTCATTTCCTTGATAACTAAAAAAGTTCAGTGTGTTTTTGTTTTTTGTTTGTTTTGCCAATTGGATACCCTTTTTGGTGAAGAAACTATTTAAGACCTGGTCCAATTTTCTCTCCTACATAATCATTAAAGGCAGGTAAATATCTCACTCAGCATTTTCTGCTCACATAGTTTCTCAGAAGAATGCCATACTGTATACATTATATCTGTATATATTTATAGATTTTAGATTTTTTTACAGCAAATCAAATGAGGGACTGATTTGACAAATCAGTGTTCTTCAGAAGGAAACTTTTGAAAATGTTGCAGTGCCACAGTCAACAAATATGTGTTGAATACCCATTTTATAAAACTCTGCTTGGCTCACTGGTGATATGAAGAACCACTCATTAATTAACTACCCTTGCAAATTATGTCTACCTGTCTATTAGTTTCCTCATCTACAAAATGGTGTGATTACACAAGATGATGTTGGCGTTTGTTTTATTTTTTTAATGTAGACAACCTCATTCCCATCTGAATTTATCCTTTTACTAACATGATTTCTGAAGGAGGCCTAATAGCTAATTACATGGCTTCAGCCTGAGGGACGGGCTTCTAATTAACACACATCTAGGGGCTGACTAATCCTTTCCAGGGACTTCAGAGGGTGGGCACTGTTTTTGCTCTCTTCCAGTGCCATACTTTAGAGTACCAGTATCCCCCAGAGCTTTATACACATCCTGGTTTTTATGTCTGGTGTCCCAGTTTTTGCAGCTGCTGCCCAGAGGATACCACTGGATCACATGGCTCTTGTGACTAGGGTGTTTGGGGAGGGGTCTGTTTTCCTAGGTCCACAGGACTGTGGCAACTGGAGAAATGGGTTTTGCCAGGCTACAACCCCCAAAGCACTGCACAGACAGACTGGGGCACATGCCTAATCTTTCAATGAAGAAGGCCTCTTTACTTGTCCTAAAGCTTCAGCATTAGGGGCAGACTTCAGGTTTGGCATACATCTAGTGGTCTGTGGAACTGCTCTCAAGGAATGGAGACTGGGCACCATCTTGACACACTGCCTCTGCCTTGTTCCACATCACTGGTATCTCCTAGAAAAGAGCTATACACTCATCAGAACCCCAGTTTTTGTGACACCTCCAGCTCACCTGGCTATAGTGGCTAGCAGGGCTTACACTTGCAGTCCCACAGGACTGTATATATTTGCATACTTTTAAAAGCTGATGCCTGAAGATCTGGACACTGACAGGTCTTGGCACATACTTAACTACTGGGAACTATTAACAATATAATAGGCTGCTTTGATAAGCACAAAAGTTTGAAAGACAACCAAGAGCTAGAATGAGGTTGAGAAAAAAGCTTCATCTCTCCATGGGCCACTCCAAGACCGGGAGAGGTGGCTCTTTTATCTACTGCTTAGAAACCAACATAGAGAGTCAAGCATAATGAAGAAGCAGAGGGATGTGTTCAAATCCAATAAAAAGATAAAACCTCAGAAGAACCTTAATGAAACAGAGTAAGTAATATACCTGATAAATAGCTCAAAGTAATGATCATAAAGGTGCTTTTACCAAACTCAGAAAAGTGGATGAACAGTGAGAATGTCAACAAAAGAGGTAGAAATATAAGAAAGTACCAAATAGAAGTCACAGAATTGAGAGTACAATAATTAAACTGAAAAATATACTAGAGAGGTTCAGGAGCAGACTAGATGAAGTAAGTATAAAAAGAGGTCAATAAACTTGAAGACAAGGCAGTAGAACTCACCTAATTACAGCAGCAAATAGAAGAAAGAAATAGGTGAAGCTAGCTTAATGGACTTTATTGGACAATATCAAGTGGACTAACAGTCACATTATATAGGGCTTTCAGAAGGAGAAAAAAGAAAGGGGCAGAAAACTTATTTGAAGAAATAATGACTAAAAACTTCTCTGACCTAGGGAAGGAAACAGTCATCCAGACCTGGGAAGGCCAGGGAATTCAAAATAAGATGAACCCAAAGACAACCACACCAAGACACATTATAATTAAAATGTCAAAAGTTAAAGACAAGGAGAGAATTTTTAAAGCAGCAAGAGAAAAATAACTTATGTACAATAGTCTCCCATAAGATTATCAACAGATTTGTGAACAGAAACTGTAAGCCAAAAGGGAGTAGCATGTTATATTCAAAGTTCTGAAAGAAGAAAATCTCCAATCAAGAATATTATATCCAGTAATTTTATTATTGAGAATTGAAGAAGGAATAAAGAGATTTCCAGGCAAGCAAAAGCTAAAAGAGTTCATCACCACTAAACCAATTTTACCAGAAATGTTAAAGGGATTTCTTCAGGCATAAAAGAAAGGGTGAAAACTAGTAACAAGAAAAGTATGAATGACTCTCATTGAAAAAGCAAATATATAGTAAAGGTAGTGGATTAATCACTTATAAAGCTAGTATGAAGTACAAAAGTAGTAATAACTTTGATTTTAATAGTTAAAGTCTTTGCAAGATTAAAAAGATGTTAAAATGACTTAATATAGGACTTGGGAAAGAGAGAGTAAAATGTTGAGTAAGAATGGGATCAAACTTAAGTTGTTATCAACTTAAAATAGACTTAGAGATACAAGTTGTTATATGAAAGCCTTATGATAACCGCAAAGCAAAAACCTATAGTATTTTAAATACACAAAAAAGAAAGAGCAATATAAACATACCACTAAAGCAAGTCATCAACCAGAGACAGCAAAAGGAACAGAAAGGAACTACAAAACAACCAGAAAACAATTAACAAAATGGCAGTAAGTGCATACCTATTAATAATTACTTTAAATGTAAATGCAGTAGATGCCCCAATCAGACATAGGGTGGCTGAATGATAAAATAAAATTCATCTCTATGATGCCTACAAGAAACTCACTTTAGAAGTAAGGACACACACACAGACTGAAAGTGAAAGGATAGAAAAAGATACTCCATGCAAATGAAAACCAAAAGAAAGCTGGATGGCTGTACTGTTATCAGACAAATTTAACTTTAAAACAGAGACTACAAGAGACAAAGAAGGGCATTACATAATGATGAATGAGGTCAGTCCAACAAGAAGACATATTTGTTAATATTTATGCACCCACTATAAGTGAATTAAATATATAAAGCAAATATTAACAGACCTAAAGGGAGAAATAGATAGCAGTACAGTGATATTAGGGGACTTTAATACCCCACTTACATCAGTGGATAAATCATCAGACAGAAAATCAATAAGGATTTATTGATCAATCAGCTTTAAACATGTTAAACCAAATGGATTTAACAGATATACACAGAACATTTCATCCAAAAGCAACAGAATACACATTCTTCTCAAGTGCATGTAGAAAACATTCTCCAGGACAGAACATATCTTAAGCCACAGAACAAGTCTTAATAAATTCAAGAGGATTGGAAACATATCAAGCATCTTTTCTGACCAGAATGATATAAAACTAGAAGTCAATTACATGAAAAAAACTGGAAAATTCACAAATATGGGGATTAAACAGCATGCTACTGAACAACCAGTTGGTCAAAGAAATAAAAATAAAAAACCTTGAGATAAATGAAATGGAAATGTATAACTTGCCAAAATGTACAGGATGCAGCAAAGACAGTTTAAAAGGGAGATCATAGCAGTAAATATCTAAAGAAACAAGAAAAGTCTCAAACAACCTAACTTCACATCTCAGCCCAAATTTAGTAGAAGGAAGGAAATAAAGATAAGAGTGGAAATAAATAAAGACTAGAAAGATAGTAGAACAGATCAGTGAAAATAGAACTGGTTCTTTGAAAGATAGACAAATTGTTAAATTAAACACACACATAAAGAGAGGACTCAAGTAAATGAAATTAAAGGGGAGATACTAAAACTAACCCAGGAATATAAAAGATAGTGAGGTTACTATGATCAATTATGTGCTAATTGAACAGTCTAGAAGAAATGGATAAATTCCTAGAAATTTAACAACCTGCCAAGGTGGAATCACAAAGAAGTGGAAAATCTGAATAATCAATTACTACTAGTAAGGAGTTAAATCAGTAATCAAAAACCTCCCCACAAGCAAAAGTCCAAAATGACTTTATTGCTGAGTTCTACCATATACTTAAGAAAAATTAACACCAATCTTTTTCAACTCTTCCAAAAACAGAAGAGGAGGGAGCTCTTTCACACTCATTTTACAAGACATATTACCCTGTTACCAAAACCAGACAAGGACACCAAAAGAAAAGAAATTACAGGCCAATATCCCCAATGAACATAGATGTAAAAATCTTCAGCAAAATATTAGCTAACCAAATTCAACAACAGATGAAAAGGCTCATACACCGTGATCAAGTGGGACTTATTTCCAGGACTACAATGGTGGTTCAACATCTGCAGTCAGTGTGACACAGCATATTAACAAAATGAAGGATAAAAACCATATAATCATCTCAATAGATGCAGGAAAAGCATTTGACAAAATTCAACATCAATTTGATAAAAACTTTCAACAAGGCTGGTATCGAGGGAACGTGTCTTTCTCAACATAATAAAGGCCAGATATGACAGGCCCACAGCTAACTTCATACTCAACAGTGAGAAGCTGAAAGGTTTTCCTCTAAGATCAGGGACAAGACAAGGATGCCCACTCTCCCCACTTTATTCAACAAAGTATTGGAAGTCCTAGCCAGAGTATTAGGCAAGAAAAAGAAAAGGCATCAAAATTTGTAAGGAAGAAGTAAAATTGTCACTGTTTAGAGATGACATGATACCATCTATAGAAAATCCTAAAGATTCCATCAAAAAACTGTAGAAAATAAACAGTAATGTTGCAGAATACAAAATTAATATGTAAAAATTTGTTGCATTTCTATACACTAAGAATGAATGGTCAGAAAGAGAAATTAAGAAAATAATCACATTTATAATTACATAAAAAAGAATAAGTACTTAGGAGTATGTTTAACCAAGAGGTGAAAGACCTGTATACTGAAAACTAAGACAAATCAGAAAAAAAAATTGGAGACACAAACAGATAATTCCATTGCTATGGCTTGGAAGAATTAGTATTATTAAAATGTCCATACTACCCAAAGCAATCTACAGATTGAGTGCAACCCTATCAAAATACCAACAGCGTTTTTCTAAGAACTAGACCAAATAAAGTTTGTATGGAACCACAGAAGACCCCGAATAGCCAGAGCAATCTTGAGAAGGAAGAACAAAACTGGAGATAACATGCTTCCTGATTTCAAACTCTACTACAGAGCTATAGTAATCAAAACAGTATGGTACTGGCACAAAAATAGACATGTAAGTCAGTGGAACAGAACAGAGAACCAGAAATAAGCCCATGCTTATGTGGTCAATTAATTTATGACTAAAGAACCAAGAATATACAGTGGGGTAAAGATAGTCTTTTCAATAAATGTCCAGCTGGCAAAACTGGACAGCTACATGCAAAAGCCTGAAATTGGACCACTATCATACATACACTATACACTTAAAATGGATTAAAGACTTGACCATAAGACCTGAAACCATAAAACTTATAGAGAAAAACATTGCCCGTAAGTTCCTTCACATAGGTCTTGTGATGATTTTTTTTAATCTGACAGCAAAAGTAAAAGGAACAAAGCAAAAATAATCAAATGAGACTCCCTCACACTAAAATTCTTCTGCACAGCAAAGGAAACAATAAAATAAAAAGGTGACTTACTGAATGGGAGAAATTATTTGAAAATCATCTATCTGATAATGGGTTAATGTCCAAAATATATAAAGAACTAATACAACTCAATAGCAAAGAATCTGATTTTAAAATGGACAGAAGATCTGAGTAGACATTTTTCCAAAGACAGAGAGATGGCCAACAGACACGTGAAAAGATGCTGAACATCACTAATCAGCAGAATGCAAATCAAAACCACAGTGAGACAATCACCTCACACCTGTCAGAACTGGCCATTATCAAAAAGACAAGAAATAGCAAATGTTGGCAAGTAGAGAAAAGGGAATAACCCTCATTGCAGTGTTGGTGGGAATGTAAATTGGGACAGCCACTATGGAAAACAGTAAGGAGGTTCCTCAAGAGATTAAAGGTAGAACTGCCATATGATCTAGAAATTCTACTTCTGGATATTTATTCAAAGAAAATGAAAACAATAATTTGCAAAGATATATGCACCCCCATGGATAAATAAATTGTGGTATATACATATATACAATGGAATGTTATTCATCTATCAGAACAAATGAAATCTTGTCATTTGGGATGACATGGATGGACCTCAAGGGCATTATGCTAATGAAATGTCAGAGAAAAACAAATGCTATGATCTCTCTTGTATATGGAATCTAAAAACACACACACACAGAAAACAAGCTCATGGATACAGAGAACAGATTGGTGGTTGCCAGAGGCAAGGGTTTGGGGGCTGGATGAAATGGGTGAAGGGGCAGTCAAAAGATTTTTTTTTTAAGTATGGATCTTGAATCATATATTAAATCAGAATTACAGTATGTGTTGAGTTATAGGAGTCCCTGGCTGAGATTATGCCAGTTAGAATCTTTGCTGCACAAATTAAACATACATTCTTATAACTAAAGGCAGGTAGACATTTATAACATTTTATACACATAATTCTGTATTCCATGCTTTTCTTTGTGGTAGTGTAGGATAACCTGTTTGCATCACATTTTTATAGGTAGTAATCTGCCATTGCAATGAGACATCTTAAGTGCATTTTAGGTCTTACTGTATTGTCATCCTCTTCAACTGGCATTTATTAAATTCAAGAACTATAATACTTATATGCCTTATATATATATATATAGTGAAACATTTGCATGTTTTCACATAAATAATGTTGGGACCATTTTCTTTTTTACATCTACAAGAAAATAGGAGCTCATATACACTGGCTTTGAAACTTAGTGTCTCAAAAAGAGTATAAAAACAACTCAGCAGAAAAAAAATTACCTGCTTCAAAGTTGTTGGTTGTGTCAAATGATGTAATAGAAGCATTCAAAGAGTATCCTGTGGCTGTTTTGCACTAGTCTTTAAATTTTTTGTTTATATTTTTCTACCTTTAAACAATGTTTACCTTTGCCTAGTTAATTAAATGATATTACATTAAAGATTGACTTGCTACGAAAGATTTTGAGTGACATGTTGATGGTCATGTTGAATGTTAGGCTTAATTTCAAAGACTTAAAAGCATACTTTTAAAAAAAAGTGAGACAAAAAAACAAATGATCTCATTTTAAGAATGGCATTAGAGTGTTGGTTATCCTATAAACGTCATTCTCTGTTCCTTCCCATTTCTTTTGTTTGTTTGTTTGTGTCTTGCATAAATATAATCTGATGCTGAGTTAGGTGTTAATTGACACTGTATCTTGTTTGATCAACCAACAGTTAACTTATGAAGCAGGAAAATGAGATGTAAACTAACCAAGATCTCCACATGGCCTAAAATGACCTGTGGCTTGTTAAAACAGCACTGACTTCAAAATTATGAATAGATAGCATACAAATATTTACTTAGAGTAAAAACAGAATCGTTGAATATCTGTATCTTCCCAATGGAGAAGAGGATCTGATGATAAAATTATTTGAAAATTAGAAGGACTGAAAATTGGATAGGCCACTTAACAGTATAGAGCTCTCCCCATTAGGGGAAGCGTTTACATTGAGGTAACCTATCATTAAGGAGTATGGCCATTTGCGTCTGATAAGAATTGGAACTACACAGCTTCTGAGCTCATTTGCAATTTTAAGACTTCACAAAATTTAAGAAATTGAGGGCCTATTCCCGTATTGTTACTGTTGATTTTAAATTGAGCCTCTCTTTACTTTCCTTCTGACATGTAAGAGGTCAAAGTATAAAATTTTGAATCATAAGCAGCTTTATTCTTAACATTGCCTACTGTTTGATTCAGGAGGAATAATTTGAGTTGTTTATATGTCTACAAGGTACTTTTAAAATATTTATCCACTAAAGAGTATTTTAAAGTCAAGGTCAATAAAAACAAAGCAAAAAAAGTAATCATTCTTACAAAAAAGGTGAACTCCCTACCAAAGGGAAAGGGACTGGGGAAAATGGGCGGGAAGGGAGGGATAAGAGGGAAAAAGGGGCATTACGATTAGCAGATGTAATGTTGGGGGGACACGGGGAGGGCAGTACAACTCAGAGAACACAAGTAGTGATTCTATAGCATCTCACTACGCTGATGGACAGTGACTGTAATGGGGTTGGTGGGGGGGACCTGATGAAGGGGTAGTTTAATAATCGTAATATTGCACATGTAATTGTATATTAATGATAAAAATAAATAAATAAAATAAATAAATAAAAAGTGAACTCCCCTCTTTTAATGGAATAAATAAAAATTAAAAAAACATATAAAATCAGATGGTCACATTCTGAAATCCCACTTAGGATCTGGCAGGCAAATTCTGCACTGATCATCTTGATACTTACCCACATATACCTTCTGCCAAAGTAAAAAATTTTTGTTATATAATGAAAAAAATCAAAAGAATAAAGTGGCTATTATATCTGTCATTAGACTCATTGCCCTCTTCTCTTTATTTATTGTTAGCTTTTTAAAGCCATCTGTGAGTGCTGTCATAGGAACCAGTGGGCAGTTTTATTTTGTTTTGTTTTTTGGCCTTTTTAATCTATTTTTTTAAGTTTCTTGTCATTTTAAATATGATACAATGCCATATTAAGGCTTAATGTGACTCTTAAATCTTATTCCTTGTGCTGAGAATGCAACCGTGAACTAGATATGGTCACTGCCCTGGTTGAAATTAAAGTCTGGTGGAGCCAAGAAACAAGTAAATTGGCTGTTGCCTAAGTCTTGCGAAGAAAAGAAACAAAGTATACCAATAGGGAATATGATGAGGGTGTGTCAGGAAGACACTGCTTTAGATAAGGTAGTGGGAAGAAACCCTTTGGAAATTGTAACATTTTAAACTGGGACTTGAAGGATAAACAAAAGTTAAGTTCCAGGTAGAGGAAACAACCTGTCAAGCTCTTGAGGTCCAAAAGAGCCTCATTCGCATTTTCTTTCTGTGGGGTTTCCACCATAAAGATAACTGATTTAACTTCCTTCTGAAATGGTTATAATTTGAGACAATCCACTTAAATTGTCATCATCCAAAAATAGCCACCCTTTCACTTTGTAACTTAACCGATGACCTCTGAACCATTTAGAGTATGACATGTAGTCTCATGTTAAATATGACCAATCTAATACTTCCTGTAGAGGGGATTTTCAATACATGTTAGCTCCTTTCCCTTCTCCCTGCTCTTCAGCATTGTTGGGAATGTGTTTGCTGGGCAACTCCTCTTCCTGTGCACCCCTTCCTCTCTCCCCTCCCGCCCCATCCTACCAAAGTTATGTGGGATTTCATGTGGGGATAGAGAGCCCAACCAAGAAAAATGTCATTTTCTCCAGCCCTGCCCCTCCTTTATGTATTAAGGCTCCCAGGGGCCCCTCTATCTTCTCAGTCTCTTCCAGTTTGACTTCTTGAATCCAGCTCACTGCATGAGTGCTACCAGGATGTTCAGCAGTCTGTAGGAACTCAAGTCCCAGTTACCGCTATACCCTGCCCACCAGGCCTTCCAGGTTTTTTCCCTTTCTTCATCCTAATGGAGACCTTTGGCTCTACTGCATGACTCTTCATCAAGAAGCTGTTCTGGTTGATGCTGAAATGGGGAGTGAGGTGCGGGGGAGAGGCTGGTTGAATTACTTCAGAATTCCTCTGACTTCCTCTTTGGTATTTCTCAGGTAATGGTTCTCCCAAAGGCCATCAGTTATGAGGGTCTTGACAGCCAGAACAAGATGTGGCCTTGGCTGCTGCTGAGCTGGTAGACGGGGGACTGGCTTTTTACCTACGACTGGCAGCTCTAGAGAAAAACACCACCTGATGCCAGTAGTAGTTAAGATTTCGCTTGTTTCCCTGGTCCCATGTGAAGTTGCTGCCATATAAAATGCTTTTTTCCTGGCAGTAATAGACGTGGTGGGGGCGAGGAGAGAACACTGGGTCTTCAGAATCCCTCTCTGTGACTTCATTTTAACCTTATCAGTAAGATGAGTGTCCAAAGTCCCTTTTAGTTCTAATATATCATGTTTCTATTTTAAACCATGTAGTTAGTAGTTTTGTCTCTAATGTCTGACATATATAATGTTTATATTGGAATTTCTCCCAGTATATGAGATCAGTGCATATGTGGAAGCTTATAGCCCTACTGGTAGAGCTAGACGTGCTCATTTCACAGTAGGGGTTGGACTGTAGTTGGAAAACTTTGTAACCAATATCTCTTCCCGCAAGTTACTTGAATGCTGCTGAAAGCAGCTGTACTGTATGAAACTAACTGAACCTGAGTTGGTCCCCAAAGAATGACCACATGTCCCTGAAAATAGTGGTGAATGACTTGAAGATGTGTTTTTCACTCTGTCAAAGGGATAGAATTGTACTGAAGTAGCACTGTGCTGTGTAATTCTGAGTTCCGTTGCTCTCTAAATTGGTCCCTCCTTCTTTTGCAGGAGCTATTGTGACAATCTTGGTTACCATCCATTAAGTGCTGCTGACTTTGGAAAGATCATGAAAAATGTCTTTCCAAACATGAAGGCACGTCGTCTGGGCACAAGAGGCAAATCCAAATATCCTTTACCAGAATGGTTTTTAGTGATCTCTTCAAGTTCTCACTTACTACAGAACATCTGCTGTGGTAGTTCAACTAACAACTATATTTAGAAATAAATATAAGTCAACAAATACAAACAGCTCAAAAGTACTTAGCAGTGTTATTTTCCCAGCTATTTATCAAACTGCCAATGTTACTTTCCCAGCTATTTATCAAACTGCAAGAGAAATAAACAGTGGTTACTAGGATTGTGATAGAGTTCTCCCCTGTCACTGTAATGTGTTCTTAATGGTCTGATCTTTTCTTTATCAATAAGAATTAGAGGCATGCCAAAGTACAGCAGTTGTAAATTATGTCAATAAAAGTAGAGAAAGATGTTAACTTATCTTCTTTCCTTGTTCTAATTTAGAAACAGGGATCCCCTTGGCGAACTGTACAACATTCAAAAATGTTTCTTTTGGAACTTGTACTGGAAGATTGGTGTTCTCTTTGAAGCATTTTTCAGCCAACCATGTAAAGCCTGCATTAAAATGAAAGCCAGGGCAGAGCAAAAGTCCCTCTTGTAATGGAGAAATACTTAGGAGCAAACAGAAGCAAGGAAATGAAAATTAAGAATTTACTAAAGTTCTTCCTGCTCTTGGAAGAAGATTGTAAAATAGAGGGTCTCTGTATCATTTTAGAAATACATCATTTCTCTCTACTTAGATTTTGGCCTTTTTCAAAGTATGAAAATTCACAGCTATGGGGGGATGGGAGGAAGGCAAAGGGGGAAGGCTGCTTTCCTAAAGTGGTTCCAGGTGTTGTTTAACCACTTGTTGCATGACCTTATCCTTGTTTCCTCAGTACGAAGATGTCTTAATATGTCTTTGGCATGTTACAGGTGATAATCCTGTATGTTTCAGTGGAAAAGGAGGATTGAAAAGGTTAAAGCTCTTGTGACACTCTCAAGAGTTGTTTTTGTCCCAGTGCCTAGGCTAAAGTTTCCCGTCTCTGTGCCAGGTTTCCATCTGGATATTCCTTTCCTTCTGACCTGTTTGTTACTGATGGCTGACACAGCTTATTAGGAACATTTATTCATAAAATTTATAGCAGATGAGAATCATTTTGTTTCATTTAAGACAGTAACATTCTACAAAGACTATTCCAGTTTCAAAAGAGTAGAAGTGTCCTGAGTTTATAATATTAAGATTTCTCATGCTGAAGAACTTAGAAAGTAGATGTTAATGTGTTTTTCTCAATTCATGGTTACTTCTCAAGGACTGATTATGTAGCAATTCATATAATTTAGAATACTTTAGACCTTAACTCTTCATTACATATTGCTACAGTGGACTAAGAAAAAAAGCTTTTGTTCATATGCCTACACTGCCTAATCTTGAGTTCCACAAAACTGGAGATGGGGTAAGAATTCTGCCTTTTTTTAATAAATAGAACTGTGCCTTATTATCAACATTGAAATGCATACTGCATAGTCTTCATCGGATAAAACCAGGGACCAGGAACTGTGCCTTTTACAAATTAATGAGATGAAAAATTCAACATTGGCTGAAAAATGTTAGCATATATGATTTATGTCAACATGGCCCATGAAATGAGGGGGAACAGAGACCTAAGCTTACTGATTTGTAAATATATCCGTGATAAATACTGACTATATGTATTGCCAAGAGGAAAAATTAAATTGTGCGGTAATATATATGGTATGATCCCTTTTTTTTTCTTTTTTGGTTGATTTGATTTCCTTTTTCACTTATTTATCTAATACCACCTTGGTGTACAAGAGACTCAGAGTGGCCAAAAGTACATAGAAGAGAAAATACGGCTAAGTGGCATAGCTTCTTTTATTGACGTAAGAAAATGCTTTTAGAAAGACTCAAAAGATCTCTTAGTCTTCATATGTGTCTAACAGCCATTTAGATGTATTCTCAGGGCTGCTGGCCGCTGCGCACTGGGGGGATGGGCTTCTCCCTTGCGAGGCTCCCGCATGCCTGCCAGCAGGTCTCTTCACAGTTCTTGCACCCAGCAGATTGAGAGTACATCTCCTAATCAAGAATACACATCTTCAGGGTGCTTCAGTTTAATTTCTCTGAACTTTCTTCTGAAAGCTAACTTTTCCTTTTTCCTTTAGTTGGAAGGAGCTGAACCTTCTGGGCAGCTTCAAAATATTGACGAGGAAGTTATCTCTTCTGCTTGCCGCCTTGTGTGTGAATGGGCCCAGAAAGTGTTAAGCCAGCCATTTGACACGGTCTTGGAATTAGCCCACTTCCTTGTAAAAAGTCACTATATAGGCACCAAGTCAATGGCAGCTCTGACTGTGATGGCAGCAGCGCCACCAGGTAAATATGATTGTCAACAGCTGGCACTGATGGGAGTATTACTGTGACTAGAGTTGGTAGCAAAAGGAAAGTTTAGGCAATAAACTTATTTGTCTTTTTAGTATTTGTATGAGTTTACTTTTTCATTTGCTTTTTTAAAACTTAAAGAATATGTATGTCTAAGCATATGTGTATCTAAATAAATAGTGGATAAGATTTAATTTTAAAACTACTCACTAGACTCCTATCCCAGAAACTAATGCTTTTAAATAAAGTGATCTTTGGACAATGTGAGAGTAACTCTAGTCTCACAAAAAATAGACTGTATGAAGCATTACTATAAAAGAGCAAGAGTGATTTTTTAAATAGGTACTCAAATGAGTATTGTCATTCAAATAAGAATTTTAGAATTGACAATTTTAGGAATTGACAGTATTGTAGAAATAAATGACTCCCTCCCAAATTAATAGCTGGCTAAAGTATCTCCTGATAAAATTTCTTTAATATCTCCTTTCGGTCATACCTTGTAAACCTAAAAAAGAGTGAATAAATTATGTTATTACTCTAGGAAATTACAATTTCTGTGAAAAATGTATTAACATGAAACTTATTTTCCAGAGAAGAGTCTTCTGATTGTGAAATGTAAATATTTTTAAATCTTCAATAGCTTTATCCCAGCCAGATGGTAGTCTCTTAAATAACTTCACTTTTTTAAATGTTAACTGATCATTTTAATAATCATTTTTTATTTCAGTTTGTACTTCTCAGAAGCTTTGAGTATTTGTGGTGGGTATGTGCAGTTGTTCTGTCCTTTCATTCTATGGTCAAGTGAGGACCCATTCAGCAAAACGACCTCATACAAGAGCCTTGTCATGATTTTTCTGTCTGGATATGAACTGTATGACCTAAATCGGTCCACTTATACATGAGCAGGAGAGTTCTTCAGCAGCCTCATCTAGCTAGATAGCTGATATGTGACTTATTTATTCCCCTAGCAGTCAATTTGAGATAGGAAATACTTTTTTCCATTTCACAGATCAAGAAGCAGACTTAGGGAAGTTAAGAAATTTGTCCCTGGGCAGGTAGATATAGTGGGACCAGGATTTGAAATCTGATTTTGTCTGTCTCAAAAATCCAGGGTAACTGCATTACACCATACTGTCCTCTTATTTTCTGGCAAAATGAGGTTTTAAAAGATGGGTCATTCTCCTTAAAGTTTTCCAAAAAATAGAAGACGAGGGAATACTTCCAAACTCATTCTATGAAGCCAGCATCACTCTAATACCAAAACCAGGCAAAGACCTCACCAAAAAAGAAAATTACAGACCCATATCCCTGATGAACGTAGATGCAAAAATACTCAACCAAATATTAGCAAACCGAATTCAAAAATACATCAAGAGGATCATACACCATGATCAAGTGGGATTCGTCCCAGGGATGCAAGGATGGTACAACATTCGAAAATCCATCAACATCATCCACCACATCAACAAAAAGAAGAACAAAAACCACATGATCATCTCCATAGATGCTGAAAAAGCATTTGACAAAATTCAGCATCCATTCCTGATTAAAACTCTCAACCAAATGGGTATAGACGGCAAGTACCTCAACATCATAAAGGCTATGTATGACAAACCCACAGCTAACATCATACTTAATGGCGAGACGCTGAAAGCTTTTCATCTAAGATCAGGAACAAGACAGGGATGCCCACTCTGTCCACTGTTATTCAACATAGTACTGGAGGTCCTAGCCACAGCAATCAGACAAAACAAAGACATACAAGGCATCCAGATTGGTAAAGAAGAAGTCAAATTGTCACTTTGCAGATGACATGATACTGTACATAAAAAACCCTAAAGACTCCATTCCAAAACTACTAGAACTAATATCTGAATTCAGCAAAGTGGCAGGATACAAAATTAACACACAGAAATCTGTTGCTTTCCTATACACTAATAATGAACTAACAGAAAGAGATATCAGAAAAACAATTCCATTCACAATTGCATCAAAAAGAATAAAATACCTAGGAATAAACCTAACAAAGGAAATGAAAGACCTGTACTCTGAAAACTACAAGACACTCCTAAGAGAAATTCAAGAGGACACTAACAAATGGGAATGCATCCCATGCTCTTGGCAAGGAAGAATAAATATTGTCAAAATGGCTATACTACCTAAAGCAATCTACAGATTCAACGTAATCCCTATCAAACTACCAACAGCTTTCTTCAATGAACTGGAACAAATAATTCTAAAATTCATATGGAACCACAAAAGACCCCGAATAGCCAAAGCAATCCTGAGAAGGAGGAATAAAACAGGGGGAATTATGCTCCCTGACTTCAAGCTCTACTACAAAGCCACAGTAATCAAGACAATTTGGTATTGGCACAAAAACAGACCCACAGACCAGTGGAAAAGAATAGAAAATCCAAACATTAACCCAAACATATACAGTCAATTAATATTTGATAAAAGTGCCTTGGATATACAATGGGAGATGACAGCCTCTTCAGCAGCTGGTGTTGGAAAAACTGGACAGCTACATGTAAGAGAATGAAACTGGACTACTGTCTAGCCCCATACACAAAGGTAAACTCAAGGTGGATCAAAGACCTGAATGTAAGTCATGAAACCATAAAACTCTTAGAAAAAAACATAGGCAAAAATCTCTTGGACATAAACATGAGCAACTTCTTCATGAACATATCTCCCGGGCAAGGGAAACAAAAGCAAAAATGAACAAGTGGGACTATATCAAGCTGAAAAGCTTCTGTACAGCAAAGGACACCATCAGTAGAACAAAAAGACATCCTACAGTATGGGAGAATATATTCATAAAAAACGTATCTGATAAAGGGTTGACATCCAAAATATATAAAGAACTCATGCACCTTAACAAACGAAAGCAAATAATCCAATTAAGAAATGGGCAGAGGACATGAATAGACACTTCTCCAAAGAAGAAATTCAGATGGCCAACAGGCACATGAAAAGATGCTCCACATCGCTAATCATCAGAGAAATGCAGATTAAAACCACAATGAGATATCACCTCACACCAGTGAGGATGGCCAACATCCAAAACACAAACAACAACAAATGTTGGCGAGGATGTGGAGAAAAGGGAACCCTCCTACACTGCTGGTGGGAATGCAAATTAGTTCAACCATTGTGGAAAGCAGTATGGAGGTTCCTCAAAAAACTCAAAATAGAAATACCATTTGACCCAGGAATTCCACTCCTAGGAATTTACCCTAAGAATGCAGCAGCCCAATTTGAAAAGGACAGATGCACCCCTATGTGTATTGCAGCACTATTTACAATAGCCAAGAAATGGAAGCAACCTAAGTGTCCATCAGTAGATGAATGGATAAAGAAGAGGTGGTACATATACACAATGGAATATTATTCAGCCATAAGAAGAAAACAAATCCTACCATTTGCAACAACATGGATGGAGCTAGCGGATATTATGCTCAGTGAAATAAGCCAAGCCGAAAAAGACAAGTATCAAATGATTTCACTCATATGTGGAGTTTAAGAACAAAAAAAAAATACTGAAGGAACAAAACAGCAGCAGACTCACAGAACCCAAGAACGGACTAATAGTTACCAAAGGGAAAGGGACTGGGGAAAATGGGCGGGAAGGGAGGGATAAGAGGGAAAAGGGCATTACGATTAGCAGATGTAATGTTGGGGGGGCACGGGGAGGGCTGTACAACTCAGAGAAGACAAGTAGTGATTGTATAGCATCTCATATGCTGATGGACAGTGACTGTAATGGGGTTGGTGGGGGGCATCTGATGAAGGGGTAGTTTAATAACCATAATATTGCACATGTAATTGTAGATTAATGATAATAAAATAAATTATATTAAAAAAAAGACAATGGGTCATTTAGTTTGCTGAATTCTCTTTCTCCTGCCCCTATTGACACCTAGAAGGGTACTTTAACAAGTTGAGGACTTAGGAGGTATCATGGGAAAATAAACATCTCTATCTTCCTCATTTCCCAGACATTTCTCAGACATTGTTCACAGTCTGACTGAAAGAAATGTTGGATTGAATGAATGAATTTTTAAAACATAGTGTAAAGAAAGGTGCTTTTAAAACAAAAATACTGAAGATTACATATCTAAACATGTGTTTTCCCTTTGTGAAAGTAGTCAGCTTGGGAGGCTGTTACTTTAACAATTATATCATTACTCAAAACATTTTTTGGAGGCCAGTGCCTTAACAAGGCATTTTAGAATCTAATCTCTCTTGAAATTTTGTGCTCAGCCATTGCCACATTTTTTTAAATATCTTTGGTAGTGATTAATCTTCATCCTTTGAAGGGGAATTTGGCTTTTTATACAGTCTCCATATTAAGAACAGGTTGTGTTACAAATGTCCTTTTGTAAGTCAGCTGCTTGGAACTAGTTCCTGTCCAGAAACCCTGGCAGGAGGGGCAGACAGCCGAGCTTTGAGCCATTGGCAGGGACTCTCAGGGGTGCATATTCAGGAAGCCAGAGCTGAGGCTGGGGGCCAGGAGGGAGCAGTGCAATTTGAGCTGGATTTGAAGAGAAAAAAAATAGCACTTAGGTGATCAAAAGGGGGTCAAAAGATGAGGGATTATTGAGGAGTGAGTGTGTGAGTTTACAGTCACTTTTTTCTCTCCTTCCCATCTCGCCCTCCCCAAGTTGTTGCTGTTAAGAGAATGATGAAAAGCAGAAACTGAGAGGAGGAGAGGAAGGCCAAGGTGTGCCAGCGGTGGTGGCGTCCTCCCCTTACCCCTCTCCACTGTGTGAGCTGACCACAGCTCACTGCTAATGACCTTAATGCCATGCTTTAAATATGAAATGAAATTTTTTAAAGTTTGCATTATACAATCCATTTTCCTTAAATTAAAATTTATCCCTTGCTTATTTTTTATCATTTTTCTCAGTGTTGATCTTATTCCTGCTTTAAAAAGTTTTCTCAGCGACACTTTCTCAAAATTTCTTAACCTGAGTCTTATTAAGAAACTGCTTGATTTCTTCTAGGTCATACTGGAATAACTGTATAGTATAGTTAAAATAGTAGTACCTATTTTTGTGAATTTTTGGTAGAATTAAAGACTTGTTTTCCCCATACAAATTTTTTTTCTAAGATGTGGATGGTTTCAGCAAATATTAATTGAGGCCCTTTATGGGTTAAATATTAAAATCATGAAAATGCATAAATTTCTAATTAGAGAAAGGGGAAGTTTCTGACATCTACTGGTAAAATATGAAACATGCTCTCAGCATTTATCTATCTTAGCTTCTGCACACTTATGACATAGCTACTTCTCTTTTCAAAATCTTCATCTGTTATTGCTGATTTAACTGAAGCTGTTGCCTGAGTTGAACCTTAAAGTGTCAATTGAAACCATATTGGCAAATGTTTATGAATTGGAAGTCTAACGCTTATGTAAAAATTTGCTGGTTTTGGTGCTTCATCCAATAGATGGCTATATATTCAGAGAAACTGAGTTGTAACTGCCTTCCATAAAGGAGAGTATTTATTTTAGCTTTCCTTTCTGTTTATTTTCAGGAATTAAAGGAATTACCCAGCCGTCTGCTTTTATACCTACAGCTGAAAGTAATTCCTTTCAGCCTCAAGTGAAGACTTTGCCATCTCCTATTGATGCTAAACAGCAGTTGCAACGGAAAATCCAGAAGAAGCAGCAAGAACAGAAACTACAATCCCCTTTGCCAGGAGAATCCTCAACAAAAAAATCAGATGGCACTACAACCAATGGAGTGACTAATCTCTCTAATGGAAATCCTGCGATCCTTTCTCCTCAACCTATTGGTATCGTGGTGGCAGCTGTCCCTAGTCCCATTCCGGTAATACCATTAAGTAGTGTTTGGCTTTACTGGATGGTGGGAAATAAAGAATTGAATTAAAAGTGGCACGTGAGAAGGAGGCAAGTGTAGGTGTAGATTTAGTTATAAATTGATTTTGTGACTAGAAATTGACTTAGCTTCAGTCAGTTGTCCTTTAGACAGGATATAGGTTCATGAGTACAAAGCTAGCTACAAAATGAATATAAGTGAAAATACAGAGACCCAGGACATAATAAAGTATGCACCCAACCAGTCTGAGCTTTATGTAAGGGCTGAGTGATTTTCAGAGTTGCTTCCTCTCTAGTTAAGCCAAGATGACAACTGTGAACTTCTTTCAGTTTGATCGTTTTTTTCTTTTTAACATTCAAATGGAGCAAAATTGTGATGTTCATTGATAATACTTTTTTGTACACCTGTCTCTGTGGCTTACTGGACCTAAGACCTTGGGCAAGCCCCCTAGCTACTGTAAGCCTGTTTCCTTATCAATGAATAGAGGTCCTAGTCTCCTTCCCTATCTCACACACCTGAGACTATGATGAAGGGGCATTTAAAATGAGAGTACATCAAGCTAAAACAAAGTGTCATGTTATTTATAGTATTATTAAGGAGATATTTAATCTTTGTTGTTTTTCTTGTTCTTATCATCATCGTCATCATATCATTAAAACATGGAATACCTGGCGACCACACTCTTACACTATTCTCTGTGGAGCAGACTTGGGGAGACAGTAGTGTGATCTGTGACCTTATCCATAGTAGTTTGGTTATAACCTCCAAGGCAGACCAGTTTGTGAGATAGTCTTCCCTGTGGCTGAGTCGTCTTGGCAGACTCCAATAGATACCTTTATAGTTTCTTCAAGATTTTATCCCCTCTTCCTATAACTACTTAAAAGTCATAGTTTTGGCAAGTATTCATCACAAGCGTGAAGTTTCTGTTGTGTCCATTGAAAAGTATCTTCATGTTCTTACATATTATTGCATTTTATAACTATATTCTATTATATTACATTTATTACAATATTTGTGTGTTTATATAGAACCTGGTCCGGTCTAACATAGAACTTCTTTTTCTTTTTTGCATTACATTTATTAAATGCCTTAATACTATACAGATATATGAATTACTGTTTCTATCCTAGGCTTGTTAAATCTGATATTTTTGTCTTCCACCTCTTAACAGGTCCAGCGGACCAGGCAGTTGGTAACTTCACCAAGTCCAGTGAGTTCTTCTGACGGCAAAGTTCTTCCCCTCAATGTACAGGTGGTCACGCAGCACATGCAGTCTGTGAAACAGGCACCAAAGACTCCTCAGAATGTTCCAGCCAGTCCTGGTGGAGATCGTTCTGCCCGGCACCGCTACCCTCAGATCTTACCCAAACCGGCCAACACCAGTGCGCTCACCATCCGCTCCCCAACTACCGTCCTCTTTACTAGCAGTCCCATCAAAACTGCTGTTGTTCCCACTTCACACATGAGTTCTCTAAATGTGGTGAAAATGACAGCAATATCCCTTACACCCAGCAACAGCAGTGCCCCTCTTAAACATTCTGCCTCAGCAAACAATACTACAGGAACAGAAGAAACAAGGAACGTCCCACAGATAAAGAATGGTTCTGTTGTTTCACTTCAGTCTCCTGGATCCAGGACCAGCAGTGCCGGGGGGACATCTGCGGTGGAAGTCAAAATGGAACCTGAAATGCCATCGGATGAGCACCCTGCACAGTACCAAGAGAATTCTGACGGGACTAAAGCTCCCAGTGCCCTTTTGGGGCCGAAGTGTAACACACAAGGAGTAGCGCAAAAACCTTCCGATGAAGGTGTCGTTGAAATAAAAACAACTAAAGTCTGTGACCAGAGGACCAAATGTAAAAGTCGCTCAAATGAAATTCTGCCAGGCACTTCAACAAGCAATAATCAAAGCACGATCACTCTCTCAGTTGCCACTCAGAACTTAACTTTCACCAGCACCAGCTCACCATCTAATGGTGACTCAATAAATAAAGACCCTAAATTATGCACTAAAAGTCCAAGAAAGCGACTTTCTTCTGCATTGCAAGAGTCCCAGGTGCCTCCAGTAAAGAAACCAATTGTGGAACCGCTTTCTGTAGTCATCGCAGAGGGCCAGAAACCAGGCAGTGTTAAGAAGGACCAAACGGTTCCACATTCAGGGAAGACAGAAAGTTCGACAGCAAGTGCTCAAATTCCCAGCAAGGTATCAGTAAATGTCAATTCACACATAGTGGCAAGTCGACCCTTGAATTCAGCTCTTATTACCAGTGATCCAGCTTCAGAACAGCAAACACCATCATCATCTCCAGATATAAAAGTAAAACTTGAAGGGAGTGTTTTTCTCTTGGACAGTGATTCAAAACCCGATGGCAGCTTTAATTCAAATGAGTGGCAGCAGGTCACTAAGGATTCTGAGTTCGTATCTGCCGGCTGTGAACAGCAAGATATCAGTGCTATGACAATTCCTGAACACTCTGACATCAACGACTTAGAGAAATCTGTTTGGGAATTCGAAGGAATGCCGCAGGACACATACACCCAGCAGCTGCATAGCCAGATGCAAGAATCTTCTTTGAATCAAATACAAGCACAGTCTTCGGATCAGTTACCTCTACAGTCTGAACTGAAGGAGTTTGAGCCTTCTGTTTCCCAAACAAATGAAAGCTACTTTCCTTTTGATGATGAGCTTACACAAGATAGTATTGTGGAAGAGCTGGTGCTTATGGAGCAGCAAATGTCAATGAACAGTTCTCATTCCTACAGTAATTGCCTGGGAATGCCCATTCAGAATCAGTCAGTGACTCCAGGAGCTCCAATGCCATCTCACACCTCGAGCGCCCACTTCTATCATCCAATCCATAGCAACGGCACTCCAATCCATACTCCCACCCCCACCCCCACCCCTACCCCCACCCCAACCCCAACCCCAACGCCAACATCTGAAATGATTGCTGGGTCTCAGAGTCTGTCACGGGAGAGCCCTTGCTCCAGGCTAGCCCAGACCACTCCGGTGGATAGTGCTTTAGGAAGTAGCCGACACACACCCATCGGTACTCCACATTCTAACTGCAGCAGTAGTGTCCCTCCCAGCCCTGTTGAATGTAGGAACCCATTTGCATTTACTCCAATAAGCTCCAGTATGGCATACCATGATGCCAGCATTATCTCAAGTAGTCCTGTGAAACCAATGCAGAGACCCATGGCCACTCACCCTGACAAAACCAAGCTTGAATGGATGAATAATGGGTATAATGGGGTTGGTAATTCATCTGTTTCTGGCCATGGCATTCTCCCAAGCTATCAGGAACTAGTAGAAGACCGTTTCAGGAAACCTCATGCTTTTGCTGTGCCCGGACAGTCTTACCAGTCTCAATCCAGACATCATGACACTCATTTTGGTCGTCTGACTCCTGTCTCTCCTGTGCAGCATCAAGGTGCCACTGTAAATAACACCAACAGACAGGAGGGTTTTGCAGTCCCTGCCCCCCTTGATAATAAAGGAACTAATTCATCTGCCAGCAGCAATTTCAGATGCCGGAGCGTGAGCCCTGCTGTTCATCGCCAACGTAACCTTAGTGGAAGCACCCTCTATCCAGTATCTAATATCCCCCGATCTAATGTGACACCCTTTGGAAGTCCAGTAGCCCCAGAAGTTCATGTTTTCACAAATGTTCACACAGACGCATGTGCCAACAACATAGCTCAAAGAAGTCAGTCAGTTCCATTGACAGTCATGATGCAGACAGCCTTCCCAAATGCTCTTCAGAAGCAAACAAACAGTAAAAAAATAACCAATGTTTTGTTGAGTAAACTGGATTCTGACAATGACGATGCAGTGAGAGGTTTGGGCATGAATAACCTGCCCTCCAATTATACAGCCCGGATGAATCTCACTCAGATTTTGGAAACTTCCACTGTTTTTCCTAGTGCCAATCCACAGAATATGATCGATTCCAGCACTTCTGTTTATGAATTCCCAACACCATCTTACCTCACCAAAAGTAATAGCACCGATCAGATCAGTTTTTCTCCTGGAGAGAATCAAGCACAATCAGAAATTGGAGAGCAACAATTAGATTTCAACAGCACTGTTAAAGACCTGTTGAGTGGAGATAGCCTGCAAACCAACCAGCAGCTGGTAGGTCAGGTAGCATCCGACCTCACTAATACTGCATCTGATTTCTCTAGCGATATCAGGTTGTCTTCTGAGCTCTCAGGCAGCATCAATGATTTGAACACTTTAGACCCAAATCTACTGTTTGATCCAGGTCGTCAGCAGGGACAAGATGACGAAGCTACACTGGAAGAATTGAAAAATGACCCATTGTTTCAACAAATTTGCAGTGAATCCATGAGCTCTATGACTTCATCAGGTTTTGAATGGATAGAAAGCAAGGACCATCCTACTGTTGAAATGTTGGGTTAAATTGTGTTTTATAATATGTAGCACACTGTATCTAAAGACATATGTATTGTATTTGTCTTAATGGAAGTGCCTCCCGCAGCAGAAACACTTACTATTAATTGTGACATTTTAAAAGAGTTTGCTGCAGAAGTGGTTTCTTCTTCAGTAGGAAATGGTTAGACTCGCCTCAGTTCTTAACAAGTTTCTGAAGACAGTAGGCTGTAAAAGAATAAGTACTAGGTTTTAAATTTTATAATGTTCCCCATTTAATCACATTGTTTGCTAGTAAACAGTTGACTAACCAGCTTTTAACAAGAGCAGTCTAGATCTTTATTTCGTGTAAGTTCATTTTAATTCATTGGTTGATCTGCACAGACTTTAGAGGAAACCATTGATTTTAGGTATAGGCTATTTTGTTGTTGGCATTATCTTTTAGATATGAAATCATAGTTAAGGTGAACTGTAGACAAGAAGGTCTTCCTTGAAACAGGGATAATATTCAGGTTATTATAAAGTATTTAGGCTTGAAGCGTAGAGCTACTGTAGAGTGAAAAATCTCTGTAGGACTTTCTGGGATTTCAGAATCATTTGCACCTGCAATGAAGGGCTTGAATAGGAGAAATTAATGGAAAGTTAAATATTTAAGGAAAGCAAAAGCTGCACTAAAAATTTTGAAAGGCAAAGTTAGTAGCCATTTATATTTGTGACCTTGCATTAGTCTTATTTTAAAATGTTGCTTTTAATGTGGAGCCAGCACACATACACAGACATGCACGCATATACACATACACAAAACAGTAACTCCAAAAGCTGTAATTCAATAAAATAAAACAAGCATGTTAGAAAAATATTTTGCTATATTATTTAGTAGTTGAGATAGGGAATTTAGAAAGAAAATAACACTTTCTTAGTTTCATCACAATGGATGCATGCACATATTAAAATTCTATTTAAGCTTTATTTTGAAGTTTTTTTAATTACAGTTATTCTTAGGTCCTCAATTAGTGACTGACTCCTTCACTCCTCCTGAATTTAGTAATACAATTTGATCTTGGGACCCCTTTGAAAAACAAGTAGGAAAGAGATAATACAAAAAGCTGCACAGAAACATTTCACCACCTGAGGTCGGAAGCCACGTATCTTTATATCTCTGATAAAACAAAGGGGATATCAACAGTACTTGAAGAAGAGGAGCATTTTATTACATGCTTTATTTATTGTGATAACCACAATTGCAAAAAAGCACTCAGGATTTGTTTTAAAATGTTCTGTCTGTGGCTCCCATTTTGTTTTATGAATAATGATGAATTTCATGTTGACACAAAGCTGGTCACTAGTTGACAGCTCCATTTAAGTGAGTTTCAAGATCATTTCCAAATAGATTTTACAATTGCCATTAAGTTTTTAAAGCTAACATTAAACCATTGCTAGGCTACCTTCAACCCAGCTAATTTTTCCCTTACCTTCATTAGTAAGCCAGTCAGAGACTACAATCAATGAATATTTAACAAATGTGATGAAGTTACATTTAATATGCTTTCATTGTTCAATAAATTTTCAAGGTAGGGTATTAACATATTTTGATAAATTCATGGTGCTAGGGTTGGCTCAGAGGTTTATATATTGGTAATGTCCTAGTTACTGGCATTTGTGTGTGTTTGCTGTTACCTTGATTTAATGATCTGTCAGGTCTTTTCCTTGATGCTCGTCATCTCTTCACTGTACATCGAGACACAGCACCACCGCACACCAAAGCATGCAATACCCAAAGGAGACTGCGCGATTTCTTAACAAATGACGGGAGCCTTTCTATATAAGATACTCTGAAAAGGAGATTTTGAGGCCATTCTAATCCCTTGTTTACATTATTAGCTTCCTACTAATATGAAAATAATAGAAATCTTTTTTTATAAAAATATAAAGACTGGAGGATTTTAACCCCTGTACAGTATTGCAGCAAACACTTTAAATTTGGTTGAATTCGTCCAGCAAACTTTCTGAGGTTCATATATTGCACTAAATTTGTTGAACCTGTGGTAGGCACATCTCTTAGGATAAATGCAACCAATACAGTCCACAGATTAAACTTTTTAAATGTGTTTCATTATGAAAAGACAAAATGTCATCAAAGTGACAGATAAAATTGTCTTATGTAGCAATGTGCATTGATCTCAATGAGATACTTCTATTTCTTATTCTCTTACATGAGAATATTACAGCAGGAAGAATTAAGTTTAGTTTGCTCACCATGTTAATACATGATCACAAAATGTGCATGAGTGTAATTGACTTACCTTGTACAGTACTAGGTATTCTTGTAACCACTCTTTTTTTCCCTTGGCTGTATTGAAACTGGTTCAGTGTTAACCAGGCAAACATAGTTATTCACAAGTTACTTGTTTATGTTTACTAATTCTGCTTAGTTATTGTTGAGTATGTTCTTTTCTCAGATTATTTTCATTGTTTTGATGTTTAAAACGTTTTGCATACTGTTTATCATGATAAGACTTCATGAAGTAAATAATTTTGCATATAATTGCAATAAGCACTGACTTTTGAACTGAAAAGAAGGAAAGTGTTTTTTTGTGCAGTGCATCTGAGGTTCATCTAATAGTCTTGTACGATAATGTGCTTTACTACAACCACAAATGACAAAAACAAGCCCTGTTTCATGTTTTCATTTAGTGCAAAAAGTCAGATTTCCCCAGTGTTTTGTTGTCTGTTGTACCTGCTGAAACTCCAGTAGTTGAATATTGCAGTAGCATTTCAGTTCTCTTTTTTTATTGAAAGTGCTCAAAAATTGTTTTTTAAATGTTTTCAAAAACAATTAAAAACATTTTATATTAAACTGACTGGACCTTAAGGTGATTTGTGAGACTGATTTTATATAGGCAGCATGCCATTCTGTAAGCAGCTCTGATGCCGCACTTCCTTTGATCTTGTGAAAGTTGGGGAACTGGATAACAGTCAGCACAAGGCAGAAGAGTACTGTCCATCTGCCCTCTACTATTATTAATCCAGAAGGATGTGCAGATCTTTTTTTACCCATGAGAACTCTGCTGTTCACTTAGGATTTGTTACTAATGAATGGTATGTGGGTTTTGTTCTGCATACTTACACCCTGTTTGATTTAAAATGTAGCCTGTGGACTACCTAGATATGTATACTTTTGGAGCTTTGAATAGAACAGTAACAGGCAAAAATGGAGAAAATTTTAAAGCACAGCTGTGTCCAAAAGCAATATAGGCATTTTGGTGAAACAAATACAAAGTGATATGTGCACTGAATTTGTAACCCAGGACCTGAGCTATACATTTAGAAGCAGGGAAGAGCAGCCAGAAATTTCAGCTCTTAACAGAGTAATGATGAAACCAGCCAGGGTCTGAGATGGAGTTCCCTCACTCCTGAAAAGTAACTGCGATGCAGCAACAAGCAGTGCCTGGAACGTACGTTGTAGCCAGGTCCTGAGCCACAGGGCCTACTCAGCTGTGCATGCAGATCTGTACAGATCTGAAGTATCTAGAGAAAATGAAACCAATCCTAAGGTGAACAACAATCACAAAAGATGAAAGTGAGAATCCATATTCCGAAGCGTGAAGAACGGGACAAAAGAAGATTCTTAGTAAGGACTACATTGAGAAGTAGACTATTTTTTGGTGTCCTGCCTTCCCTCTTTGAGTTAAAAATCAGGTATTATTGAGTATAATAAATACAAATTGCCCCAGCACCTAGTACCATTTTAGAAAGCCAAAAAAAAATTTTTTTAATCTATGAAGTAGAGGTTGATTTTGATGTATATGTTGTAAATGGATTTTAGAATTACAAACTTGTGGATGGGATCATTTATCAATATTACCTAAAATTTTAGTATTTATATGACCAGCCCTAAAGCTACAATCTGCTTATAAGATGGAAGGAGAAAAGCAAAAAGACAATTTTTAAGATAGATTTTATTTCTAAAAAGTACTTAATTTTGGAGAGAATTTTATAAATATGAGAATGGTATTACTACCAATATAGAGTATTTCCTTACAGTATAATACTTGATGTATGTTTTCTTTTCCTCTTTGTAACAATCCTGAAAGAATATCATTTCTCAAGTGAGAAAATTTTAGCTCGGAGATTAACTGGTAGGGGTAACAGTTAATAAATGGAAGAGCCAGGATTCGTTTGGTTCCAAAGCCTACCTCTTACCCATTATGCTGTACTTGAGATACTTGATTAAACTATGTACTATAGTAGTTTAATTTGGTGGCTGCTTTGAAACTTTCAGTCTGGCTTAAAATTTAGAATTAGATTTGATTTTTGTGGAAATTTTATTTCTCTTCAATCCTTACATCTCCTACACTTCCTTTTCACTTCTGTTGCTTTTGGATTTTACCTGTATTTCATAGCTTTCCTCTAAATTATTCTAGTCCCTTTCCTTCCTCTCCCCAAATAGAAATAACATGCCCTAACATGTTGGAAGTCGAAGGAGAAGTAAGGTTTAAATACAAAATTTTGTTGTGCACACAGCTTTTCAAGCACATTTCTTAGATGTATACTTAATCATGTTTATTTTTAAACCACTTTTAAATTTCATCAAGAAGTAAAAATTAGACTGTTGAATGTGTAATAAAATGCTAAAATGTCAGTCTTTGTGCCAGGTGCTAGAGAAGACACCTGCCACTTTGGAATTTTCCAGTATAATGGAGAAGACACACAACTAGATTGCAGGATGCAGTGAGGTTACTACAGCAGAAACTAGCATTCCCCTAAACCAACTGCACAAAAGCCTATTTACCAGCTTCCCTTGAGTTAAGTGGAGCCATTTACCAAGGACTCAAAAAGTTGTGCAACTTTCTTTGGTGTGTTCTTGTCCTCCTCCCTCCCTGCTAGCTGGACTGCACATATGACGACTAGACCTCTAGCGGCTGCCTCTGACTGAGGTAAAGCCAAATGCTGAGGATGATGGAACACATACAGAACAACACAGAAGGAGCCTTAGGCCCTACCCACCAGTTCTGATTGTCTACCCCTGGCCTGGATTTGTTTCACATGAGAAGTTTCATCCTGGTTTAAGTTCGTTATTTTGAGTATTCTGTCACTCAGTGCAAATCAGAGTCTAACCCAACAGAGCCACCAGAAGGTTTTAAGCAGGAGTGGGGAATGTTATATTAGCATGAGGACCACTAACCCAGCATGGTTTCCCCTGAAGAATGCAAACCGCATCTCTTGTTCACTGGAATTGGCAGATCAGTAAAGGATCTTAGAATACCCTGATGTTAGCATAGCATTTGAATACTAGCTCATAACTATCCAAAAAAAGATAAAGATGAAATGAAGTGGATTATAAACTACTTAAACAGCTTACAAAAATTACTAATTGAAAGGCCATACAGCATTCTGGTCATTGGCATCAGACCTCAATTTAGGTCTTAGTTCTGTCAGTTAAAACCATGACCCTGGGCAAGTCATCTGAATACTAGTAAAGACAGCCACCCGGGAGATGGGTCAGCGTTTGCTAGCAGTGGGCCACATTGTTTTGCCTGTTCGCTATGTTTGCCAACATCTTGAAGACAAAGTTTGCTCTGGCAAATATCGTAGACTGGCTTGCTGCATTTCTGTTCCAACCTCTTCCTGGTATGCAGATCCTGGGAAGCCAAAAACTGCATTTTCTAGATGTCCTCACAGCTTGGGTTCTGGATATGAATGACATTCCATCTATTAGATGCATTCTTGAAAGATTTGGAGGATGAAAATGAAGCAGAAACTATCCTCCTACCCGCTTGTGGTGACTTTTTCTTGCAAACAAGCTCATAGTGACAAAGCTTCTCAGCAGCAGCATTCTAGAGTCTATTCTTGAGATTCTGAGCTATCCGAGGTCCATGTGCCAGTGACAAGTCACAGGTCTGCGAATGTCAAGAAGCGGGGGAGTGCTGGCTGTGGTGGGTGCAACAGGTCAGCAGCTTCCTGGTTGCTGGCGATGCCAGATAGGAACTCATTTCCTGGTGGTCAGCCATCCACCGTGCTGTTCTGGGAGTCATTTCAGGAATCACGCTGTAAAGCTTGTTCTTCCACTTATGTAAAAGCACCTAATTCTATGCATTAAGTCCTCTTCTGCTTAAAATACCTAGAATAAGCATTTCCTGCACTGAACTCTGACTCATCCTCATGCCTGTAGACTAGGAGTCAAAAGCATCTGAGATCTAGACCTGGTTCTGTCATTCTTTTCCCCTTTCTGCACTTCATGAATAACGATCCCTGTCCTGGTTACTTCCCAGAATCTTTGGTGAAGTTCAGTGAGATACGACAATATTTTGTAAACCCTACATATAAGCTATTAAAATCATTATAAATGTCTACATAAAAGAAATATTTGTCTAAGAATGGGAAAAACTCTTTTCCTTTTCAGCACTAAAATTTTGCACTTTACTTGAAGGCTCACACACATCTGTCAGGAGGTAAAGTTAGAATGTATAGCTGAACTTGGATTTTAGGTTATGTGGCCATAAACAAGAAATAACTTAATAAAATTTAGTTTAGGCCAAGTTTTGTCATCTGAGCGTCTTTGTTTAACTGACACCTGCATAGATTGTTTAAATCATGAGACCTCTGTATTTGGATTTCACATGTTTGAAATACACACCGTTTAAATTTCTTACACAAATCCACGCCCCAGTCAATATGATCTCTTCGTCTTTCACAGTCTTACCTCACCCTCGTAACAGCTCTGAAACAGCTGTCTGGAACGCTGCTGATTTCATAGTTGGTTGACCCAGTGACACTGTTCTTTTGGTCTCAATGACTTGGCATCCTGACTTGCTTCTTACACCTCAGACCCCTCATTGCTGGTTTCTTTCAGGGATCAGCTTCCTCTGGGTATCCTCCACATACAGAAATCCTTTGACATTCCACCATTGGCTTTTCTTGACTCTGCTTTCTCTCCCTAGTCATTCCAAACACTCCTACCTACAGCTCTACCTGACGGCTTCCAGATTCTAAATCTCCATTATCATGTGCCCTTTCCTTCCTCCACTCCTCAACACCAAATTAGTTTCCAAGTCCTACACCTTTGAGGTACGTCTTCTTTGCTATTTCCTTGCTTCCTGACACTGCCCTGGTACATGGATTCATTTCTCAGTTGAAATGCTGAATTATCTCTCTCACTTCTCCAATAATTTCTGTACAGTGTCACAATAGAAATCCTTAACTGCAAAAGCCTTTGTATTCAGAAGTCGATATTCTTCATATATATAAACAACCAGCTAGAAGATCTAATGCAAGAGAAGACACAATTTATGCTAGCAACAAAAAAAATCCAGGCACGAAGTTAGTCAGAAACATGCAAAACCTATATAAGGAAAACTTTTTAAAAACTTTTCTGAAAGACTCAAGATAGACATGAGAAACCACGTTCTTAGATGGGAAGACTCAACATCATAAAGATAGCAATTCTCCCTCAGTTATTTGATAAATTTAATATCGCATCAAAAATGTCTGATTTTTTTTTATAGGGCTAGACCAGTTGAATATCATTTAAAATAAGAACATAGACAATTACAGGCCAAAAAACATAGACAATTATTGGTGGAAAAAACACATATTGAAGAAAAATGCATTAGAAGGGCTAAAACTACAGAGTATTTAACATAGAGTCACATGCCAAAAACCTATAAGAAAGTTAAACAACAAATGACAAAGTAGGAGAAGATATGTACAACACATACAAAGGAATAATAACCCTAATATAGAAAGAGCTGCTAAAAATCAGGGAAGGGGAAAGCCAATAACCCAGTAGAAAAGTGAGCAAAACATAGGAACAGACAGCTTACAGAAAAAGAAATGATTCTTAAACATGAGAAAAAAATAACCTGACTTACGAGAGAAATTAAAATTAAAATTATACTCAAGTTACCACTTGTTAACTCTCAGGGTGGCAGAAAAAAAATCTAAGTTTGACAGCATCCTCTGTTGGAAACATTGTGGGGACACAGGCATTCAATATGATTTCCCTGCATGTTTCCAAAACAGTCTACTAAAGAACAAATTTCAGAAGTCCAAATGACTAGAAAGACATTGACTTAAAAACTGTGGTGAACATTAAATACCTATTTACTTGTAAAACCAAGACTACCTAAGGGTTAAAAAGGAAGGAGTACACTATTTATTGGATATGTGCTCTGAAAAATTAGATAAAATAGACCTATAGAAAATGAAGATAGTATATGCAAACAATGTTTTAATTTTTTCAGTAATGTTGGTGGTGGTAGAATGGGTGATTTTGCTGAGACTGTTGTGTATGTTGTGTATGCAAGACACTACAAATGGTAACTGTGTGATATTCTAATAATTTTTTGTTCTCTGGTCTCTGAGAACCTAGATTCTCAGAAAAAAGGGTATGCTGAAGTTAAGATAGAAATGTTAAATAAAAATGCAGCACTGACTGAATTGAAAGTATCTGAACTCATGGAATATCTTGCCAGATGATAGCAAGGAAGCTATGAAACACTACTGGTACCATCACACCAACTTGAAGAAGCTGCCACTGGCCAAAGGTGGGACAATTTAAGGATAACTTAAGTGGACTGAAAACTTAAATATGTTTAAACCTATGAGTTTTAATGATCCTAAGAAATTAATTGGTCACCTTTTGGAGATGATAGGAAACCAATCACTGTATTTAAAATTGGGTAAAGGGAAAGAACAAAATATTTATCGTGCTTTTCGTATGTGACCTGTATCACTGGATAACCAAATAATAGATGAGAGGTAGCTGCTCTATATAGAAGTACTCTAGCAAATAAATGAGGAAGGATTGGTAAAATTGGAATATCATCATTTTGCAACCCCTAATGAATTTATCTAGACAATAGGCATCAACGGTTGCCAACATCACAAAAAAAGAGGCATATGTGCCTCATAACAGAAGAACGCAACCCACAGTGAAATAATCTTGCCTCCAAAAATTAAAATGAAATCTAATCATGTCCCTATATCAATTATAAGAAGTACATAGATCACAGAACACAGTATTATGAGGATATAATCTGTAAAATCTAGAGTACGGCCAGCTGCAGATCAAACAGTCCAATTTTTGTAACAAATTTCAAGGGGGGAAAAAGGCAATGGAAGGGGAGCCTGTAGATTTTTAAAAGAGACTTTTTTTAGGTCATATTAAAGTTTATATTAAATAAAAAACAGATGAAACTATAGTATTTAGGAGTGCACACGGGTGATTTTTTTTTAAGGGAAATGACTATCATAAAAATCAATAAGTAGGCACACAGAGGGCTTTTAGGGTGGCTGCCAAAGTCCCATGTCCTTGCCTAGGTGGTGCTTACAAGATTGTTTGCTTGTAAAATTTATTAAGGTAATGATTTGTTTTAAATGGTTTTCTGTATCTGTGTTATATCGTACAGTTTTAAAAGGTTCTTTTTTAAAAAGTGTGTTGAAAGTTGACAATTATAAGGAAATTTACCTTCCCTATATCAACTGTATTTAGGATGCCCAAATAGCCCTAGTTGACACAGAAAATTTTTCTTTGTGAAAAATTTGGGGTAATAAGTGTAGAAAGCATGTTAAAATTAGAAAACCACCACTTTGCAACACCTGATGAAATAGAGAATTCAGGCAAAGATCATAAATGGATGAAACCAATAGTCAGTAAATAGATAAGAAATAGTGGATCAGGCTGTCACCATCTGAACCCACTGATAAATCTTAGCATTACTATTAATAAATGTGGGACAAGCAGATAGGGTATAATTTCCATTTATAAGAAATACAGGAGATAGAGGAACAAGTCAAACACCACCATAGGGAAGCCACCAAACCAATCCAGAATTGGGAGCAGCCTCAGGGACAG
>JAVSCE010018331.1:0-20453 GCA_032199065.1 Smutsia gigantea
GTAATTTAGAGGAGAGCATGGCACAGAAGCCACCGCATCAACTGAGAGATCGACATCCCAGGGCACACATACCTATGCCATGCAGAGGCCGCATTATCTTCGGTGATAAGAAACAGAACCCATACAATATCACAGTTTAAACTATTTCATAATAATGATTGGATGTAATAAAACCTAGGGATAGTGGAAATATGCACTTTGGTTATTTGGATTTTTTTTTAAATATGATATTAAAGAATTTTACATGTTTTCAAACTAGAGCAAAACATCAAAGCTTTCTTTTTTTCCTATTTTTTTTTTAAGTAGGTGACATTAAAAGTCAAGTGTAGTATTTATAGTATGTGTTAGTTTCTGGAATAGGAAAGAAGTACCGTTAATATCTTACCATTGAAGTTGGATGTAAAACAGAAAACATCATATCTGCTTTTATCTTTATCCCAAAACCCGTAATTCCTGACACCAGGCACCGTGTTCTGGCCTCCACAGGGCTCTCTGGGCTTCGTGATGGGGTACTGCACAGACCCATCGCTAAGCCAGCCGGCATTGCACCAGTCCAGCCCAGCCCGCCAGGCATCGTACAGCTGGTCGAAGGAGGCAATCACAGCATCCTGATCCAGACAAGCCTGCTGGGCCTCATGAAAATTGAGATTGTAGCGCCCCAGTCGTGGAAAGTAAGGAAATACCACACCTGTCCAAAGGAGAAGTCAAGTGATCATTAGTGGCACGAAAAGCACCTACTAGGAGCAAATTCCACTTGACTGGTGAAAAACATCATAGAATCTCCATCAGATGAAGCCCAAGTTTTCGGTCAACTCATAACAATTTCTCAGGGTCCTTTTCCCCTTGAAACAGCCTGTCAGCATCTCAAAATTAGCTATGTAGTTTGGTCATCTCAGTGGCTTACCTCTTTTGCTAAGAGCCTTACAATTCTCCTTTCAAAACTGATCTATCCGCAGATTCTATTTTTTACATAGGCCACTTGAAAATGTACCTTCTGTCTCTAGTTACTGACCCTAATATGGATTACTACTGGGTTCTTTTCACCTTGGAAAAATTCAACATTGAATACTACGAGTGGGAGGGGATACAGAAATAATGCTCAGGAAATATTTATCAAAATACACAATGATTTTCCTTGGCACTAGTTTTATGTAATTAGTAATTAGTTTTATATAGTCTTTTAAATGTATAAACAAACATGTTAAAAACAGATACAAATGTAGACATACTCTTCACATGTGTTCCTAAAACTTACCCTGTATTTGCAGATAAGTAACTTTCACTTACAGGGCTTTTTATTAGGAGAAACTCAAGTGCGTTCCTTTGCATACGCAACAAAAACCTAATTAAGCAGTCTTATTTCATATTAATAAGACAATTCTTCACAGTGAGGCATACCCCCATAAAAAGAATCATGGCTTTCATACCTATTTCAACTTTTAGTGAAGCCCTTATTTTTTTTTTCTGTCATTGAACAGTGCAACCAAAATAAGGGCCTTCATTTTAAAATATTTCCATTACTATTTTTTTAGCTCTCATATTCATATATTGCAAACTCAAACTAAACTTTTAAAAACATTTTTATTGCAAATAGAAAAAAAACTTCTCGAAGCTGTCTTACAAGGAAGGTTCAGAATAGACCTCTGTTCATTAATGCCAAAAAAATAAGTTTAAATATTTTAGAGAGCAAAACACCTAGTTTTGTAATCAGTATGACTTGACACTTGACTTTGCCTAGGCAGATGTCATGGCTTTCCAAAAGGATTCATTTCAGTCAAATAATCACGGGAAGTGATTGAGCTATCTCACAACTTTCTCAGTTTCTTTGGATAAGGATTACATCATAAGAAAGCAAAGTCGTATTGTTTGCTGGACTTTAAAGGCTACTGTAGCAAATGTCTCTTCCATAGTCACTAAAAGGCAATTAATTTGGGGTGACTGTTCAAGGCCTTGCCTTGGACTTGTGGAACATAATTAAAAATAAGTAATATTTTAGCATGTGGAATATAAAAAATTGTCCCAATGACCCAGTAATTTGGCTGATTATAATACATGTGCTATTTTATGAGACTGCAGACTTATTCAAGGTGAATGTATATTTCACTAAAAGCGTAACCAATATGTAGGAAATGTTTTGGAAGTTGTCCTTGAAGACTCTACAAGAACTTTCAGTGGCCTCAATTAAGTCGCGTCTACCGAAGGCCTCAGCAGGACATGTTTGTCCCTCCAGGGCAGTCCAGCTGGCACTGTCCCCTCGAGGCAGCGGTCCAGGAAGGCTTCCTGATCTCATCCTGCCTTCGCAGGTTTTTGGCTGAGGGATCTGTAAACTGAATCAGAGCCAAAGGAAGGAGGAAAAGACTTTCTTGGTTGCCACTGCCCTCTGCAGCGATGGGGGAGGTGGGGCTGGAGATGGCTCTGTCCAAGAAGGTCCAGGCACCCAGCAGAGGTCCCAGCCTGTGCTGGGGAGGAAGTGCTGCGCGCTCCCTGTCCCCTCGGGCCCTCATCCTCTTTCCTCAGCAGCCCTAGGAATGCCGATGAAAAGGGATATGTTTAATTTATCCAGCAGAGATTTCCTTGGCAGCTCGACTCAAGTGAAAGAAAATCTCAAAATATTTCAGTCTGGAGAGAAAAAGAAACCATTTGGGTTGGATTCTTGTTCCCAAATGGCTCAAGATGGTAACCGTGGAGAACGTAGGATATTATAATTTATAACAATTTCAAAGACCCAGGCAACCTTCCATGTTTAAATTCACTGTAGTATATTTAGTGGACTCTCATGGGCATTAGGAGAAATTTTCCTCTAGTAATTTGCTCTTAATAAGCCATTGAGTTTGGCTGAAACATTGTTGATTCAATTCCAAATCCAGTGTAATATATTTTTACTTGAGTTCCTTTCAAATTTAACATAATTTTCAGTCAACAATTTCTTAAAGTCAAAGCAAGACCCTACATTAAAATTTCACTGTTTTTCAATTATAAAAGTAAATGTTTAATTTATTGTTCCATTAACTCAAAAGATTTACTTAAATTTTCATTAGTCTTTGATGATTCCGGAAAGAACACACTTCAAGTAAATCCAAGTCAATATCTATGTTTTAGTCAGGTTTAAAAAGTTTCATTGTAATATGCACATTTGGTGCAATAATCAGATGTTTCTTACAATCAGATATTTTCAACAGTCAGGGGTTTCTTACAAACAGACATATCTGGAACTACATGTTTGTTATTATTTTATTTACTTATTTTACTTTCAGCTAGTTAAGCTTTCAACATCTAGGACTATAAATACAAAAGCCTTGGCTCTGTGGAGAAAGTGAAATTCCTATAGCTGAATTATGGAGTAAATGGTGATTGCTTTCATCCAGCATTATAAAAACCTCAGAAAAGTTAAACTTTCATGGGTGAGAAAGAAGAGTGTATGATTATTTTATTTATATGGTCAAAGTATAATCAAAAGTTCTTTATTTTTCCATGAAAGGTTGGTATGCATCACTAAAAAGGGGATTAATAAGGATGATACATTATATGAAAATGAATAATACCAAATGATGTGAGTAGTTTAGTCAGTCAAAATATGTTTCAAAAACACATTCTATGATTTATAATTGTATGGTCCAGTTCATCCTAGCTGTTGGCAACTATCAATTTGTTAGACATATGAGAAGTTTTTATACTGTGATGAATAGAAAAGCTAAAAGTAAATTTCAGTAACTCCATAAAGTAAATATTTTTAGTAAAAAAAAAGACAGAGACCATCAGCATAATTTTACCTTCCTAGTGTCTTTTACAGTGCCTGTCAGTGCTGGTACATATCTGAAATTATTGCTCTGTTTCAGAAAGTTTTCAGACTATATTTTTGTGTATTTGGCCTCATTTTCACCAATGGAAAACCAGTATAGTGGAAGACTGGAAGCACAAATATCATGTTTTTCATATCATTATTTATATATCCGTTGGTTGCTGAGATGAATTCTGTGGCCTAAGCTGCTCATGAATTTCTAGTTATACTCTTGTTACATTCATATAAGGCTTGCCTCTGGTTAGGTGCTATTTCTAGCAGTGTGGGCAATAGGTACTAATCAGAGGGCTTTACCCTATTCCAAGAATCTATATGAAAAAAATTGTGTTCTACAGCTAATTCCAACTCACACGTAGGTCACTCTTCCAAAAGGATTTGCACATTTTTTTTTTACCAGTGTGAGTCAAAAAACAGTTTTTAAGTCACAACTAAGAGCAAGGCACTGTGCTCAGTTCTCTAGGAAACAACAGGTTTGGAGTGTAGCCTATTCCTGCAAAGAGTTCATGACTTGATATATACACCATATATATAAAAATTTGAATCCAAGACAGAATAAAATCTTGTAATATAAATATAAAACCATATAATTTGGGCATCTTGAAGAAGAATGATTTTTTCTAGGTGGAAAAATTTTCTGGAGAACACAGCATTTAATCTGTATTAAAGGAGCAATATAATTAAGCACACTGTGCAATTACAGTTGGAAATGGAGCTTAATCATGATATTTAAAATGATATGCTTCCCTGGCTTACTTATGCACATTAGGTGATTGACAAGGAGCTTAAGTGAAACTGGCCTGATGGTAGATGGTCACATGTAAGAATGCAATTGATAATGAAAAACATCAGAAACTGAAATAAGAGTTAATAAATGATAACCACAATTTCATTTTAAAATAAATATCAGGAGACAGTAAATAAGGCATGTGGATTATTCAAGTTTAGGAAGTATTTTGGCATATAAACATAGATTCTTAGAAGAAAAAGTAACTGAACAGATAATATACTTCAACCTATTACTCACTGATGAAGAAGCTATGGTATAATAAAGGTAAGTAACTTGCCCCCGTTACAAAATTTACACTGCCAGAGCTGGGACTAACCCAAGCACCTTGATACTACTAGCTCAGGGCTCTGTCCATTGCCTTATGCCTTTTTGATAAAGGAAATTGGTTTTCAATTAATATCTAATGACTGTCTTCTCTAATCAACTATTTCTCCCATCCTGAATAAGGTCAATGTTCATGGATGTTAATGTGAATCAATAAAAACTGAAAGCACCAGGTGTCATGCAATCAGGAGCTGAGGACTGCAACTAAGAGAGAAAAGAGGTCACAAAAGTGCACTTTATGGCATCATGCAATTTATTAGATACATAAAGCTAAAAAATCTCCATAAATGTGATGGGATTCTATGGGATTTAGAAGGTAAAATCTTCAGTGATGAGCTAGAAACCAAACAGATACTTTTGCAAAGGCACAAGTCTGTCTTAAGAAGTGAAAGGAGCTTCCAGCAAACACACACTTATAGTTCATGTGCATAAGGAAGGATGAATTCTTCAACGCAGCCAAAATTCATCCTTCAGCGTAAAAAAACACTGAAATTCATGAATGTAAGATGTTTTGAGATACATGAGAAACTAAGGAGAAGAGTTTCCTTATATGTGGGTCAGACAGAGCTTTGGGCAGAGGGGACACAGGATGGCAAGGACACTTTTTATTGTTTAGTTTCCTACACATTTTGATTTTTGAGCCTACTAAATATATTATACATTTAAGAAATAAAATTCCTCCCAAAATGCCTTGACCATTTAGTATTCAATATCTAAGAGATTCTGGGTCATTAAAAAATTTACTACTTTACAAGAATATTCAAGTATATCTGGAGGTTAATTTTTTGTTAAAGTATTTCAGTTACTTAGCAGAATAAAATTACATGTATTCTAATTAACAGATGTCCTTCACAAAACTTGGCTTTATTTTGAAACTGAGATAATTTTAGAAGCATAATAAAAAAGCATCCACTCTGAATCCCTCAATACCTATGCAGTGAGATTTAAATGGTGAACAGCATAAGCCAATTTCTGAATGTTGTTAATTCAGTTCCACTGCACGTTTCTCCTACGTGCAAACAGCTTCAATTTTGCATATAACCATTGTGTGTACATTTCAAATATGAAAGCTGGAATCAAAGACAGACTGCAAAATACAAAAGACCAGAAAAACATGGTATGCATGGACTTTTGATTTCTCACATCACCACTATGGTAACCACACATTACTCAGCATGAAAAAAAGCAATGATTAGTTATCATTTCTAAGTCTCATGTGATTTTTAGATACCCACCTTGTAAATCTAATGCTACCACAGTGGTATCATCTTCTAATCCTTCAATCACCTCACACTTATATCTCCCATAATCCTCCAGGGTGAGGTCTGTGATCACCAGAGACGCATCATTCTCACTGCCTCCCTTGAGAAATACTCTATCCTGGTAGCCTCCATAGGCTTTCTTGTGGTATCCCATGGAAACGAAAACGTCCACTTCCTTGAGGTAATCTGAAGTTAGCTTGGTCCACTTAATTCGGATTTTGTGGGTTCCTGAGCCAAATGCTGTAGGGTCTCGAAAAAATTTACAAGGCAGTGTAACATTGCCACCTCTGCGTGAGAACACCTTGGCTTGTTCTGCTTCCACAAGTAGATGGGGGCCATTTTCTGCTATAATTTAAAAGGAAAAAAAAAGAGGAGAACCATTAATATGTTTTTAGACTTTTTTATAAAATGAAGTTTGCTACCTATACAGGGTGTCTGACACAGAGTAGCCCGCAGTGGTGAGCTTCTCGGTACTGCTGAACAGTCATCTCCTGTGAGCCGCAGCGGAAACTTACTGCTGACACCTAGGGGATCTCTGCAAGGGAGTCATGTCTTTTAAACCACTGAAAGAAGGAAGGATATGTGTTATAATTATTGAGAAGTATTAGATACAAGACTCCATAGTCATCTGAAATTTGATGACTTCATAAAAAATTCTATTTATTTTTCTTTTACATTTAAATATCAAAAATGTAGAAATAAGACCAAGAGAAGTGACAGAGTTCCATGACTAATTTCATGAACATAAACCAAAAATAACTCATGGTAGATAAATTTATGTCTTTACAGTTCAGTTTCCAAATACAATGAATCTATTACAGGAAAAGTAATCATGAACTTCCATTGTGTGGTTCTGGCCAAAGGACTTAGAATATCCTCACATTTATGGCTTCTATTCAAATTTACACCTGTGACATGTAATTCTGGAGCATTTCAAGCAACATGTATGTAATTTACTTTCACACAATGGGTAGCTATCAAAAGGTATTTTTAGCAAATGCTTTTACAAGAACTCCAGATTTTGAAATATACCCCTCAAAACTTGAATGTTAAAAGTATATCCAATGTTATTTTTATTTTCTGATTAATTATCTGTGTCTTTGTTCCCTTGAATCTCCTCTCCTTGCTCTTTCTTTGCTTTCTGCTATGTCTCTGTTCTAGTTATAGTTATCCTATCCCTTCCACCTTTCCTTTCCTTGCCCTTTTGCATCCTTCCTCCCTACTCCAAGGACTTTATTGCCTTCTAGAGAGCACTGCAATATTCCAAGCCTGCCAAATCGGCAGGCCTGCCACTCTCTAGAGAGCCCGCTGTTATTTTCAGATCTTGGCTTTCTCTGGGGTTTCCCTGATTAGCTCATTGTGCTTTTGACCTTGACAAGGTCTCTTGAGGATGTGCAAGTTTTAAAAATGAGAAAGCAGTATAAGAACCCCTTGACTAACTCACCTTCTCATCTGTGCACAGCTTTCAAAGACTGCCAGAGCAGCCTTTCATGGACCTCTGCAGCCCATCCTGCCTTCAGCTAGTGGGTACTGAATAAACCTTGGCTGTAAATCATTTAAGAACCACAAGTAACCAGGAAAAGTAGTCACTCACCTCAAGACAGATTTCATAACTTAGTCATTTAATGGCATATACAAGATTCAGATTTTAAAACAAAAAAGTGTCCAAAAAAAAGACACAGCAGTTCTATTTTTGTCATAGAGCAATACAAATTAATATTTTTAAATGAATATCTTTCATTTGTAAGTCAGCCCCAATCCTCAGAAATGGAAAAGTTTAACAAAGCATTAGTGCCCCAACTTGCAATGATAATAAAATGAGAGGATAACAGCCTAATTGAAATGAATCACAAACCTAGCTTATTTAACATTTCCTTCAGATTCTAGTCTTTATCTTCTTATTTAGAATCAGAGAATCATAAGAAATGAAAAGTAAATCTCTCCAACTCTACCTAACATAATTTTCCCCTTATACCTCTCCAATGACTACATCCAGTGTCTTTTTTGTGGGAGGAAGAAAAGGTGCTGATGATTAAGTTTGCTCAATAAAGCTTTAGGGTACTAGGGGACATGCCCCACCCAGTACCTGGGGGTGGGGGATGCCAGCGAGCTGGGCCTTCCCATGCTGGGGTTTGAATTTAGACATGACACAGAACTACAAGAGGCTCAAGTTTCATTATTCTTTCAAGTTTTGTAGAGTCAAAACTAATGCACAAATGCCCTGGCATAGGCATAGTAGTTAGGAACAAGGGCTTTAATGTGATAGAGACCTTGTTCTCATTTCACCTCCTCAGTTTACTAGCTCTGTGGCCTTGAGCAAGTTGTGCAGCCTCCAAGCTCCATTTTCCTTTTATGTGTATTAGGGATAACAATATCGGCCATACATAGTTGACTAATAGACACGTACAGCACTTAGAAGAATGTCTAATCACAGGTAGGTGTGCACCCACTGCTGGCTATTCTTATGGCAGAGATTTTCAAAAGTATTTCTCAAATGATACCACCTGATATTGAGTATAATTTTGGCATAGGGTAACTTTCCATGGTTTCATTTAGTTAGAAAGTTTTCAATCACGTGGGGTGAAAAATACATAAAATGCCACCTGTGTTATACAGGGGACTTGGAAATCACTGTGTGGTCTAGCATAATCATAAGGTGTTCCAGAATGAATACAAGGTCTGAGTGTTTTTATCAATTAAAGAGTTAAAGCACAGATTAAAACTCTTGTACACGGGACTAAGACTTCTAACTATTTTCTGTGGTTAACTATCATCTTGTAGTATTTTAGAAGTATAGGATTCTGATTCTTTTGGGTGTTATTTACTTATACTGTAGCACTGTGAGTGGATGATGACTTAGGTGGTATAATACTGAGAATTAAGCAGACACCAAAAATTCACTGGCTTCCCACAAAATAGTTTTTCTAACAAGCCTGCCAGAATGTATAAAACTCTACCATTCTTGTTTCTTTTGGGGTGGGAAGCTTCAGCATTGAGGTAATTGATAATGGAAGTCCCTGACTGAAATTCAAAGAACCTTAAGAAAGGTGTGTGATGTGTAACACACTGAGCGACAGAGAGCTGTTAATGTCCATTACCCTAAACCCCAACATGCCTTGAGAACAATGGTTTTTGTTAGGTTGATTGTTTTTACAAGTTGACCCTGCAGATTATATAGTATTGAGCATTGCTGGTGGGAGCGGCCTGTTGCAGAACAAGTAAGACATAGGAAGGAACCCTGGCCAGTGAACCAGGAGCTATGGGTTTTTGATTGATAGGTCTACTCCATGAGAACATGGAGTTTAAGATTCTGATCAGGCCTACAATGGCAGGTAGTCATGACAGCAGTCAGCCCGGATACACCCTAAGGTGGAGAGCAGAGAGGTCAGGGACAAAAAGCAAAAAGGGAATCTTCGAGAGTGCTGGTGACACACTTTGCACCATCTTGCGTAGAGTATGTCTTGAATATGATCATTGGATGAAAACTTGGATCAGTACGAAATTAATGTTTAAATAAAAACTGATCGACAAGCCATTGCAAAACAAATAAAATGCAAAAGATAACAATAAGCCTTGATTATCAAACAGAGAGTATTGCTTGTTTTCCTCTTTTTAAAAGAAATATGAAAGAATAAATCAAACTGCATGGCATACATGTGTTCATTTTGGGCAGGACTGTATTTTTCAAAAGCTCAATTTGTAAGTTACAGAAATTTCACATGTCTATTAGTGAGTGTCAATGACAGTGACTTGAAAGATTTGATGCCCTTCAAAGACCACAGTTTTCTACAGGGAAAACAGCAAGCCTCATTAATATTTTATAAAATCTGCTGTGAAATCCAGAGGACATCACTCAATTTCACCAAATTATGAAAGCAACAGTGTCACTGAACGACTGATCTTCTTATTGCTCTATAATTTAGATGAAGTATTTTAAACAATGGGACAAAACCACTTTATTGCAGAAAAACAATTCAGAAGTATGGTATTGGGCTTTTACCTATTGTCTGAGTTCTTTTAAAATTGTAATCTTTTCTTTTGTTTGGCAGTTCATTGTCAAAGAAATATAGGTTACAGAAAAAAGGAGACTGTGCTATGGATCAAAGACTGACTTTTTCAAATTGTGGATGATGCAAAATAAACAATCTTGGTGTTCGTTATTTTCTCACCGATGTGTAGAGGAAGTAGCCTACAGACCTCAGGATTTTCTCGACCAATAAAATGTTAAAAACACAAATCAAAACAAAATTGGGGAATATATTTAAGATGGCTAAAGAAGTGCTAAACAAGGATATTAAAAAAAAATCTCCTCCTAAGAAAAAAACTACCACCATTTGAAGTTTTTTTTTTTAATGTGGTACAATATACTTAACATAAAGCTTGCCATTTTAACCACTTTCAAGCGTACAATTCAGTGGCATTAATGAATTTTCAGTGCTGTGTAGCCACCAGCATCTATTACCCAAAGTTTTTTATCCCTCCAAACAGAAAACCAACTCCGCCCTGACATTCCTAACTGCTAGGCAGGCTCAATTGTCAACTCTAGGACGAAGCATCTGAAGGTTTTAAAAATGGCTCCTTAGGATTCAGACATTTGTTGTCACGTTGGTGGGCTTGGATGTGTAAGGTTAACACTTTGGGAGCTGTTACTGTCGTTAGGGTGGCCAAGCCAGCTCTAGGTGATTTGCAGTGAGCACCTTTGCCGCGAGGATTTCCACCTTAAGCATTTTCACTGCATGACTAATTGGCTGTCAGGCAATTTTTCTGTAAAAGATAAAAAAATAACTGGTAGACATTTTGCTTTGCCAGTTTGTTGGTTTTGTCAACTGGCTGACAATTGGGTTTCATCCTCCATTGGCTCAGTAGTCTCATTTTTATATTATATAAATCAGCCCTCATAATGGTCTATCTAGTGGAGCAGAGTTTTGAGCCCACATTTCCCACAGAATTTTAGAACATCTATAATGGACATGAGACATATGCCAAGAACAAACAATAGTGTGGACGGTTTTCACAACACAAACGGAGCTCAGTTACAAACAGGCGTCCGAGTACTGGGGAACTGATCCCTCTCTTCATGAAGAAACAGATTTTAATGAAACAGAGCAAGCAAAATGGGGACTGAGGAGACTTATTTTTATGGCAAAACTGTCTTACAGCCAATTAGTAATGTAGCAAAAGAGCTTGCGGGGGGACACCAGACAGGAGGCAGTGCTGCACACAGATGAACAGCCAGAACGGATGCGTGTCCTCGCTGCTGCACTGACCTACTGAGGACAATCACTCTGTCTCCCTGTCCACGTCTTGATTACACTGTTTCTCCAGGATCGACACAGTGCCTGGCACGTGGTAAGTGTCTCTGACCGAAATGCCTAGTGCTGTCTAGAGCCTGTGTGTCACTGTGGCAGTAGACGTGCATGTGCGTGCCTGCTTTGTACCATTAATAGAGCTCTAAGGTGAAAACACTTTATAAAACAAATATACATTAGAGACACAATATTTAAGCAGAATGCATAACTGAGACATATGTTTCTCATTATACCTAACACATTACATTTGAGTAGGATACATAATTTAGGAAAAAATTAAGGTGTGTCTTCCTCATTAACCTTCAACTGTTTGTGATGATTTTGTTTCTTTTGGACTTGAATGAGTCTATTATTTCCTGAAGTTGCTCACCGGGAGTGAGAAGATCCCATTCTTCGGTCATGACTTTGATGTGTTCTGTCAGTTTTGCATCACAAACTCTCACAGGCCCTCCCCGCTGTCCTGGCTGTCCCTGCCTCTCCCCATTGAGGCTTTACTGTCCTTTCAGAGGGCTGATGCTTTCAGTGTGTCACAGAAAGGCCGTCGGTGTCTTGCCCAGCTATTCCCGAGCAAAGGCTCTGAGCCTCTCCGCTGCAACTCAGCACCTCAGGAAGGGTCCATCTGGCGACGGCAGAACTGAAGCTTTAGCTGGGATCCAGTCTTGCCCTCTGCCCTCAAACTGCTCTATTTGAGCATGAAACCTTCTGGATTTGTTCCTCGCCCACCTATGCTTCCATCTGGAGTTCATACTCTGACCTAAAGACATGTAAGTGTATGTGTGCTTCTTACCATTTGTGTAAATTTGAAAGAATTATGTATACTTGTATAAACTCTATCTGAAAGGCTTTATGAGAAACACAAGAAATGAAAATTCTGGTAGCCTGGGGGAAGGAGAGGTGGATGTCTGGGTAGAGGAATCTTGGGAGATTTTCACTCTGTATACTTCCATATTTAAAATATTTTGAACCATGTGAATGTAACACCTATGAGCACACTAAATAGAAATGGCATGAAAATAGATAAAATAGTTGAGGTAATTTAATTGACAAATAAACAAATAAAAAACTTTGCTTAAAGTACCACTGGGAAGATACATAAGAAGCTCATAGCCATGATTGTGGTATATTGTAACTGCAGGATTATATTTTTGAAGAAGACCTCAGACTCTGTTAATAAAAATGTTATCTTTAAACATGTCCTCCAAACATGCAAGGTTTATCTCATTTTCCCTATTCCTTTAAAATATCACTAACAAAGGTACTGACTGTTGTCTAGTTTTGACTAAAAAGGAAAAGACCAAAGCTGAAAATATGATAAGTGAAGACTGCTCGTTCCTGTGAAGTGATTGTTGTTGTTTCTCACTATGCGTGACTCTGCCTTTTGGTCTCAGAAGCTACAAGAACATAGCATTCCCCATGCCTGCCCCAGCCCCCTGCCAGGGCCTACCTTCTCTCTAACCATTGTACAGTCTTCGTGCCCTGCTAGTTCCTATCAATTTACAGCTGAAGCAAATTGCTTAGAATAGTGTTTTCACAATTTTCTTAAATGGCATGTGTGCTTTCTGCACTGAGACCTGCATTATCTGATGTGACATGTTATGGAGCATTCTTACAGGTGTTTACCGTATCTATCTTCCTTCTTTGCCTGAGAGCTAAATCGATTCTGTAATTGGAAACCACCCAACAACACCAAAATACATTGGTGAAGTTGATCATGAATGTTATTGTCATATCCATGTTTCAGGGTAAAAATAAAGATAAATATTATCACTATTTTAGAGCCTATACAATGATATACAGGAATATTAATTAATTTTTTTTTTAGGGACAGTGGACCTGTTTTTCCTCACAGGATGTCTTAGACAAACATTTGTTACATAAACCTGATAAAAGGTGAGTTTTTCTACTTGAAATGAGCAATAAGAACCCCCAAGTATCTCAAGAGGGTCCATTGAACAGTGTTAAAAATCACTGTTCTGAGATATAAACCTGCAACTGGTTAATATCCTGAAAAATATTCTGCCTTTTCTTAATTCCCTTTTCTCCATCTCTTTTCACCAGGAAGAAAAAGTGTGATGAGAATGTTTAGCTTTGTTCTGCTAAGTTTTTTGTGAACTTTTGTTTTTCCATATTCATTATTATTTAATCTATCTTTGCAACAGTTACAGTTTATGGTTGAGCATATGGACTGTTCTTACATTGTGTCACTTAACCTTCTGTACCTCATTTCCTCATAAATAAAATGAAGTTAAGCTATTTTCTTCCCAGGGTTCTTGTGAGGGTTAAATGAGGTGATCTGTTGAGAATTCAGCCTGTGTCTGCATACCTCGAGTGGCCAGTAAATGTTGGTTCTTAATAACAAGCACTTACTGAGTGTCCAAAGTATGCTATGTATGCACACCAGCTTCTGTCATCTACATTGCCTTCTTTCCTGCGCTGTTTCAGAAAACAGTTCCTAGAAAGTATTGGTTCCTGAGAAATTCACATCTCAATTTTGATGATTCTTCTAATCTACTGGTTCTGAACAGAAGTGCATTTCAAGACTACTGTATGAAACCTTCAAAAAAAAAGGTATTATCTTTATAATCCAATTTCTTCCTGTGCTCTCGTCAATTTTCTTGGGAATTCCATACAGTCCTCACCTGGCAGAGAGGAGTAGAATGCATTTATTTGTAACTGCCACCCCTGCTTGCTCTTCTCTTTTTAAGAATCATCATCCAAAACTCTAGGAGGGGAAGATGGCGGTGTGAGCAAGGCGGCAGAAATCTCCTCCCAAAACTATATAAATCTATGAAAACACAGAAAATACAACTATTCCTAAAAGAGAAATTGGAGCACACAGGAAAGTGCACAGCGTGCAGCCACACCCGGGAGGACTCAGCACCCCGCGAGGCGGGTCTGATACAGAGCTACGAGCAGCGGCACCCGAACACACACCCAGCCCAGCGAGCCGGTGGGAGGAGAGGATTCGGAGCCGGGAGGGAGTGGAAGAGCAGGTCCGTGAAAAAACCAGCCCCAGGGGTCTGCTCCGGAGCACCGGGAGCGCTGACACACATCGTGCGGTGCATCAGACATTGGAGAGGCAGAAGGTGCAGGTTTTGAGCTGGGAAGGCGCCGGGACCGTGCAGCCAGTGCCCAGGGACAAGAGAAAAGCACACGCCATTTGTAGCAGTCTCAGAGAGGCGGGGGGACCAGGGAGGGAACACCATTGCCCCGATGGGCTCAGCCCTGCAGGCTGGAAGTCCTGGGAAACTTTGGTCCCCTTTGCTAGTGACAGAAAGAAGGGAGCAACCATGCTGGAACTTTATACAGAAAACAATAGCACCCATTCATTCCTACCTACAAAAAAGGCAGTGCGGCTGCGGCAGCGAATAAGTGGAGCCACAGCGACATCTACAGCACGCGTACAGAATCCACTCCACGTGGGCTTTTTTTTTTGTTTGCTCGTTTGTGTTATTTCTTGCTTTTTTTCTTCCTCGTCTGTTTTATTTCTTGCCCTTTTTTCTCTTTTTTCACCTTGGTTTTCTTTCATTTCTTTCTTTCTTCTTTCTCTCTATTCTTTCTCTTCCTTCTTTTTTTTTGGCATGCTTGGTTTTTTTTGGTGGTGCTTTTTTTTTCTTTTTTATTTTTCTCTTTTCTTTTTAAACCTCAAAGAGCCCAGCTGACATATGTGGCACCTACCAGCGACCACTCCTGTCAACATGACAAGACAGAAGAATATGATACAGACAAAAATCACCAAGATTCAGAGCCCCTCTGAGAAGGAGTCTGAAGGGATGGAAATGCAGCATCTTCCTGAAAAAGAATTCAGAATAAAAGTCATAAACATGCTGATGGATCTACAGAGAAATATGCAAGAGCTAAGGGAGGAAGTGAGGGAAGTCAGGAAAGATAATGCAGAAATGAGACAAGCCATCGACGAGCTCAGCAGCAGACAAGAAGAGATGCAAGAGACTGTTAATGCAATAGAAATCAGAGAAAAGGAATACAGAGCAGCTGAGTCAGAGGGAGATAAAAGGATCTCTAGGAATGAAAGAATATTAAGAGAACTGTGTGGCCAATCCAAAAGGAACAATATTCGCATTATAGGAGTACCAGAGGAAGAAGAGAGAGAAAAAGGGATAGAAAGTGTCTTTGAAGAAATAATTGCTGAAAACGTCCCCATGCTGGGGAAGGAAATAGTCTCGCAGTCCATGGAAGCCCACAGATCTCCTAACACAAGTGACCCCAGGAAGACAACCCCAAGACACATAATAATTAAAACGGCAAAGATCAAAAACAAGGACAGAGTTTTAAAGACAGCTAGAGAAAGAAAAAAGATCACCTTCAAAGGAAAACCCATCAGACTAACATCAGATTTCTCAACAGAAACCTTACAGGCCAGAAGAGAATGGCATGATATATTTAACGCAATGAAACAGAAGGGCCTCGAACCAAGAATACTGTATCCAGGACGATTATCATTTAAATATGATGGAGGGATTAAACAATTTCCAGACAAGCAAAAGCTGAGAGAATTTGCCTCCCATAAACCACCTCTACAGGACATCTTAAAGGAACTGCTCTAGAGGGAAGCACTCCTAAGGCTAAAAAGCTGTCACCAGAGAAGATAAAATCATAGCAAAGAAAGTATACCATCCAAAACTAACTAAAGGCAAAGAATAAAACACCTAGTATATAAAGAATGGAGGAGGAAGAATAAGAAGGGACAGAAATAAAGAAACATCAGACTATGTTTACAATAACTTAACAAGACAGTTAAGTAAGATTGTTACATAGTAAAGAAGCAACCCTTGAACCTTTGGTAACCACGAACCTAAAACCAGCAATGGCAATAAGTACATATATTTCGATAATCACCCTAAAGGTAAATGGACTGAATGCACCAATCAGAAGACACAGAGTACCAGAATGGATAAAAAAGCAAGACCCATCTATATGCTGCATACAAGAAACTCACCTCAAATCCAAAGATATCCCCAGATTAAAAGTGAAGGGATGGAAAAAGATATTTCATGCAAATAACAAGAAAAAAAGCAGGTGTTGCAGTACTTGTATCAGACAAAATAGACTTCAAAACGAAGAAAGTAGCAAGAGATAAAGAAGGACACTACAGAATGATAAAGGGGTCAATCCAAGAAGAAGATATAACCATTTTAAATATATATGCACCCAACACAGGGGGGTCTGTATTTGTGAAACAATTACTAACAGAATTAAAGGAGGAAATAGACAGCAATGCATTCATCGTAGGTGAGTTCAACACACCACTCACTCCAAGGGACAGATCAACCAGACAGAAAATAAGTAAAGACACAGAGGCACTGAACAACACACTAGAACAGATGGACCTAACACACATCTACAGAACTCTACACCCAAAAGCAAAAGGATACACATTCTTCTCAAGTGTACATGGAACATTTTCCAGAATAGACCACATACTAGGCCAAAAGAGAACCTCAGTAAAATCGAAAATATTGAAATTCTACCAACCAACTTCTCAGATCATAAATGTATTAAACTAGAGTTAAACTTTAGAAAGAAAACAAAAAGGCTCACAAATACATGGAGACGTAACAACATTCTCCTAATTAATCAATGGGTCAATGACCTAATCAAAACAGAAATCAAAGAGTATATGGAGACAAATGACAACAACAATACAAAGCCACAGCCTCTGTGGGACCCAGCAAAGGCAGTTCTAAGACGAAAGTATATTGCAATCCAGGCTTATCTAAAGAAAGAAGAATATTTCCACATGAATAGTCTAAACACACAATTACTGAATTTGGAAAAAGAAGAACAAATGAGACCCAAAGTCACGAGAAGGAGGGACATAATAAAGATCAGAGAAGAAACAAATAAAATTGAGAAGAACAAAACAGTAGAAAAAATCAATGAAACCAAGAGCTGGTTCTTTGAAAAAATAAACAAAATAGATAAACCCCTAACCAGACTCATTAAGAGAAAAAGAGAATCTACACACATAAACACAATCAGAAATGAGAAAGGAAAAATCACGACGGATCCCACAGAAATACAAAGAATTATAAGAGAATATTATGAGAATCTATATGTTAACAAGCAGGAAAACCTAGAAGAAATGGACAATTTTTAGAAAAATACAACCTTCCAAGACTGACCAAACAAGAAACAGAAAAACTAAACAGACAAATCACCAGCATTGAAATTGAATCTGTAATCAAAAAACTACCCGAGAACAAAAATCCCCGGACCAGATGGATTCACCTCTGAGTTCTACCAGACATATAGAGAAGAAATAACACCCATTCTCCTTAAAGTTTTCCAAAAAATAGAAGAGAAGGGAATACTTCCAAACTCATTCTATGAAGCCAGCATCACTCTAATACCAAAACCAGGCAAAGATCTTACCAAAAAAGAAAACTATAGACCAGTATCTGTGATGAACGTGGATGAAAAAATACTCAACAAAATATTAGCAAACCGAATTCAAAAATACATCAAGAGGATCATACTCCATGATCAAGTGGGATTCATCCCAGGGATGCAAGGATGGTACAACATTCGAAAATCCATCAACATCATCCACCACATCAACAAAAAGAAGAACAAAAACCACATGATCATCTCCATAGATGCTGAAAAAGCATTTGACAAAATTCAGCATCCATTCATGATTAAAACTCTCAACAAAATGGGTATAGACGGCAAGTACCTCAACATCATAAAGGCCATATATGACAAACCCACAGCTAACATCATACTTAACAGCGAGAAGCTGAAAGCTTTTCATCTAAGATCGGGAACAAGACAGGGATGCCCACTCTCTCCACTGTTATTCAACATATTACTGGAGGTCCTAGCCACAGCAATCAGACAAAACAAAGACATACAAGGCATCCAGATTGGTAAAGAAGAAGTCAAATTGTCACTATTTGCAGATAACATGATATTGTACATAAAAAACCCTAAAGACTCCACTACAAAACTACGAGAACTAATATCTGAATTCAGCAAAGTTGCAGGATACAGAATTAGCACACAGAAATCTGTTGCTTTCCTATACACTAATAATGAACTAACAGAGAGAGAAATCAGAAAAACAATTCCATTCATAATTGCATCAAAAAGAATAAAATACCTAGGAATAAACCTTACAAAGGAAGTGAAAGACCTTTACCCTGAAAACTACAAGACATTCCTAAGAGAAATTAAAGAGGACACTAACAGATGGAAATGCATCCCATGCTCTTGGCTAGGAAGAATAAATATTGTCAAAATGGCTATACTTCCCAAAGTAATCTACAGATTCAACGCAGTCCCTATCAAACTACCAACAGCTTTCTTCAATGAACTTGAACAAATAATTCTAAAATTCATATGGAACCACAAAAGACCCAGAATAGCCAAAGCAATCCTGAGAAGGAGGAATAAAACAGGGGGACTTACGCTCTCTGACTTCAAGCTCTACTACAAAGCCACAGTAATCCAGACAATTTGGTACTGGCACAAAAACAGACCCACAGATCAGTGGAATAGAATAAAAAATCCAAACATCAATCCAAACACATACAGTCAATTAATATTTGATAAGGGAGCCTTGGATATACATTGGGGAGATGACGGACTCTTCAGCAGCTGGTGTTGGAAAAACTGGACAGCTACATGGAAGAGAATGAAACTGGACTACTGTCTAGCCCCATACACAAAGGTAAACACAAGGTGGATCAAAGACCTGAATGTAAGTCATGAAACTATAAAACTCTTAGAAAAAAATATAGGCAAAAAGCTCTTGGACATAAAAAAGAGCGCCTTCTTCATGAACATATCTCCCCGAGCAAGGAAACAAAAGCAAAAATGAACAAGTGGGACTACATGAAGCTGAAAAGATTCTGCACAGCAAAGGACACCATCAGTAGAACAACAAGACATCCTACAGTATGGGAGAATATATTCATAAATGACGTATCTGATAAGGGTTTGACATCCAAAATATATAAAGAACTCATGCACCTCAACAAACAAAAAGCCAATAATCCAATTAAGAAATGGGCAGAGGACATGAATACACACTTCTCCAAAGAAGAAATTCAGATGGCCAACAGCACATGAAAAGATGCTCCACATCACTAATCATCAGAGAAATGCAGATTAAAACCACAATGAGATATCACCTCACACCAGTGAGGATGGCCAACATCCAAAGCACAAACAACAACAAATGTTGCTGAGGATGTGGAGAAAAGCGAATCCTCCTACACTGCTGGTGGGACTGAAAATTAGTTCAACCATTGTGGAAAACAGTATGGAGGTTCCTCAAAATAGAAATACCATTTGACCCAGGAATTCCACTCCTAGGAATTTACCCTAAGAATGCAGCAGCCCAGTCTGAAAAAGACAGATGCACCCCTATGTTTATTACAGCACTATTTACAATGGCCAAGAAATGGAAGCAACCTAAGTGTCCATCAGTAGATGAATGGATAAAGAAGTGGTACATATGCACAATGGAATATTTATTCAGCCATAAGAAGAAAACAAATCCTACCATTTGCAACAACATGGATGGAGCTAGAGGGTATTATGCTCAGTGAAATAAGCCAAGCCGAAAAAGACAAGTACCAAATGATTTCACTCATATGTGGAGTATAAGAACTAAGAAAAAAACTGAAGGAACAAAACAGCAGGAGACTCACAGAACCCAAGAACGGACTAATAGTTACCAAAGGAAAGGGACTGGGGAAAATGGGCGGGAAGGGAGGGATAAGAGGGAAAAAGGGGCATTACGATTAGCAGATGTAATGTTGGGGGGGCACGGGGAGGGCTGTACAACTCAGAGACAAGTAGTGATTCTATAGCATCTCACTACGCTGATGGACAGTGACTGTAATGGGGTTGGTGGGGGGGACCTTATGAAGGGGTAGTTTAATAACCTAATATTGCACATGTAATTGTAGATTAATGATATCAAAATAAATTATATTAAAAAA
>JAVSCE010018332.1:0-28012 GCA_032199065.1 Smutsia gigantea
AAAATCCAAACATTAACCCAAACATATACAGTCCATTAATATTTGATAAAAGTGCCTTGGATATACAATGGGGAGATGACAGCCTGTTCAGCAGCTGGTGCTGGCAAAACTGGACAGCTACATGTAAGAGAATGAAACTGGACTACTGTCTAGCCCCATACACAAAGGTAAACTCAAGGTGGATCAAAGAATTGAATGTAAGTCATGAAACCATAAAACTCTTAGAAAGAAACATAGGCAAAAATCTCCTGGACATAAACATGAGCAACTTCTTCATGAACATATCTCCCCGGGCAAGGGAAACAAAAGCAACAATGAACAAGTGGGACTATATGAAGCTGAAAAGCTTCTGTACAGCAAAGGACACCATCAGTAGAACAAAAAGACATCCTACAGTATGGGAGAATATATTCATAAAAAACGTATCTGATAAAGGGTTGACATCCAAAATATAAAGAACTCATGCACCTTAACAAACAGAAAGCAAATAATCCAATTAAGAAATGGGCAGAGGACATGAATAGACACTTCTCAAAGAAGAAATTCAGATGGCCAACAGGCACATGAAAAGATGCTCCACATCGCTAATCATCAGAGAAATGCAGATTAAAACCACAATGAGATATCACCTCACACCGGTGAGGATGGCCAACATCCAAAATACAAACAACAACAAATGTTGGCGAGGATGTGGAGAAAAGGGAACCCTCCTACACTGCTGGTGGGACTGCAAATTAGTTCAACCATTGTGGAAAGCAGTATGGAGGTTCCTCCAAAAACTCAAAATAGAAATACCATTTGACCCAGGAATTCCACTCCTAGGAATTTACCCTAAGAATGCAGCAGCCCAATTTGAAAAGGACAGATGCACCCCTATGTTTATTGCAGCACTATTTACAATAGCCAAGAAATGGAAGCAACCTAAGTGTCCATCAGTAGATGAATGGATAAAAGAAGATGTGGTACATATACACAATGGAATATTATTCAGCCATAAGAAGAAAACAAATCCTACCATTTGCAACAACATGGATGGAGCTAGAGGGTATTATGCTCAGTGAAATAAGCCAAGCCGAAAAAGACAAGTATCAAATGATTTCACTCATATGTGGAGTATAAGAACAAAGAAAAAATACTGAAGGAACAAAACAGCAGCAGACTCACAGAACCCAAGAACGGACTAATAGTTACCAAAGGGAAAGGGACTGGGGAAAATGGGCGGGAAGGGAGGGATAAGAGGGAAAAAGGGGCATTACGATTAGCAAATGTAATGTTGGGGGGGCACGGGGAGGGCAGTACAACTCAGAGAAGACAAGTAGTGATTCTATAGCATCTCACTACGCTGATGGACAGTGACTGTAATGGGGTTGGTGGGGGGGACCTGATGAAGGGGTAGTTTAATAATCGTAATATTGCACATGTAATTGTAAATTAATGATAATTAAATAAATTATATTAAAAAAAAAGTCTGAATATCAGTGTTTGAACTATGTTCTACATTCTGAAGATTTCAATTTTGCATATTATAAATTGTAAATGCTACTTTCCAGATTTTATTAAAAGAGAACAGGGGAAGAAAAAAACATGGAGCTAACAACTTTTGTAAACCATGGGTATGTCTCTTAGTCCCACTCTGGCTAGGCATATTAAGATTTTTTTCTATAATAGTAAACAGTTACATATAATGCTTACAGCTCAGTTCTAGATTCTGAGACAACCTAAGCATCTCAAAACAAAAGGCTACTTACGAGGGTTTCCTGTATATATAAAATCTTTCTTTCTCGTGCTCTTCATCCTTTTCATCCTTCTCAGAATCTTCACTAGTAGAAGACAAACTGTCATCCCGTCGGCCTTCTTCAGGTTGGAGAGGAATGCCCGGTAGGAAACCTCCCAGAGTTTTGGGGGAACTGAACACAGAACATGAGCCTTCACTGTTTGACGAGTAATGGGATGGACCTTCAATGGTTACTGACAGCAGGTCCAGTTCTGTCTCCTCTGGAAACTGATTGTAAAAAGAGGGAACATGAATCAGGATATTACAGATCTCCTCTTAATTAAAAAAAGAGGAAAAATAAATGTTTAAACATTTAAAAATTCTCTGAGTTGAAGTTTCTCACTCTGAATTGAAAGAAAGATCAGATACATGAAATGGCACACCAAAGAAGGAAGCAGATGGTCAGGCCACAGAAAGCCACATCACTGACACACTAAAAATTAGTGAAGTTATACTTTGGATAAGTATATATCATATTAATTAGTACATGTAATTCTTTAAAGCACAAGTTAATCATGCTGAAGAGACAAAGAAACAATGTGATCCATGGTAAATCAGAAGAGCAAGAAAGCAAATTAGTGACTGAGAGCATGCAGTGTCAGAACAGATGTACTTCATGCTTCCGGGTGCTTTTTGTGGATACAGCTTTTAAAAATGAGCCCCTAACAGGCAGAAGAAAGATGTGCAAATAATTATATAACTAAAAGTATCAATCAGTCAAACTTAAGAATGCTATATTTTAAGGTGAGTAGTTTGTATAAACATCATGTTACTAACTGAAAATTGTACCAGGCTATTGCATTTAGGTAGGTCAAAAAACCAAAAAAATTTCCTGTGACCTAATTTTGATTCCTAACCTTGAAGGATCACTTAAATCATTTCTCAAATATACATCCATTGAATCATTACATTGAACACCTGAAACTAATATAATGGTAGATGTCAATTATATCTCAATAAAAATAAATGTTGGACAGAAAAAAAGTCGATTAGTAAAATCCATTCAACTCATTGTAATTCATTTATTTCCAAGCTCATTTTTAGAAAAAAATTACATTTTTATCAAGCTCACTATATTACAATCTAATAGTCTAAAACAAAATTCAATTTTACTAAATTTAGTGTAACTATGGGATATATAGAGAGAATCTCAAAGAGGTGGGGAAAGGAAAACAAAATATATGTGGAATAAGTGCCAGTTTTTAAATGTAACTTGAAAGAAAACTTTTAGACAGATTTATATAGCTAATATAACATAAGGATATATTTTTAAATCCAATTTTACTGTTAAGACATATTTAGGGAAAATATTTGACTCTTAAAAATGTTAATTCAATTTATAAATGATAAGTGTAGCACATTTCCCACAGTTTTTAACGAGAATGATTTTTTAGATAGATTGTTCTTATACTTGCTTTTTTATACCATTTGGCTCAAAAAAATAATGTTCAGTGATTAATTTGTTGTAGGTTTGATTCTAAGTTTGATCTAGTTAACTTTTTTAAATAAAAGATTCACTTTGTGGTTGAATGCAGGAAAAAAGATTCCCTTAGGGATTAGCAAATAACTTATACACTGCAGATTTTGGTTTTGATTTGGTTGAGTAAGCTGATTCACTCTTTTTTTTCTAATTTTGGAGATTAAATAATTAATATAAAACTACGTGAAATATAGAATGAAAACATTCATATGAGAGCTTTAAAAATAAAACATACATGATAAAAAAAGAATTCAAGCAATTTTAAACCTTTATATAAAATACTTTTGAGGCCTGAGTTTAGTACAAAATAAGAAAAAGACAGTTTGAAAGCAGATTTTTCAGTATGGTTAATTAGTTTTAAAGCAAAATTTACGTTGTTCTTAATAAGTACCTGAAAATACCCTTCCCCGGAACAGCTGGATTGTGGTGTACTTCCCCATACCGTTTTTTTCAACTTAATTAAAATAAGAAAATTTATAAAAACTCAAGAAAATATTAAAAAAAAACGATGGTTTAAACAAATATACAGAAGACAAATTTTAACATATTATAAAATTAATATACAACTTTGAAGCTGACCTATTTACTTTTAGATACTACTACCTCTATATATATCTGAACTACAATACAGAAATAATGCAATACATAAATACTAAGGTATAAACATGTCACATCTACATTTGTACAAAAGACCTAATTTAATGTGGATTGGCACTTGAAAGAAAAATTATTCAACCAAACATTTTTACCTAAGAGCAAGAGGTATGGAGTCTTTATTCTACATGCAAAACACTACCCCCCTGCAGTAGGGCTCCCAAGTGTTGATGTGTGGGCAACACCCTGCTATGTGGTAATGCATAGACACTCTAACCATCATAAGCCACTTTAACTGCCTGTAGGAATTTGTATTTTAAAACTGATTAACTACTATAATTTTGTAATTACTAAAAATTGTTTGACACTGTATTTCTGTAACAAATAAGTTTCTTACTGTATCTTGGATATTGAAAGTTACTCTGGGTCCAGGAGATGCTGCATCCACACGGATTTCTGGGAGTTCCTCAGTTTCTCCTACACGAGAACTGTAAGTAAATTATAAACTGAAAACATTAATATTTTTGTTTAAAAAAAAAATCCCTGGACATTATATAAGTCTGATTGATGACACTAACATTCTATTTCTAAATATTTACCTTACCCAAGGATTTCTGGTATTCCAATTCTTAATCTTTAACATTTCATGAAATAATATTCAATGTTTTGATTAACATATTTTCTAAAACTAAGCCATATTAAAAAGAATTTATACTTCTATTTTAAAGTGCTCATTTACTAGTAAAACAGTATTTTTCTTTACATATATAAAATTTCCATTTTTTCATATGCTAAATATGTAATCACACCTTTTCTAAAATAACAAAACTTAGAGCACTACTAAGCAGTTACTACTATACACATATTCATTTCTTTGGGTAGTCTTTAAGTTTACACATAAATTTGTCTAGCAATGTACTTCCTTACTAAAAAGCACACGATTGTAATATAAATGTGATAGAGGAAATCCTCAAATAAACCTCTTAGTTTGACAGTATCCACAATTACTGGTATTTGACTATCAATAAAATCCATTTTTGCTGTCATAATTTTGCAGTTTCCCCAATTAGAACTCAATAAACAATTAGGCGACCGTGGTGAAGGAGTAAGTTATTTTATTATTTATTTTATAATCAACATGATTATAAAATAATTATGTATTTGTTATATAAATTTATATAATATATATTATAAACAATATAGGTATAATTATTAAATAAATTTTAATTATATAAATATGTATAACATAACATAGTAATAGATAATATATATATATAATTAATCTTACTACTTTATTACTTGTTTCATTGGTTGAAATATATTACCTTGCCCTTTCCATTCGCTTCAGAGGTGGTCTTCCAGAAGCAGAAATGCTTTTTGATCTGCTGTAACTTGGTTTGTAACCCAAACCCCACTTATCCTTTAGAGAAGCAGCCTAATGAAATAGGAGAGAAAAAGGGTGACTTTAGGCGGTTGTTCATTGTTGTAATGTCTGACTACAAGTTTATTGTTGTAATTTCTGACTACAGTTAAAATAGTCTACTTTAAACAAGGTAGATTGTTTCCTGCAGGTCAACAACAAGTTACTTTAAATTGTCACTTAACAATACAGATGCATCAAAGTAGAGCAGGAATCAGCTACTCTTTAGTTCTAATGTCAGGAAGGCTATAAATGAAAATATGAGCCATCAAGCTGGCCTGAGAGAACACATAAAAGAAAAAGATCGGGAGCAGTGGGGAGGGGTACAGAAATATGATGAGAAGAAAGGGAACAAAAAAGAAAGAGGAAAATGAGAATAAAAGGAAGGATTCCGGGAGAAAGCTAGGAGGGGGGAAAATGGGAGATCAGGAAATGCTGAGGGGAGAGAAGGAAAGAAGGTTGGGGGAAGTGACCACCAGTCATCTCCGGGACCACCCAAGGGCAGGCCTGTGACAGAACTTTTCATTACAGCAAAGGAAAGGAAGGGATGACTTCAACACTCTCTTTGTCTGCCAATCCCTCTTCTCCAAATTTGTAGCTGGGGGATAGATATTAAAAAGATTCTAATACAATGGAAATTTGGAATATAAGAGGGCTGAAAGGGAATTGAGGGGGAAATAACAATGGTAAGAACACAAATGTAATTTCAGTAATTTTCCTAGTCCTCTGTGCCTAATTTTATTTGTAACAATTACCTACCAAGTGTAAACTACCTTACAAAGAGTATCACAACCAATATTTTAATCACACTGCATGACTGTTAGGTACACAGTGGCAAAAATCTTAAACACAGAATTATGTACCACAGATCATCACTGTCCATTTATTACTATCAGAAACCAGTGATGAATAACTCAAGTTGGGTTTTATCTTTAATCTAAATAAGAAATTTAGAACAGTATTCAAACTAGGTTGTCTGACAGTTTGGGAGTGATCAAGGAGAGAAAATTCAAGCCAAAGAACCCTGGATCCCTGCAACTCCCCCTGCCTTCCTCTGACCCAATAGCTCTGATTGAATGTGTTTCTCATGTCTTGAGGAATTACCCAAAAACCGTATTCTGTCAACTAATGAGGGGGGCGGGGGAGGGGTCTGCTGATTATTTAAAAAAAGAAGACTAAGAACTCATTCATCTTGTTTAAAAAAGTAGTTTTCCTACTAACAAGACCACCTTGACCCAAAGCAACCTACTTTTATTTGAATAAGTTTTAGAATTATTTTCTTCTATATGTTTTCAGTCTATCTATACAATCATTTAAGTTTTTAGCAACTGGACTAAATTCCAAAAAAATTGGTAGGTAGTGGTGTCAAAGATAAATAACTTGTTCTTTAAGACACTCAAACTCTAGTAAGGGCAACAAAACATGCAAATAATAAGAATAAAATGCTGAGAGTATACAGGGGCTGAGAGGCAAAGGCAGCTGTGAAAAATGGGACAGGGTAGAATGGATTTCTCAGAAAATTTCACCTTTGAGTGTCATGAAAGGCAAACAAAACACAGTGGCTAAGGGCACAGACTGTAGCGTCTCACTGGTAGGATTTGACTCTTGGCTCCACTGGGATTAGTGGCTGTATAACCTTCGTCAAACTACTTGCTCTCTCTGTGTCTCAGTCTCCTCATCTTTAAAATGGGTAAAGTAATACCAGCTACCTCATAGCACTGTTTTAAAGATTTAATGGGTTGTTAAATGTAAAATGCTTTAAACAATGCCTGGTACACAATAGGTATGCAATGTACAAATCAGGTAGTATTATCACCAGCAACAGGTGCAGAAAGAGAACAATATAAACACCATCATAAAGTTTCATGAAGTAAAAAATAAACAGTAATAACATTCTTCTTAAATGTTTACTCACTCTCATACTGGATCTCCTTAATTTTTTACGGACATCTCTTCGAATGTCATTCACAGCAACAGATTCTAACTGTTGATAACGCTGAATTTCCTGGTTTATAGTTCCTTCACTTGCGCCTAATTTTCTGTAGGCAAAATAAATATGGTAATTAGTTTAAAGAGGTAATAAAGTAAGATCTATTTTTACTTTGCTCCTTTTTAATTCTTTCACTTAGCAGAATATCAAAGATTATGTATAGACAAGCCAAAATTTCCATAAGGTTAACACTTGTATTTAGCAAACTGAAAAAAAAAAAACTCGAACATTTTAGGAGATGAATCTTACCCATCACTGCATCAAAAATTTCTGACAATCTCATGAAAGCTATGGGCCCACTCTGCAGAAGACTGTCTGTACGGAAATTTCTACATATAAGTCTCAAGTAAGATTTTTCAGGAAAGAAGTATATTTTGCTTCAAGTCATTTTTAACCCCTGAGAACAAAACTCAAACTTTAATGTAAATCAACAGGAAAATGTGAATCATGGTATGACAATTTACAGGCAAGTTTTAAGGCAATATCTTTCACTGTACAAAATGCATGTATTTGTGTAAAGTCCTTAGATTAAAAAAACCACAGGTACACAGGTGTGTGAAGATCAGAAAAGATGAGGCCTGGCTATCACTTTTTGGGTAAAACAAAAGTTTCAAAGTTTGGAAAGAAGAGCTTTTAGTCTTATAGAGGAAATATTACTTAGTTACTACCTTCCAGTAGGCAACAGATAAAGAAATGAATACTATCATTTACTTCCTATTCTTGACTCACCCTACCCCAAACTCAGTTTTGAGAACTGCTAGTAAAGGAAGGCAAAGAAAACATGAACTTTGAGTATAGACACATAAATTTAAATTCTAGTTCTTTAACTAATCCAAGCTAGTTTTCTCATCTGAAGTTTGGATAACATCATCTAACTTCAAAGAAATACGGTGAGGATTAAATTGAGATGTCAGATTCACAACAGATACTAAATAAATGCTAAATTGGTTTCTTCTCTTAAAAATATGCATTCCAGAAATATTATGTTAGCAAAAGACTAATCCATATATATGCATGTGAAGATACATGAAAGTGCATATAGACATACAGAGATAGGTATATGTGATATAAAGTGGGTCATAAACTGCTTAGAAATGGGAATTGTGAAGAGCACTAGACAAGGATATCAGGCCTAACTTCATCACTAATATATGTATAATCTCAGGCAAATTACCAAACTTTCTGGGACCTGGTGATCTCATGTAATGAGTTGTAAGGGGCTGCAATGACCCAAGTCCAGTTTCTCTCACATTTAAAATTCTATGATTCTGTTATTAAGGAATACTATATTAAGTTAAATTCATCATACATACTTAAGATCATCTATTACTTTGGCCTGTTCATTCAGTTCTCTGATATCCACTACACGCTTCATAATTTTTCTTCCTCTAAGTTCTCCCAGCTGGCTACAAGATGCTCCTTGTCTTCGATAATCTACAGCTTCCTGAAAAATCAAAAGCATGTCAGTCGCTAGCACCTGCAGGTCACACTGCTAATCCATACTACCACGAAAATAACACCTTCAATCAAAGGAAGCATGCAAGAATCAAAGCCATGTATAGGAAGTAAGATGATTGGAATTCTCCAATGATTCAAATGCCTTCATTTTCATAAGGAATCTGTTTAGTTGCTACCTACATTTCCCCATGAGTGAGCTCTGCATGCTTTCAAATGGGATTGGCTATACTGTGGGGAGCCCCTCATCTCTGGGTCACACAGATACTCTGCAGGAACAGAATAGCGCTGATTTGGGGGTGTCAGTCCTAGCAGATGATTTACAAGTCGCTGCCCAAAGGTGAGCTTGTGGCCATTTCCACTTACTGAACTTCCATCTGAACTCTAAATGATAAACAGCAACATTAATTAAAAAAAAAAATCTTTCCTATAACAAACTATTTCATAATACAAGAATTAAAAGATGCTTAAATATTTTTAAAAAATCATTGGAAGAAAGCAGAGAGCAACTTTAACTATCAAAAATTTGATACTATAGAATGTACAGTATAGATGGAAATACTTATTTTTAAAATGTATATTTCATTTTATATGCATGCACTTTGCTTTTGAGTTTAACACCTTTACTGAGATATAATTTACATGCCATAAAATTCACCCTGTTAAGATGTATAATTCAGTGGTTTTTAGAATATTCACAAAGTTGTGCAACCAACACCACAATCTGTTAGAAACATTTCCATCATTCCCCAAATGAAAACTCCTAACTATCAGCAGTCTCTCCCCATTCCCCTTCCCAGCTTCCCTGGCTCTTCAGCCCTAGGCAACCACTAACCTACTTTCTATTCTACAGATTTGCTTGCACTTTGCTTTTAATGTTAGCACATCACCTGTAGGTTAAGGCACAAGTTGGTCGACAGTCATTATGAAACAAGGAACTCAATTAAATGACATTTTGAAATTTGAAAACAATATATTGAAATGCAGAAACACAGAACCAACACTCCCTTCCTTCCTCCACAATTAGCAACTACAATATGATAAATAACACTGACTTAATAATATTCCTATCTTAGTGTAAAAGCCAGTCCTGAAAAACTCTAATAACTTACTGTATGGATAGTGGGAGACATAGTATCAACTTCATCCTCATCTGATAGGTCAGCGATGTTCACTGAATTTAAATCAGCAATATCATCTATGTCCTCCTCTCCCGTAAGTGTAGTAAGGGTATTGCCCAGAGCATTAAGTCTTTTGCCAATGTTAGGATCCATGTGGACATCAATCCCACACATTTTCCACAATACATTGAGTGTCCAGGTTCCTGCACTACTGCTTTCTGTTTAAATAAAGACATGGCATTTTTGGTAAATCTTAAGTATTGAAATTTAAATTACTTCTATGTTTAAGAAATAAAGTGGAGAATGGCCTTGTGTAATAACTAATGTCCCACACAGCTCTGTCTGTCAGACACATCAGACTATGGGACTGATGTACCTACTGCACAGTGAGCATCTATGGTTTTCTCTGTGCACCACCCTTCTTGTTCCCATGGGCTCTAGAATCCCTCTTCTTCCTGCCCCCAAACTGGACTACCCTCCCTGGCTAGAGTAGAAACTGCCATGACCTTCACTCTTAAGCCAGAATTATTTAGATAATTGGTCGGGCTGAGTATTAAAGTTGGAAAACAAAGAGTCTTCCCGGGACTTGAGAAGAGATGGGTCCCTCTCCAGTAATAAGGGCGAAGAAAGGAGGTGCAAGAGCTGCTAGCAGACATGTCTCCTGCCATGTGTAAGGAGGCAAGCAGGAAGCAATAAGAAGCAGCTAGAGAGCAGCAAAGACAAGAGCTGGAAAGAGTCCTGGTGACAGTCGGGATCTTGGTTCCAGTACTTCCTGAGGGCTGCTGACATGACCTGGTTCATTTTCTTCACTGAGATAGCCATTCCTAAGTTTAATTGTGCTCTGCAAATATCCTTTTAATAAGTTCCTCCTTTTGATTAAGCTAGTGAGCAGGCTGTCACTTATAAACAAGAGTCCTGACAAAAACTTCTATGTGACTTTTCTCCCAGTATGTTCACCCCAGTCACCACCCTTTCCTTCTAACATCACTGCTGGAAATTTCCCAACCATTTCAGTTCTCTGTCAGTGGAGACTGTCAGTTTTGCTACTTTCCAAGACAATATATTTATGAGCACTGGTGGCTATGCTTGGGGACAAAAAGGGGGAAGAGAAAGGAGAGAAAGGAAATCTAACCTTAATCAGCTTCTACCCTCTCAACATTTTAAAAGCTCTTAAGTAAGTATCTCCCTTTAGTGTACCCGAATTTTATGCCAAGCAAAATAATAAAAATTTACATGATGCTATCATTTTAGTTAAGGCAATATACAACTTCTGTAGTTACATCCTAACCTGTTTCTAGAGAGAATCCTTGAAAGTATTGCTTTTTTGAGTATTCAATTGCTTTCCCACTGTCTACCAAGTCAAGTGCAAACTCCTTAATTTTGGATTTAAGATTTTTCTCATCTTACTTTTCACATAACTCTGTTCCAGCCAATTTGGACAACTTTAGACACTGTTTTGACACCAGGACTGGTATTATTCTCTCTGCCTGAATTTTTTTCTGATCCATAGATTTTTTTCTGACTCATTCCAGTTTTTGCTTAAGAAATGATTTTATCTTTGAAGTCCCTGTTTAAATGCTTGTTCATCCATGAAGTTTTCTCTGATTGTAGTATCCTTTCAAATTTGGAAATTTTCTCTCCCTCCTATAACTTTCAATAGTAATCGGAATTTTGTATTTTATTGAATTTATCACTTATTACATTTAAATTATGATGCACAGCCTTAATTACATTAGAATGTTTTTTATTAAGGTATCATTGATATACACTCTTCTGAAGGTTTCACAAGAAAAACAATGTGATTATTACATTCACCCTTATTACGGAGTCCCTCTCCAAACCCCATACATTAGAATTTAAATTTATGTAGAGTAAAAAGTATACTTATTCATCTTTGTCTTTCCCAAAAAGTTTTGCAGTATATCTTGCACACAGTAGTTGTCTAATTAATTATTAAATAAAATAAGTATGTGGATATTATTGAAAAATAGTTTTTAAAAATTAGGGAACACCAGAATTAGTTTAAAGATCCTGTCACTATTAATATAAAGGCATAAAAAAATATATAAAGGCAGAATTTTACCTGATAACGTAGCACAAGTATTACCAAATGTGAACTTACCAGCAGCTGCTTGTCCTGTGGTCCTGGAACATACTTCATAGGTGCCATCTGGAACTACACCTGAACACAAATACCCCAAAAATAGTTTTCAATGAAATTACACTTCTGATTAAATATTGCACTATATGTTTTACCCAGAGATTGTTATCTAAATATAAATAGGATCACTAGCCTCCCTAGGGTTCAGTTTAATCTTCAGAATGAACGAGCTATCTTAGATGACTTGCATCTATTTCATAGTACACAATTTTATTCTGTGATTTGGAGAATTTAACTGCAGTTTTATCTTTACATTCTGCAGGCAACTTCCTTATCTGAGTGACAATACCTGGCCAACTCTGGAACTCTAGTTTCTGGATGCTGTGTCAATTTGTGTCATCATGAATTATGAACGGCACTTCAAGAATGAAAATGATTTGAAAGTGACTTTTTGGTAACCACTGCCACATTAGGTAACACACATAATTTATCAGCCTTGTCTTCTCCTTTGACAGGATGATTTCATGAGAAAAAGATGACTGACTGCCATGGTGTAAATCTCATAAGGTCATGGATCTAACCCCAGAACATATCTGGCTTTAACTTTGAAACCTTCACTACCACTTTAGCTTTATGTGATAACTTCAGCTTCAAAAAAAAAGGTTAATTAAATAAGCAATTTTAAACAATAAGGCACATATCATCCTTTAAACAACTTTTAAACACAAACTTTAACTTTTAAACTAAAGACAGAAGACCCTTTCTCATTAATCCTTAGTGGAAACTAAACTTCAGTCTAACTCTGACAGGACACACATCTTAAAGAAAATGTCCTTTTGCAATTCACTCTGTATCCTAAATTGGTATTCAAATGTTACTAGAATCTGAATTATAGAAATACTACAACTTACTATGGGAGAAAGGGTCTGTTAAGTGACAATTTCTCTTACGTGTTTTTTTTTTTAAAGATAGTACTAACAACTTTAAAATCTAAATTAGATTTTGAACCAGATGACACCTGTGCTCCACATACAAATTTTAAGTTAGAAATAACTAGATCTTGTTTTAGGGTAGAACATCACCCAATTCATCTTTACAGTCAGTCACAGTTATAAATCAGAACAAAAGAAATGTAGATTACCCTTTCAACTCTAAGAATGGTAGAATGAAAAGAAAACCCTTTGAATTTTGAGGGACATGATTGAGGCCAAGTGAATGGAAAAACCAGTAAACAAAAAGGGGTAGAAAATTTTGGGGACTTCCCATCCCAAGAAATGTCAGAGAACTTTTAAAATTACATTTGAAAAAAAGAAAAATTCATAGATTTCAGGGCCATGATAAATTAATAAGGAATACTAAGACTTTTCGGAGTAGATTTAGATCCTGACAGTGAGGAACAGGAACCAACTCGGCTCCTTCCCATAGTACCCATGGTCTCTGGGTCAGACAGAGTGCAGAGCTAGGGCAACCATTAGTCTGAAGCCAGGATGGAAATCTTCCTGCTCTTAATACCAAAGGCGGTATACCTAGGTGTTTAACAGAGAGCTTGGAAGTTTTTCAACCCTCTAATGGTTGATATAATTTTTCTAAATACATGTTGATGAAAAGGGTCTAATGTTTTCTATTTACTTACATTTCTATCTACTTACTTACTTTCTATTTACTCTTCCTATAGATTGTCCTTTCTAATTTTTACTGTATTTCCCTAAAAACTTTATCACCTAGAGAGGAAATGTCACATAGAGTATGATTTTAAAATGATCTATAAAAAAAAATCCTAGGGCAAAACTCTGCTGTTCCTTATTTCTCTATCCAATACTCAAGTCTTTTTTTCAAATTATTAAATGTCAGTTCTACTCAGTATACTTACTACTACTGAAACCTCAAAGTGGTAGACTAATTTTCCCATTTTACAATTTGAAATTATTATGTTAATAAAACAACTTCACCTCTTTTACCTGCCTTCCAAGACACAAAACAATAAGCATGTTACAAAAACAAGTCATTTAATACCCTCCAAAGCCCCAAATAAATTATGATTATCACAGTTATCAGCATGTCAGTGTTCTGCTTTGTTAGTATAATAAACAGAGGTGCTGAGTTATTGTTGGTACTTTTTAATGTGTTTTTGATTTTGAGTGAGAGGCATAGTTCTTATGCATTTTCCCTTTAAAATAAACTGTTAAAAAAGTGGTATCCTCCTTTGCTTCCAAATATATTCTTTCCAATTTAATGAATAATTAAATAATGATGGCAAAGATGTCATCTTTATAAAAATCTTAAATTTACTTTAAGAAAAAAAAAGACAGTTATAGTAACCTTTAAGAATATCTGTAACAATCACCTAAAGTGATTATTTGTGAAGATTTCTGATAAGGACTATTTTTGGTCTTTCGGATATAAAGCCTAAGCAGTTTGATATCAAGTCTTCTTAGCAACTTGAAGAATTCACAGAAATCCTAGTATTTTACCTATGAATTATCTAAATACAAAGCATCTAAAATCAAGAATTCAATCAATAGTTTTATCTATAGTCAACACTGAATGTCAAATTTTCAATTTTTGATATAAAAATAATGGAGTTTTCTTTTCCTTAAAGAAAACCCTTACTTGAAAGATTTTCTTTCAGCAAAGAGGGGAAAACATTGTACAAAAAATGGCATACCCCTTCCGAAAAGTAATCAGGTGATTAATTTTGGCTTGTAAGATTGGCTGAGAATTTTAATTCACAACTTTAAACTTCTTAAATATAGTTTTTCTTCATTATTAAGATATATGATGCTTAATCAACTCTGCTATATTTAAAATATTAAAATAAAAATAAACTCCTATTACTTCAAAATAGCATCTAAACACAGCTTTAGTTGCTCCCAACTTGAACATTATGGAATTGGAGAAATTTACACAAGTTGATGCTCTGCATCATACAAATTTGGACATGTAGATTTATTTATGTCAATATTAATTACAGCTGGGATTCCTGTTCCTGGTTATCTACAACCTGTTCTATGGTGGACCTGTTATACACTGCTATATACCTATTACATATATATATATATACACTGTATACACACTTATCATAGTCTTCCAAGATCCCCTTTGATTCCAAGAACAAAGATGCCTTATCTGATCATTCATGAATCAATGACAGGAAAAATGAGGGACTAAGCAAACCTTCAAATGGTATACTGTCAAGAAGAATGACGAGTTTGTTTACGTACCCAAACTACTGAAAGCTGTAGCTTTTCACAAATATGTTCTATTTTTAACTAGGATTAGCCCTTATTTCACAAACTCTAACATTCCTATATCTGAACATCCTTTAGTTTTACAAATGAGGACTTAAAAAAATTTTTTTTAGTTCTAAACCTCATACAGAAAATAAGATACTCACAGGCATTCATTACTAGATCCCCATGAATTTCTGGTTTCCAGTCGTCCCACGATGTCTCAAAGCCATCAGCAAAACGGATACAAAAGTTTTTGAAATGCCCTTTACTAACCAGAGATTCTGAAGAACAAGCAGTGATGAGAGTACTTTCAATGGTCAGTACTAAAGCAGAACCAGTGTCAAGGTCTCCAGTGTGATTAGACTGCAAAATGTATTAATGAAGAAATGAGACAAAAGTTGACTTTAAATTTGGAAATCCTTATAGGTTTCCTAGGAAGAAAAGTGTCAAGAAAGGGTCAAGCCTAGAAAGCTTCATTAAAAGCAGCTTAGAAGGACACTTACTTTTAAAAATTAAATTGCTCAAAGGAAAGGCATTTGCCATGTGCACTTTTCTTTTAACTGAACTTGCAAAAAGCTAATTATCTATTTTTCTATCTCAAGCTTCACTAACAAGTTTTAGTTGTGGGGAACATCCTCATTCTGACAGCCATCCCTGGCATGTATGGACTTCCTGAGCTCTGTCCATCATGCCATTAAAAAACTACAATTTTCAACTCTGACAAATACACAACATGTTGCCAACCCTTAACCTACAGTTCTTCTTCACTGTCTGGCCAAACAAAATACTAAAAGATAAACTCATTCAATAATTGGTTACAGATTAAGGTTAATTACCACAGTAAAACAGAGACCTCTGTATTTGCTATCATTGTAACTTCTTGGCCTTTTCTCTTTCACATACGTGAGCAAGCAAATATGTAGTCCTGAGAATTGATCCTACATTACGAGCGAAAATTCTTGCTTTATCCAGTACACATAACTTGTAAGTTTCATGACCATTCAATATTACAATTTAAAAGCAGTTTTAAAATCCCTGTCCTATTTTGGGTAAGGATAGTAAACATTATTAAACAGTGTTCTTAAATGTCCTTTTGTTTCTATTTTATTAACAAATGTACGCCAACAACTTATTTGCTAAAAACAAGACAACAAAATGATTCTGGCAACTGAGCTGCTTATTTTTCAAGGTAAAAATTAAGATTTATAAGATTTTTAAGATTCATCACTACACTGAGGCACATCAAAATGCTTTTAGAGGAAAGTCTCATGCAATTCCTACTTAATACATTGTGGATGAAATAACCATTGAAGGAGTTCAATCTTACTATTTACTAAACACAAGTTACAAACAGTTCTTAGGAAAAAAATATTGTTACACTCCAGAAATGCACAGAAATATAGTGAAATGTTTGGTTCTCAATCTTGGACTGTGATTCGATTCTTTGTACCTGTGCAGTATTTGTGATAGGCAGGCAGATCCCCAAGTCATTCACAGTGAGCTGCAGGAAGAGAGTCCCAAAGGCCTGGGCAGATGTTTGCTGGATACCAGGGAGCATATCTACTACTTCCTTCGTAGCCATATGAATATCCTTATGTAAAGCCATTCGTTGTTCATTCCAGTTGTCATAGGCAGCTTTATAATTCAGCCAGAACAGCACAGCTTTTGATAATTAAGACAGGGCAGAAAGAAAACTAAAATCAAAACTGTAAACCTATATGGCAAATAAACCTCAACAGCTGCAAAATCCTGTTGATTAATAAAAGTTACTCCCAGAAAACTGTAGCATTAAAATTAGAAAGGATCTAAGAGGATACAGTCAACTTTAAAAATGAAAAAAGGAAATAGAAACCAGGCAACTACATAATGGCAAAGGAAGAAGAAAGTTCTGGTCCATTTATTCATTCAACAAATTATTTGTGAGATGCCATATGCTAGGCACTGGGATGGAATGAAAAACAAAAACAGACATGACCTCTGACCCTGTATAGCTTACTGTTACTAATGCTAAAAATTCCTGAAGGAGAGGTACATAATACTAGAAGTATACATTTAGAAGATGTGACCTAGAGAGGGAGGTCAAAGACATTTGAGTTTGTAGCAAGAATGAAACCTTAAGGAAAACCTTCATTTAATACAGTGTATAGAAGGAGAAGCCTAATGAGGAGATAAAGATGGAGAGGGCAGCGAAGTAGTAGGAAAAGTAAGTGCTAGGTCATGAACACAAAGAGTAGAAAGTACTTTAAAGAGTTGTTGAAAGCTGATGAGATGTAAGATGAGAATAGAAAAAAATGTGTATAGGATTTGGCAAAATAAAATGTTATCCATTACACTGCCAAAGGGCAGTTTTCTAACAAACTGATCTTATCACCAGCCAATTCCTACTGACAATTTTAATATTAAATAACTCCATAAATGGTTCTTTATTACTTCTAAAAAATAATTCTAATGTGTATTTGCCCAACACACACTAGACCTACCTATCCAGCCTTATTTCCCATTATTTTCTTTTATGAAAGCTGCTGCTATATTTTCTTGGACTTTGTGTTCATATATATTCATTCATATTCTGTCTCATTGGCAAATATTTATTTAGTTCTTACTATATGCCAGGGACTGTCCTAGGCTTTCATAACAAAGGTAAATGAGATAAGCTTTCATTTCTTTGTCTCACTGGTGAACTTCTAACTCCAAGTTGAATCTCGAGGATTAGTTTCTCTTCTAAGAAGCATGGGCAAGGATAAGGACTCCCTCAGATACTAACCATATATCTCTAACTCTACTTGGTAGTCTACTTTGTTCTCCTTCCTACTGGACTGAGAGTTCCTTAAGGGTAGAAATTATTTTTTCCATATTCATATTCTACTTCTAGACAGTACACAATAAATGTTTATAGAATTACTGATGGAAGACGGTGCAAAACAAATGGCTACATTAGTTATCCAAACTAAAAACCTTAGCATTACAATTAAAATTCTGATTCAGACATTCCTATATGCCCATGTAGAAAAGAAAGTAACTTTAAAAAGGTAAGGAACTAAAAACTGAAGGGATAAGCAAGAAACTTTTTTTGGATGCTCACAGTTCAGATTTAGGAGACATTTAGCTATCAAACATTTACATGGATAAACTACAAGTGACCTTTACCTAGTAGTACTAAAACATTTCTAAATCCATAATGATAGTATTGATGGACTTCATCTTACCTCTATCAAAGGCCACAGGTTGTGCATAAACAATTGGTCTATTCAAAGTAATAAGCACAGCTTCCCTATCTGACGAACCACTGATTTCGTCTCGGAGAGCATTTCTTAACCCAATTCTAGTTTTAAAATAGGCAACTTGATGAAAATCTGAACCAGCTTCTTCATAAACCTAAAATAAAATTGAAAGCTCAATAAAAGTAAATAATGGAAAATGTTTTATTTAAAAAAAACGTTTTAACACCATTAATAGTATTGCTCACCAAAAGAACTACATAATACATTTTTCTCAATATCACTTGTCAATGACATATTCCTTATACTCTGTACCATAAATAGTTTAAATTAATACACAATATGAATAGGCATATAAGAAGTAAATACGAAATCATGCATAAAGTTCATAAAAAAGCTAGCATAAGTCCATATTCTGAATGGCAATGTATTAACTTTTTCAAGATAATTAGATCCTCTCCCCTCTCAAAATGTGTTTCCAGTTGAAAATATTACTGGTTTTCTATAGATGACAAGGAACTTTTATTTATTTCCCCCACATGATGTTTAATATAGCTATTCAGTTTTGAAAGTGTGACTAGTCTTCTTTTAATCAGTTCTTCAAATCAAAGGAGTGAAAAAAGGTTAAAATTTACATAATAATTTTTAGCAAAAAAAACCCCAAAACAACAAAATCTTTGATGAGCTCTGAAAATTAATTTTTATAAATTAGAATCTGATTTACTGCTGTGTGTACATATATATGTTTATTTATATTTAACTTTATATGTTTAACATTATGGTACACAAACAAAACTTGCCAATATTAAATAGGGCAGCTAAGAAACTTAGTAACACTAAGAACTGACCAATGTTAGTGCAGAGCATTGAAATACAGAATGTTTTAAGAAATCAAGAGAAATTGCAAATTAATATTTATGAAGATACTGGATTAAATTTCATGTGATTTCATTCCCACTAAACTTCAACAATATATACCAAAATACTCAATGAAATGCATGGTAAATTGTAAGGCCTTAAATGAGTTTTCATTAGAATTAATGATCAGAAAATTTAAGAACTTAAACGAAATGCTTTTTGAAGTATACTAATAGTTAAAGTAGTTCAAACTGATGTGCAAAGTTTAAAAGCCACAGTTCTAGTTATCAACAGATTGTGAACTTACCTGATGTTTGACAATTTGTCCTAATGCCAGATTTAAATCCACCTGGCATTTACCAAATAGTTTCAGATAGCTGCTACTTCCTGGTGAAGCTTTGGTTTGAAGTCGGTTCGAAAGTTCCAGTTCAATCAATCCAGTTTCAAATCTCACAGCTCTCATTGATGGAGTTGTGGCTGTTACTTGAATACCCTACCAGATTATATGTTAGGAGGAAAAGAATTTTAAATCAATGGTGTACAACCACTCAAATGAAATCTTTGAATGCATGATAAATAAAATACCCATGTTTTAAAACAAGTATAGGATATCTAATGCACTGATAAAACTGGCAACATTCTTTAATTTTTCATGTTAGAGGGACTTTTTTAGCTATTAAATTTCACTTCAGTACTTTTTTATTTAAAATCTAAACTGTTCATGGGTTAAATACATTTGGTACAACTAAATAACTATTTGGTAATAGTGATTTTTATTTTTAAGAACAGTAATACCTTAAATATTGAAAACACTGAGGCTTGTAAAGTTGTATTATTAATTGGAAAAGTGTATACAATATTTCTTGCAGAGGAATTTGTAAACAGCAATAATCATAAAAAATCAAAATGTTCATCAGAAAGAAGTCATTAAATAAATTGTTACAACTGTATAATATATAGTACAACTACTCAAGAAGATAACATTGATCTAAATGTTCTGACATGGAAAAGTATCCAAGGCTTTTTGAAATGCATAAATATATGTATACATGAAAATATAAATAGAAAAAGTCCTAATGGATATTCAATTTTAAAGCTTTTTCTCTGAGTGGATGGGGATATACTTCATTTTTATTTTCTATTTGGCAAATTTATATATCACACAAATTTTTTAAATAACTAACATTTATTAAATAATTAGAAAATAGTTTTAACTATTGGTGGGGACATAAACTGGTGCAGCCACTATGGAAAGCAGTATGGAGTTTCCTCAAAAAACTAGAAATAGTAATACCATACAACCCAGCAATCCCACTTCTAGGAATTTATCTGAAAAAAACAAAATATCTGATTTAAAAAGATATGCACCTCTATGTTTATAGCTACATTATTTACAATAGCCAAAATATGGAAGCTACCAAAATGTCCATCGATAGATAAACAGATAAACAAGATGTGGTACATATATACAATGGAATATTATTCAGCCATAAAAAAGAAAGAAATCCTGCCATTTGCAACTTCATGGATGGACCTACAGGATATTATGCTAAGTGAATAAGCCAGGCAGAGAAAGACAAATACCATATGATTTCACTTATATGTGGAATCTAAAAACAAAACAAAACAAAGTGAACAAAACCGCAGTAGACTCATAGACACTGAGAAGTGACGGGTAGTTACCATGAGGGAGGGCTTGGGGTGGAATAGGTGAAGGTGATAAGCAGGCACAAAATCTCAATCATTCTATAAATTCATCACGAGGATGAAAGTACAGCATAGAGAATACAGTCAGTGGTTCTCTAACATCTTTCTATGTTGACAGATAGTAACTGCACTAGTGATGAGGATTTAATAATGTATATGCTGAATCACCATGTAATAAATTTGAAACCAATATAATATTGTATATCAACTACACTTCAATAAAAAAATTAAAAAGTAGGTTTAAAAGTATCATTATTATTTATATATTACCTTAAACTGCAGGTTCAGGGAATAGAGTAGAATTTTAGGCTTATCTCCATCTGCTGTTCCATCATGTTCATTCCAAAGAGGAATAGGCTGCTCCCCACCTAAAAAAGGTTGAATAATTGAGGATTTGGGGTAATTTCTTAAAAGGAAAATAATAATAATTATTTTGTGCATTAAAAACAAAAACGTAAGTCATTTTCTTTTTAGTGACCAATCTTTAACAGGGAACTTCAACCATATCACATTTCACTGAGGCAGATGGAAATAAGATAGGAATAATACTGTATATATAAACATTCATTAAGAACATTTTATAAGGACTGTTAAAATATTATACATATAATTAAATTAAATGTGATCATTCATCTCAGAAAATATATTTGAAGGAAAAAAGTAGCTGGACTAATTTCCTCGATCAAAAATATGAACTTTGTCATCTACACTTAGATGTGGTGCAAACAAAAAAGAAAGAAAAAATAAAGGTGGAGAAATGAAAAATAATACATGATAAAAGTGTGACAGCAATGGTTTCTAATATTTTAATATGTAACTTCTATTTCTACTTTTCTTTCCCTTGATGAAAAATTTTTTCTGCAGGCTTATCTTTCAAATATTCTATCTTAAAATGATTCATTTTTTTTGTATGTATGTTGAGTTTGGCATTATCCCAGGGAGCATATATAGGTGAAATGTAAGTTTTCTTCAATTAGGGAATCAATTAATGTAATCCATCACATCAATAGGTTAAAAAAGAAGTCACATGATCATATAAAGAGATGCAGAAAAGGAGGTTGACAAAATCCAAAACCCATTCATAATAAACTAGGAATAGAGGAGAACTTCCTCAATTTGATAATGGTTACAAAAAACCTACAGATAATATGCTTAATGATGAAAAGCTCAAAATTGTCCCACTAAGATAAGATACAAGGCAAGGATGTCCCTTCTCACTACTCTTTTTCAACATCATACAGGAAAAGTCCTAGCTAATGCAGTAATACAAGAAAAGTGGGAAGGAAGAAATAAAACTGCCTTTGTTCACAAGTGACAGGACAGTCTATGGAGAAAATCTGAAAGAACTAACAAAAACCTCCTGGAACCAATAAGCATTTACAGCAAGGTTGCAGGATACAAGGTTAATAATTTACAAAGTTGAGTAACTTTCCTACATAACCAGCAATGAACAGTGGAATCTGAAATGAGAAACAATACCATTTACATAGGCACCATGAAAAATGAAATATTTAGGTACAAACTGACAATATATGTACAAGATCTACATTAGGAAAATTACAAAATTCTGTTGACAGATATCAAAGAAGGGCTTAATAGAGAGATAATCCATATTCATGGGTAGGAAGACTCAATATTGTTAAGATGTCAGTTATTTTCAATTTGATCTAGAGATTCAATGTAATCCCATTCAAAACCCAACCAAGTTATTTTGTGGATGTTGACAAAACTGATTCTCAAGTTTATGTGGAGAGAAAAGACACTGTTGATGGAGAAAAGGTGAAGGAGAAAAAGAAAGCTAAAAGATTGACACTATCTGACTTTAAGCTACAGTAATCAAGACAGTGTCATATTAGTGAAAGAATGGACAAACAGATCAATGAAACAGAATGGAGATCTCAGAAATATCCACATAAATACAGTCAACTAATCTTTGACAAAGGAGCAAAGGCAATACAATAGAGCAAAGACAGTTTTTTAATCTATGGTGCTAGAATAATTACATTCACATGCAAAAAAATGAATCAAGACACAGACCTTAAACCCTTCACAGAGTAACTCAAAATTTATTACAGATCTAAGTGGAAAACACAAACTACAAAAGTCCTATAAGATAACACAGGAGAAAACCTAAGTAACCTTCAGTATGGTGATGACTTTTCGGCTATACCACCAAAGCCATGATCCATGAAAAAAATAATTGATAATCTGGACTTTATTAAAATTAAAAACCTTTGCTCCAAAAAAAAGACAATGCCAAGAGAATGAGAAGACAAGTCATGACTGGAAGAAAATATTTCCAAAAGACATTTGATAAAGGACTGTTTATCCAATGTAGGCAGAGAGCTCTTAAAACTCAACAGTAAGAAAACAACCTGATTAAAAAGATAGGCCAAAGGCCTTAACTGACCTCTTTCCAAAGAAGACATACAGATGGCAAATAAACACATGAAAAGATGCTTCACATCATATGTCATTAGGGAAATGCAAATTAAAATATTAAGATACTACTTCACACTCATTAAAACGATCAAAATCTAGAAAACTGACACCACCAAATGCTAGCAAGATTATGGAGCAACAAGACCTCTCATTCATTCCTGGTGGGAATGAAAAATAGTACAGCCACCTTGGAAGAGAGTTTGTCAGTTTCCTACAAAACTAAACATACTTTTATCATATGATCCAGCAATCACGCTCCCTGGTAGTTACCCAAAGGAGTTGAAAACAGGTCTACACAAAAACCTGCACATGGATGTTTACAGCAGCTTTATTCGTAATTGTCAAAACCTGGAAGCAAGCAAGGGATGAATAGGCAGAACAGAATATTTAGGACAGTAAAACTATTCTGTAGGATAATATAATGGCAGATAGATGTCATTATACATCTATCTCAACTCACAGAATGTACAATGCCAGCATGAACACTAATGTAAATTATGGACTTTGGGTGATAATGATGTGTCAACACAGGTTCATCACTTATAACAAATGTACCACTCAGGGGGATGATGGAAGAGATGTTGATAATGGAAGAGGCATGACTGAGGGCAGGGGTATTTGGGAAATCTCTACACCTCACAGTTTTGCTGTGAACCTAAAACTGCTCTAAAAAATAAAGTTTATTTTTTTAAAAACCTATTTGTTTTGTTGATCTATTACTACCTTGAATATCTTTTACCTAGTTATAAGAAAATATAATCTTAAAATTTAAAAGCAGAAATTCTGCATCACAAAATGTATTACACAGTAATTTTAGTTTACAGAAATACAAGAGGTATTATATTAGTCACATTAACTGCACAGTTTATCTCGTTATGAATTAAATATATGCCTGGCTCAATTCTAAGAAGGTACCTGTTTCTAAGATGTTTGTACATATTCAAAAACAGCTCTCTTCTGTTTACTAGGTCAGTGCCTATCTGTATCTTTCTAAAACCCAGGCTGCCCTTGGGCAATACGATTATCAGAATTGATTATTATTATTATATATTTTTGATATTTTATTTTATTCTATTTATTTACTTATTTATTTTGGTATCATTAATGTACAATCACTTGAACACTATTATAGTTACTAGACCCCCTATTATCAAGTCCCCCCCACATACCCCACTATAGTCACTGTCCATCAGTGTAGTAAGATGCTATAAAATCATTACTTGCCTTCACTGTAAGTACTGCCTTTCCCGTGTCCCCTGCCGCTGCATTACGTGTGCTAATCATAATGCCCTTTTTCCCCCCTTATCCCTCCCTTCCCACCCATCCTCCCCAGTCCCTTTCCCTTTGGTAACTGTTAGTCCAGTCTTGGGTTCTGTGAGTCTGCTGCTGTTCTATTCCTTCAGTTTTTCCTTTGTTTTTATAATCCACAGATGAGTGAAATCATTTGATACTTGTCTTTCTCCGCCTGGCTTATTTCACTGAGCATAATACTCTCTAGCTCCCAGAATTGATTCTTTAAAGAAGAATTTTTTTAATGAACTTATTAGTATTTGTTGTGAACATAAATATTCCTATACAATATAAAACATCCTAAAGCTACATGTAATGGAAAAGCATGAGAAAAAAGTGTAAGAAATAAAGAAATAAGGAAAGTAACTCTGAAAATTAAGGGAAAGTAGGAAAGCAATACAGAGATTAGAATATTAAGAAACTTGGCTATAATGGTTCAAAGCATTCCCTCTCAATCTGTATGTTCTCTGGTTTGGTTAGGATAATGGAACATCTGTGCTCCCTGAGGCCCTGAGACCGGCTATTTGATACAAGACTTACATTTCAGCTATTTTCCTAGAGTTCATGGCTATTTCTACTGTCAGGAAGGAATGATTCAGGGAGCAGACCTAACCACTAAAAGACTTTGACATCACAATCGTATCTCTCTATTCTTCACAGTGATTAGTAAGTCTTCATGGTTAGAATATTAATTTCCAGCTTCTTTTCCAGGTCATTCTTCATAGACCTAGGGATATACTTGTAACTCCTAACTGCAACCCAAAGGTCAAGAAGACTTTCTCTTTCATCAAATCACCTTAAGGACACTTACAGTTTCAGTATGATACTAAAAAAATCTACAATGCTAGTTTTGTACCATGAGAGATACAAGATTAGTTGATGTAAGAGTCTATTTTTTAATTATACATATTCAGCAATAACTCTTGAAAACATTTAGAATTCATAAAAATTCACCAGCTTGAAATAATCTTAACTTTCATATAATAAATAATATTCTAATGTGACTTTAACCAGATATGGGCCATATAAAAATTTCTCTATGTTCCTCAAATAGAGGCACCTTCAGTGGCAGAAAGGGCTTTTGATAAATATTTATCTCTTCCTTATTGGTTTGTATTCAACCATTTTTAGAAAAATTCCAAGGTTATCAACTGATCTGATTTTTTTTTTGTGACTTGACTTTACGAAATTCTGTAGTTCTGCTAGACCTCTTCAATATGATCATTAAGTAGCCTCTTGATCTCAGATACAGCCCATGAGAACCAGGAAAATCTGTTGCTCACACAGTTGCTCCATAACTTAACTCCCTAACCCCATGAGTCCTGCCCCTCTTCATGGCCTCAAGAGATACTAGTCCATAAGCTCTGCCTGCATCTACCTCTCCTTTCTTGCCAAACTAGACTTAATTTATAAAGTTTTGGATATGACTTCTGTGAAGCCTTTTCTGATTCTTTAGACTAGTAGTTCTCCTTTGATGCACATATATAATGCCCTGTTCTTGTCACTCGTAGAATTCACCAAAATTATAATTGAATACCTGGACACATAATAACTTTGTTGATAGATTAAATTATCTGTCAACATGGAGGAATCTTGGTGGCAATTTATAGATGTGGCCTATTATTTTAACATGATTATATTCATACTGGAAATATTCAGCCTCAAGAATTATTTTATAGAGTATTATATTTTATCTTGTGAATTAGAAGTCAATTAAGCATTTTTAAAATCAAACATATTTTTCCTTTTAAAATGTAAAACTGATTAAGAAGCTCATTTTTAATCTACTTTTGAGGCATAGCAAAAATATAATAAGGGCAGCTATTATGATTTACCACATAGCACACAGTCACCATATGCAACAGATTAAAGTTGAAATCTTAATATTTATTGAAATTTTGTTCCCAGATAATACATACACACTATTCCTTTTTTCTTGTGGGGATTTGGGGAGAGGAAGCATAAAGGAGCTTTGTGAAGTTTATAAATTGTAATTGTATATATTACAAATGACAAAGGTAATAAGTAGGTACAAATGATAAAGAAATTAAGTTACTTTTTTTGACTAGAAAAAAACCCCCACAAAAACAAAAGCAATAAGCAAAAGAATCTGTAGGTGGGAAAGCCAGAAAAAGGACACATTACTTTTAGGGAGCTACTCAACAATCATATCTAAATGACAGGATCAATACTCATACCATAGAACATGAAACATCATCTAGTCAATGAGAACAAAAGCCTATTATATATTCTATAAGCTACCAGTTCATCTTACCAGAAACTTTTTGTATTACTTCATTAACTTCCTTCATGAACACTTTCTGTACAAATACTAAGTGGTTTAGAAGATCAGTTGTGAGATTATGTTCAAAGGAACCAACCTGCCAAACAAAATCAGAGCATTAGATTAACACTACTGACTATATTAGTTTTAAAAACATCTTTTGCTTACATACATCATCCTAAACTCTGAGGAAAACAACTATCTACGTATCATTTAAAGAAGGGTTAAAAATATTCCAATTGCTCTTTACTGGCCTGACATTGTTACAGGCCATTCACCAAATGTTTTGTTTTGTTTTTTAATAACAGTAGCCAATCAGGTATAGGAAGTCTTTTGAAAATGAATCACAATTATACTTTAACTATGTAACTGCTAATTTCAAAATTGATATTCTAAGTAATATTTGTTTTTAATGACCACTGTTGTAATGTTAGGACCATGGATAAGTATCATTATAAATGAATGTAAATTTATTTACACATTCAAATATTTATTGACCACCTACTCTAAGGATACCACTAATGATTAGGTGGGATATCACTAATAATAAAAACAAAATTATGGTTTTCATGAGACTTACATTTGAATGAAATAGCATATTAGGTATATCCAAATCAGTTTTAATATAATAAATACTCATATGCCCTTTGCTTACAATAAGGCATAAAATTTCTCACAAGAACCAGCTAGTAACAGGTTAAATAGAAAGCGGGCCCTAGTTGAAGTTGAGTATTACAGTAAAAGGCTGAAACATCCTTATGAGTAAGGCAAGTGCTTCAGCATTTGCCCCCTTGATAGCATTCATATTTTGGTCAAAAATTGAGAGCAAAATAAATTTAGCAGCCTTTTCTTAAGTGAGAATTCACATCAAGTCTAAATTGCACTAGGAAAATTTAATTTTGTATGGCACAAAATGGGTGCAGATGACTTTCACACGTGTCTATTACAAACCATAGTAAAATAGGCAACTCTTAGTGGGATGCAACTTCAGATTCTTTCAAATGTTTGTAATTAACTGCATTCTTAGTGAAACTAGGATTGCATTCTG
>JAVSCE010018333.1:0-29681 GCA_032199065.1 Smutsia gigantea
TCCAGGTGTATAAATTAGTTAGCTTTAGTTTGGGTGCATTTAGCAGAGATCCAAAATAACAGCGGCTTAACCAAGACAGAGGTTATGTCTCTCTCACACACACACACAGCATAAGTCCAGAGACAAGCCCTCCAAGGCCAGTATGTCACCAGCTCCACGAAGTCCTTGGGCACCCAGCCTCCTCCACCTCCCTCCTCTGCCATTCATAATGTGTGTCTCATCCTTGTGATCCAAGGTGGCACAATTCAGGCATTAGGATGAAAGGATAAAAAAGGAAGAGGCAAAGGCACGCGATACAGGAGCTACCACAGGGCACTTCTGCTTCTACTCAACTGGCCAGACTTTATTCACACAGCCATACCTAGTTGGGAGAAGCTGGGGAATGCAGTATTTATTTTGGATGGCCACATCGCTACCTAAACTTATATGTTCTGCTATTTGGGAAGAAGGGAAGACTAGATATTGGGGACAACTAGCAGCCTCTACTAAAAGGGTTAGATGTGTTGATGTGTCAGTGTGTGTGCACACGTATGATTCGTGTGATGTGTGTGAGCCTGTGTGCATGTGTTTAGTGTGCTGGTGGGCCAGGTTCTGTCCATCATTTTGATTTCAGATGGACCTGTTAGTTTTCTCCACAGCCCCCCATGGAGCTTCCCTAAACTTAGCAGCATCTTCTCAATTCCATATTTCAAGGAACTGTAATTTATTCTTAGCATCCACTAAAGCATATTATCAATGGTGATAGAGGGGGTTTATAAAACTGTTTTCCCATTCAGGTATTACAGGTGGCCATTGTGTGAGAGCATCTGTGACCAGAATTAATCTAGTAAAAAATTCTCTTGGGAAGGAGGGTGTCATTGGCATACAAATGCTGGAAAAGGATACCACTCAATCTTGTGCCATGAGGGAAAGATCTAGAAATATCAGGCACCCTATTAATATGCCCATGAGAGGCAACTGGCCAAATACTAGATTCAGGGCTGCCTACAGATAGCATTGCCCAAGCATTTCACACCCTGCCAGTAATTAAACAAATTTTAAAAAGCTGGCATTTATTCCCTCACCTCACCTCCTTTGGCACACGCAACAGGCAGGGGCTTTCCTGGTCCATCTTGTTTACCCTTTTGAGCCAGGTGGTATCTTAGTTCCACTTTACAGGTGGCAACAGATGCTTTAGGGAAGCTAAGTATCTTGCCCAGAGACACACAGCAAAGGGCAGGGCCCACTGCTGAAGCCTCCGGTCTAAGCTCTATGCTTTCCATCTTTGCTTTCCAGGGTTTCATGACATCATAGTGGGGGGTTACCACTATTTAACTCTGTTCCACAAACATTAGGTGGAAATGTTTATTCAGGAATTAAGTAGTTAATCAAGGGGGTTTTAACTTTTTAAGAGAGAAAATAAGCACAAAAACACCTGAAATGCTTCCTCCCCAGTTGCTTAGTATTTTTCATACTTGAAGTCGATGTTGGGTTACAATCTCATAGCTTCATCCTAGAGCAGGGTAATTGTTCCCAAGTACCATGGTCCCAGGAGGTGTCCTTGGCTGGACATTAGAGTGGTTTGTAATTTGGGCTTTTCCTTAAAGGCTGGGGAAACTGTGGGGGGTGGAAGAGTAGGAAGCATACCAGCCTTTCTGGATTAGATGAAATTCAGGCTCCACCACCGAACTGTTTGACTTTGGACAAGTTGATGCATCTTTGGAGCCTCATTTTTCCCCTCTACAAAATTCAGGTAAAAAACATACCTTTGATTAAGCATTAAAAATAATATATAAACAGGCTGTTTATTTCTGTTACATTAAATATGACTATGAATATGAATTATACTAATATTGCCACCTATGGACAGAAAACGTATTGCAGTAGTCCCCGCCTTTATCCACGGTTTTGCTTCCCATGGTTTCAGTAACTGGAGGTCAGCTGAGGTTCGGAAGCAGATGATCCTTCTGACGTATAGCCAGAAGGTCAGTGGTAGCCTAACACCATTTCACAATGCCTGCATCACCCACCTCACTTCATCTCATCACGTAGGCATTTTATCCTCTCTTGTCATAAGAAGAAAAAGAGTGAGTATGGTACAATGAGATATTTTGAGAGAGAGAAATTACATTCCATAACTTTTATTATAGTATCTTGTAATTGCTCTATTTTATTATTGTTGTTGTAAGTCTCTTAGTGTGCCTAATTTATAAGTTAAACTTTATCATAGGTATGTGTGTATAAGAAAGAACAGTATATACAGGGTTCAGTACTAGCCAAGGTTAGTAATTCAGGCATTCACTGGGGGTCTTGGAATGTATCCTCTGGTTTAGTGGGAGGGAGTACTCTGCCTGTTTTTATTGAGACCCAGATGACACAGAACAGAAAAAATCAGAGAGACACAAAAAAACTTTTTGCCGTCTCCAGAACCTTCATGCTAATATTTACTTACATTCGATTATTATTTCAGGCTCATCCACACATACTTAGCATGGATCATTGGCCACAGACTTCCATACATTTAACTTTATTGCCTTTTGCCTCATGTATCTCATTAAAACTTTGCAGCTCACTCAAGGATCTGCATATTATTAGTGTTAGAATTCATGATTCCATGACTTTGAAAGTTTCAAACATTCTGGCTGAACATGTTATATATTCTTGCTTGTCTCCATACCTTTGCACTAGCTGCTTTCTTGGCCATTTATGGCAACCTCTGTCTTCTCTTACTAACCCCTACTCAGTCTTTAATACCCAGCTCAGCTGACACCTCGTTCATGGAGTCCCCTTTGTACCCCTTGATATCTTGTACTTATCATTCATGCAAAGGTCTTTATTCCTGTATTGGAATGGCCTGTTTACCTGTTTCTCTCTTTTATTAAACTGTAAGCAACTTGAGAGCAGAGAACATTCATTGTTTGCTGTTGTATCCTTGGTGCCTAGCACTGCATCTGACATATTATCAGATCTTCCCTAAGTGTCGTTTGGATTCAGGCTCCCAGTAGGAGAGAAAGGAAGTAATAAAGCCAGTGATAAATACTATCAGGGAGGTGTCAGCAGGCTGCTGTGGGAGAGTAATGGAGAGGATGAGTAACATAATCTCTAATAATAGGGTAGTAATAGAGTACATTTCACAACACCTTTAAAGCCCTTTCATATGCATTATCCAATTTGATCCTCATCAAAGCCTGGAGATATTTATATTGAGGGGATGAAGGTGGAGTTCTTAGCAGTTATATGACATGCCTAAAGTCAGGCAGCTAGTAAATGGCTGAATTCAAACCAGCCCTTAAAAGCCATTCTCTTCCTTGAAGCACACAGAGAAGCCATGTCGTCAGCACCACATCCGTTTGCTCATGCCCTGGCTTACTGCTCTGTGGCCCACCCCACACCTCATCATGGTTATTGATCAGACCTTGCCTTTCCTCACGGGAATTCCTTTCATTAATGTATTTCTAGATAACAAATTGTCTTTGACTCTGTGGAGATGATAGCCATGGCAGAAAGCAAATCTCATTTTTATCTACATCAGATAATATGGTTGGTAACAGGACACATGGGTGTCTTCTGGGATATGGCAACTTGCAATATGTGGTTCCTTCGGTTTTCAGGCACAAGAAGACCATCCTGGGAAGGAAGATGCATTGTGGACCCCTGTGCCAATTCCTGTGGCTTTGGCCCTATCTCTCCTACATTGGAACTGTGCCCATCCAAAAAGTCCAGGATGACACCAAAACTCTCATCAAGACAATTGTCACCAGGATCAGTGACATTTCACACACGGTAGAGAGGGGTCTGGGGAGACAGCAAAGAACTGTGGCCAGCCCATGGGGAAACTGGGACCTCGGAGGTAGCTGAGGCCCGTGCAGGGAAGTGTAGGGGTTATGATGGCCTGAGGTCTCTCTGGAGCACAAACAGCTGCTTTTTCTCTTCTCTCCCCTCCGTCTCCTACCTCCTTCCTCTCCTTCCTCCCTGAATGGAACCCCAATGCCCAGGACCAGAGGGAGCCATAAGGTCCTTGTGTTCCACTGGCAGGTAGCCAGACCCCAGCAGCTCCCCTCTGGCCTCTGTCACATCCCTAGGATGCGTTGGGGAAGACTGTTCTCCCATTACTGCTAGTCCTGCCTGTCAAAACCACACAACAGAGCAAGTCTGCCCTCTTCCGTGTACAATCCTCTCCGTATCTGCAAACAGCTACCAATGTCCCCTGGGTCTTTTCTCTGGGGTCCAAGCTTAGAACTTCAGGCACTTCCAGATGAGTTCTGTGTTTGGAATTAGGAAGACTAAGAGTGGATCTTCACACTTCTGTTCTCTAACTATAAAATCTTAAGCTAGTTCTTCAATGTCTTTAAGCCTTGATTTCATCATCTGGATAACAAGACTGTTACACAGTCTTCACAAGGTCATCACGAGATTAGATTAGACAAAATAAATGCCCCTGCCTGCTGCGGAACTGGAGTGTGTCCTCTTTAAAGGTTTTCAGCTCTGGTGTTTGGTAAACCCTGGCCTTAAAAGCCTACTTGTTCACCCTACGTGGAGCAATCTGGAGATGTCTACATCTCTGCACTGCAGATGTTTGACAGCTTGGGCAGCAGGGTGAATTTAGGTGGTTAGAAGCAGGGACAGCTCAGAACTAGATAGACTCTGAGCATTTTGTAGAGAGAAACCCTTAAGCCACCTTGCTTTCAAACTAGTCATTTGACAAAGCTGCTCATAATAGATCCAGAGTGTCCCACTTGGCATGGTGCAGGAGGCACTCGGGAAGGGGGAGAACCCCTCCTGGTAAGCAGTTACTGGAGCAGAGGGGTGAGGAGTGAGGGGCGGGCACTCCCTAAGGATATGGCCTTAATCTTGAAGCGGGTGAGACTCATGGATGACCTTACTGGGAGGGAGGAACACACTGGGAAGGGAAGGAGGATAGCTGGGGAGGGGGTACTTATGGAGGACCTCAGTGCCTGGGGAAGGGACTTCACTCAGCAAGAAATAGGGCACTGAGGCTGGTTCTATAGCAGAGGCCATTTGGAGGAGGGAATGATCTGCAAAGGTTGGTCTGGAAGTGGAGGGCAGGGTGGTCTGGGAAGGACAGGAAGACAGAAATCCAGGAGACCAGCTTAGAGACTGGGCAACCTCCTGGGCACAAGAAATAAGGGCCCAGGCCAGGATGTTGCAGAGGGAGAAAGGAGGCAACCAAGAGAACGACCCTCCACTCCCGAGGCTGAGGCGGAACTGATTTCTCTCCCTCCTTGCTGAGCTCTTTCTCTCCCTCCCCTTCCTGCACAGCAGTTGGTTTCCTCCAAACAGCGGGTCACCGGTTTGGACTTCATTCCTGGGCTCCAGCCTGTCCTGAGTTTGTCCAAGATGGACCAGACATTGGCAGTCTACCAACAGATCCTCACCAGTCTGCCTTCCAGAAATGTGATCCAAATATCTAATGACCTGGAGAACCTCCGGGACCTTCTCCACCTGATGGCCTTCTCCAAGAGCTGTCCCTTGCCCAGGGCCAGGGGCCTGGGGACCTTGGAGAACCTGGGTGGCATCCTGGAAGCTTCACTCTACTCCACAGAGGTGGTGGCCCTGAGCAGGCTGCAGGCATCACTGCAGGACATGCTGCGGCAGCTGGACCTCAGCCCTGGGTGCTGAAGCCTTGGGGCCTCTCTTCCCAAAGTGTCTCCATGAGAAGAGAGCCTATGTGGATATCGTTTATTCGGCCTCTGCCCACCTCTCTCACTCCTCTAAGCCACTCTTCCAGAAGCAGAAGACTCCAAGGCACAAAGCCAAGGATAGAAAGCCATGATTCCTCACTCACCAGAAAGGGGGAAAGGGGACCCCTCCAGCAGCAGTGGACTGGATGTGGAGCTCTCACAAGTCTCCCCTCATCCAGCTCCCCTTACTGTGTGCCTCAGTGTGCCCCCGGCGTGACTTCAGGAGGCAGGCCACAGGCCTTTGGATGACCGAGCAAAGTTCCACCTGGGAATTCTGGGGAACACCATGAAGGCTACACTCATACACAGCTGGAAACTCCCAAGCAACACAAGTTGGAAGCACTTATTTATTTATTATGCATTTTATCCTAGATGGATTTGAAGCAAAACATCAGCTTTTCCAGGCTTTTTGAGGTCCTTGCATTCTAGATGGCAGTTGAGGTCAGGGCCAGGCATTCTCCTGGGGTGCATTTCCGACCCCATTGATGAGCCTGACAGAGGCGAACCCGTTTGAGTTACTTGAGGCCTCTCACGTTCGTTTTCTAGTAACTGGCTTTGTTTCTACTGTGACTGGTTTTAAATTACAGTGTTTGCAATGGCATTGCCCTGAGCAGATCGCCAAGGGCCAGGCATTTTTTTTTAAGATGAATTTTGTCAAGTGGAATATACAGCTGTGTGCACCTGGGAGTGGAGGATGTGTTGGTGGGAGGTGGAAGGATCCAGATGCATTTTCTGAATAACATTCGTGTGATGGGCTCTTTGGATGGGGTGAGGTCATTTTCTCATCTTCTACAACCACTTGGTGTGGTTTTCACAAAAACAGCAAAGGAGGTGACTCAGAGGGGCTGCGGGTTTTGCCAGCCTCCCATGGAGGGAGTGGGCATAAGACTTTGTTGGGGAAACAGTGAGCCCTGGCCTTCTCTGACTGCTAGAGAGAGAGGTCTTTCCTGTCGGGGAGCCAGGGGCCCACATGGTAGCAATGATCCTCGGAGCAGAGGCCCTTGGCTGTGGCCCTCAGAACAGTCTGAGAGTTGATCCCGCCCTGGGTTTATAACACAGCACTGCCCCTCCTTGGGATTTGCATGCCAAATGGTGGTTCTCATCTGACTGGCTCACCAGAAGCAAGGCCATGTTTCCCACCCATTCAGGGAGGATTTTTATTCCAGTGGAAGGTGAAATCCATAGGAGGGCTGTGGGCTTTAGCAGATGGTCCCAAGACCTGGGCCAGCACTGCTGAGTGAGTTCCAGGACCCCAGGCCAGGCCACTAGGAGTGCCTTTCTCCCTAGAGGTCGTGTTCAATAGGATGAACAAGGAGGCTCGGGTTTTCCATTCCGCCACTGCGATGCAGTCCTCACACCCCAGATGGTGGATCTGTCCAAGGAAATTTGAATCAAAAATCAGCCTTAAGACTGAGCACCTACCTTGTGCTCAGTCCTGATTGGTGCTGTGGGCTAGGGCTCACCAAGTAACATTAAAATCCAGGCCTGCCCTCAGGGACCTCGCATTCCAGATGGCAAAAAACCCCGCACACCCTCTTGCCCAGGCTGCCTTTTCACCAGGGCAACCAAGCAGCTGAAGCACAGTGCTGACCCAGCAGGTGGGGGATGCTGGGCTGCCCGCAGCGCCCAGGGACCCACAGGCTCACCCTCCTTGCTCTTGGTAGCACTTTTACCTTTTCAGGGCACATCAGCATCTGTTACTGTGTAGCTACATCTCTTCGAAGCAGGATAGCTGAGAACTTAACAATAAGAAAATACCCAAGACTGTGACAGCAGACAGGTGGCAGGGCCAGGACTAGAACTCAGGTCCTTTGGGCCCCAGAGTGTCTCTCAAGCCAGATAATGTTCTCTGGAGGTGCAAATAGGGTTGAGCAGGGGAATCCAGGAGTGCTAGCTGGAAAGGAGGAATTTTGAGGCCCATTTTGCGGGTGAGGGATATGAATTGCCTAGAGGGAAGAGGCTGCTTCATCTGAAGCTGTAGTGTGTGGAGATGCCAAGTGTGAACAGCCAGCTGTGAAGAAAGGCAGAGAAAGGAAGGACGGGGGGAAGGGGACATGTAGAAGACGCCTTCAGGGGCAAAGAAGTTCGATGTTGGAAGGGTACAACTCAAATGTTCTAGAGCAGAGACTCATGAGAGGGACTGAGTAAGACCCGCTCTGGATAATGTGACCTAGACAATCATGGCCACCAAGTCAGGCTGGGTTATTTTAAGCCTTTCACTCACCAAAACCTGGCACCATGGCTCATTCTCAGTGCGAAACTTCCAAAATGTAAATGATTATTTTTTTTAAAAACTCAAAAAACAAATTGCTCTTAAAAAATGTCCAAATAAATTAACTTTACCCCCTGGTCTTTGCTTTCTGTCACCTTTTGTGGAGGGGCTTCGGAAGGGCTGTTTGTGGGCTACAGAGCAAGGCCTGGCTGGCCTTGCTCCATCCTTGGGGTCAGCTCTGCCTGGCTTTGGCCACGGCCAGCCACCAGTTATTCAGGCGAAAGGATTCCCCCAGAGCACAGAGCTGGCAGAAGGAGCACGTTCTGCGCCAGAGCCGGTGTGGGTCTGCAGAGCAAGCCATGGGAAGCACCACATTATTTAAAAAAACAACAAAAGAACCGCCACCACAACAAAACCTTGAGCAAACAAACACAAACATGCAGCCCACTAACAGATCCACCCGGGGGCAAAGACTTACAAAGACAGGACTTTCCATGTAGCAGGCACAGGACGCACCCAGTCATTTCTGCAGACAGCGAGGACCTGGTGGTTTCAACCCAAATCCAGGAGGCTGGCCCATCAACGCCATTCGCTTCCACGGGTGATTTCAGGGACCTTCCCAAAAAACGCTGGTGGCCACTCTGAGGATGAAATGGGATGACAACCCAGCACAATGTCTGGTTTGTAGCAGATTTAAGTGAACCTTCTTCCCTTCACATCACAGTTAGCAACACGCTTTAAATGTCAGTGATCCAGGCCCAGGGAACACAGAAGGGCAAAACCTCAAGTATAAATGATAGTTGCCCATCCTTTCCTGAGTCCTAGTTTAGGTTGAGGAGGAAGGGGGAGAGCTCCAGTGAGGGGAGACCCCAGAAGGGGGCAGCCGTGTGTGACTGATGCAGCCTAAGTGGGTCACTTGGCAACTCAGGGAAGTGGCTGGCCTCCGTACCAGCAAGACTCCTTCAGCAGCAAGTGACTTGCAAACCAACCTAATGCATACCAACTTTAAAAGAATATTTTGGCCCACATTGCTAAGTCCAGGCTGTGGTCCACCTCTTACAACACTTCGCTCTGCACTCATCCCCAGGGACCTGGGAAGCTGTGATCCACCCCAGTCCCCGCCTGCCAGAGGTGAGTGACAGGGGTCTGGGGACGACGTGTTTGCCCCTTGGGATCTGGGACTGTCTGAGGCACCCTGTCTCTGAGCAGTAATGAGCCTGAGAAGCACCCCAATCCCAGTGGCTCGGGCAGCCAGCCCACAGTGACAGGGGACTCAGAGCCATCCCCTCCTCTGTGAGGTGACTCCCGGGCTAGAGTGCATGGACGTGTTCTTCAAGTGGTCCTTCTGGACACGTTACCATCCTCAGCATTCTCTTGCTCTCCCCTGAGGCAGCAGCTCACGTCTGCCAAACAGCTGGCAGGGTCTGGGGGCAGCATCGGACTGTACTCAATCTTAAAGGCAAGACTTGCAGGGACTAGTGAGAAAAAAGTCAGATCAACCCAGCAGGACTTTTCAGAAGACCACACCCCAGAAGCTTTCTGTGCAACAGCACACAAAAAAATTGCACCCCATTATTCCAAAAAAATTATACTTCAGTTTACAAAAGTACACCCCAATTTAGAGCAATCTATTTTATTTATTTTTTTCTGCTTTGCTCCAAAGGCAGGCTGAGTCATTGTTTTACTTTTTTTTTAATATATTTTATCATTATTTTACAATTACATGTGCAATATTACGATTATTAAACTACCCCTTCATCAGGTCCCCCCCACCAACCCCATTACAGTCACTGTCCATCAGCGTAGTGAGATGCTATAGAATCACTACTTGTCTTCTCTGAGTTGTACTGCCCTCCCCGTGCCCCTCCAACATAACATCTGCTAATCGTAATGCCCCTTTTTCCCTCTTATCCCTCCCTTCCCGCCCATTTTCCCCAGTCCCTTTCCCTTTGGTAACTATTAGTCCGTTCTTGGGTTCTGTGAGTCTGCTGCTGTTTGTTCCTTCAGTTTTTTTCTTTGTTCTTATACTCCACATATGAGTGAAATCATTTGATACTTGTCTTTTCGGCTTGGCTTATTTCACTGAGCATAATACCCTCTAGCTCCATCCATGTTGTTGCAAATGGTAGGATTTGTTTTCTTCTTATGGCTGAATAATATTCCATTGTGTATATGTACCACCTCTTCTTTATCCATTCATCTACTGATGGACACTTAGGTTGCTTCCATTTCTTGGCTATTGTAAATAGTGCTGCAATAAACATAGGGGTGCATCTGTCTTTTTCAAACTGGGCTGCTGCATTCTTAGGGTAAATTCCTAGGAGTGGAATTCCTGGGTCAAATGGTATTTCTATTTTGAGTTTTTTGAGGAACCTCCATACTGCTTTCCACAATGGTTGAACTAATTTTCATTCCCACCAGCAGTGTAGGAGGGTTCCCTTTTCTCCACATCCTCGCCAACATTTGTTCTTGTTTGTGTTTTGGATGTTGGCCATCCTCACTGGTGTGAGGTGATATCTCATTGTGGTTTTAATCTGCATTTCTCTGATGATCAGCAATGTGGAGCATCTTTTCATGTGCCTGTTGGCCATCTGAATTTCTTCTTTAGAGAAGTGTCTATTCATGTCCTCTGCCCATTTCTTAATTGGATTATTTGCTTTCTGTTTGTTAAGGTGCATGAGTTCTTTATATATTTTGGATGTCAACCCTTTATCAGATACGTTTTTTATGAATATATTCTCCCATACTGTAGGATGTCTTTTTGTTCTACTGATGGTGTCCTTTGCTGTACAGAAGCTTTGCAGCTTGATATAGTCCCACTTGTTCATTTTTGCTTTTGTTTCCCTTGCCCGGGGAGATATGCTCATGAAGAAGTAGCTCATGTTTACGTCCAAGAGATTTTTGCCTACGTTTTTTTCTAAGAGTTTTATGGTTTCATGACTTACATTCAAGTATTTGATCCACCTTGAGTTTACCTTTGTGTATGGGGCTAGACAGTAGTCCAGTTTCATTCTCTTACATGTAGCTGTCCAGTTTTTCCAACACCAGCTGCTGAAGAGGCTGTCATCTCCCCATTGTATATCCAAGGCTCCTTTTATCAAATATTAATTGACTGTATATGTTTGGGTTAATGTTTGGATTTTCTATTCTGTTCCACTGGTCTGTGGGTCTGTTTTTGTGCCAATACCAAATTGTCTTGATTACTGTGGCTTTGTAGTAGAGCTTGAAGTCAGGGAGTGTAATTCCCCCTGTTTTATTCCTCCTTCTCAGGATTGATTTGGCTATTCGGGGTCTTTTGTGGTTCCATATGAATTTTAGAATTATTTGTTCCAGTTCATTGAAGAAAGCTGTTGGTAGTTTGATAGGGATTGCATTGAATCTGTAGATTGCTTTAGGTAGTATAGCCATTTTGACAATATTTATTCTTCTAGCCAAGAGCATGGGATGAATTTCCATTTGTTAGTGTCCTCTGTAATTTCTCTTGGAGTGTCTTGTAGTTTTCAGAGTATAGGTCTTTCACTTCCTTCGTTAGGTTTATTCCTAGGTATTTTATTCTTTTTGATGCAATTGTGAATGGAATTGTTTTTCTGATTTCTCTTTCTGTTAGTTCATCGTTAGTGTATAGGAAAGCAACAGATTTCTGTGTGTTAATTTTGTATCCTGCAACTTTGCTGAATTCAGATATTAGTTCTAGTAGTTTTGGAATGGAATCTTTAGGGTTTTTTATGTACAGTATCATGTCATCTGCAAATAGTGACAATTTGACTTCTTCTTTACCAATCTGGATGCCTTGTATGTCTTTGTTTGTCTGATTGCTGTGGCTAGGACCTCCAGTACTATGTTGAATAACAGTGGAGAGAGTGGGCATCCCTGTCTTGTTCCCGATCTTAGATGAAAAGCTTTCAGCGTCTCGCCGTTAAGTATGATGTTAGCTGTGGGTTTGTCATATATAGCCTTTATGATGTTGAGGTACTTGCCGTCTATACCCATTTGTTGAGAGTTTTAATCAGGAATGGATGCTGAATTTTGTCAAATGCTTTTTCAGCATCTATGGAGATGATCATGTGGTTTTTGTTCTTCTTTTTGTTGATGTGGTGGATGATGTTGATGGATTTTCGAATGTTGTACCATCCTTGCATCCCTGGGATGAATCCCACTTGATCATGGCGTATGATCCCCTTGATGTATTTTTGAATTCACTTTGCTAATATTTTGTTGAGTATTTTTGCATCTACGTTCATCAGGGATATTGGTCTATAATTTTCTTTTTTGGTGAGGACTTTGCCAGGTTTTGGTATTAGAGTGATGCTGGCTTCATAGAATGAGTTTGGAAGTATTCCCTCCTCTTCTATTTTTTGGAAAACTTTAAGGAGAATCGGTGTTATTTCTTCTCTATATGTCTGGTAGAATTCAGAGGTGAATCCATCAGGCCCGGGGGTTTTGTTATTGGGTAGTTTTTTGATTACCAATTCGATTTCGTCGCTGGTAATTGGTCTGTTTAGTTTTTCTGTTTCTTGCTTGGTCAGTCTTGGAAGGTTGTATTCTTCTAAGAAGTTGTCCATTTCTTCTATGTTTTCCAGCTTGTTAGCATATAGATTCTCATAATATTCTCTTATGATTCTTTGTATTTCTGTGGGGTCCGTCGTGATTTTTCCTTTCTCATTTCTGATTGTGTTTATGTGTGTAGATTCTCTTTTTCTCTTAATGAGTCTGGCTAGGGGTTTATCTATTTTGTTTATTTTTTCAAAGAACCAGCTCTTGGTTTTATTGATTTTTTCTATTGTTTTATTCTTCTCAATTTTATTTATTTCTTCTCTAATCTTTATTATGTCCCTCCTTCTGGTGACTTTGGGCCTCATTTGTTCTTCTTTTTCCAATTTCAGTAATTGTGTCTTTAGACTATTCATTTGGTAATGTTCTTCTTTCTTTAAATAGGCCTGGATTGCAATATACTTTCCTCTTAGAACTGCCTTTGCTGGGTCCCACAGAAGTTGTGACTTTGTGTTGTTGTTGTTATTAGTCTCCATATATTCTTTGATTTCTGTTTTGATTTGGTCGTTAACCCATTGATTAATTAGGAGAGTGTTGTTAAGTCTCCGTGTATTTGTGAGCCTTTTTGATTTCTTTCTAAAATTTATTTCTAGTTTTATACCTTGGTGATCTGAGAAGTTGGTTGGTAGGATTTCAATATTTTTGAAATTACTGAGGTTCTTTTTGTGGCCTAGTATGTGGTCTATTCTGGAAAATGTTCCATGTGCACTTGAGAAGAATGTGTATCCTGTTGCTTTTGGGTGTAGAGTTCTGTAGATGTGTGTTAGGTCCATCTGTTCTAGTGTGTTGTTCAGTGCCTCTGTGTCTTTACTTATTTTCTGTCTGGTTGATCTGTCCTCTGGAGTGAGTGGTGTGTTGAAGTCTCCTAAGATGAATGCATTGCTGTCTATTTCCTCCTTTAATTCTGTTAGTATTTGTCTCACATATGCTGGCGCTCCTGTGTTGGTGCATATATATTTATAATGGTTATATCTTCTTGTTGGACTGACCCCTTTATCATTATGTAATGTCCTTCTTTATCTTTTGCTACTTTCTTCGTTTTGAAGTCTATTTTTTCTGATATAAGTACTGCAACACCTGCTTTTTTTTTTTTTTTTTTTGCATGAAATATCTTTTTCCATCCCTTCACTTTTAGTCTGTGTATATCTTTGGATTTGAGGTGAGTTTCTTGTAGGCAGCATATAGGTGGGTCTTGCTTTTTTATCCATTCTGTTACTCTGTGTCTTTTGATTGGTGCATTCAGTCCATTTACATTTAGGGTGATTATTGATAGGTATGTACTTATTGCCATTGCTGGCTATAGATTTGTGGTTACCAAGGGTTCAAGGGTTGCTTCTTTACTATCTAACAATCTAATTTAACTTTCTTGTTAAGTTATTGTAAACACAGTCTGATGTTTCTTTCTTTCTCTCCCTTCTTATTCCTCCTCCTCCATTCTTTCTATAATAGGTGTTTTATTCTTTGCCTTTAGTTAGTATTTGGATGGTCTGCTTTCTTTGCTATGATTTTTTTTTCTCTGGTGACATCTTTTTAGCCTTAGGTGTGCTTCCATCTAGATCAGTCCATTTAAGATATCCTGTAGTGGTGGTTTATGAGAGGCAAACTCTCTCAACTTTTGTTTATCTGGAAATTGTTTAATCCCCCCATCATATTTAAATGATAATCGTGCTGGATACAATATTCTTGGTTCGAGGCCCTTCTGTTTCATAACGTTAAATATATCATGCCTTTCTCTTCTGGCCTGTAGGGTTTCTGTTGAGAAGTCTGATGATAGTCTGATGGGTTTTCCTTTGTAGGTGATCTTTTTTCTCTCTCTAGCTGCCTTTATTACCCTGTCTTTATCTTTGATCTTTGCCATCTTAATTATTATGTGTCTTGGTGTTGTCTTCCTTGGGTCCCTTGTGTTGGGAGATCTATGAGCTTCGGTGGACTGCGAGACTACTTCCTTCCCCAGCGAGGGAAAGTTTTCAGCAATTATTTCTTCAAAGACACTTTCTATCCCTTTTTCTCTCTCTTCTTCCTCTGGTACTCCTATAATGCGAATATTGTTCCGTTTGGATTGGTCACACAGTTCTCTTAATATTCTTTCATTCCTAGAAATCCTTTTATCTCTGTCTGCCTCAGCTGCTCTGTATTCCTGTTCTCTGTTTTCTATTCCATTAAGTCTCTTGCATCTCATCCATTCTGCTGTTAAGCCCGTCGATCGCTTGTCTGATTTCTGTATTGTCTTTCCTCAGTTCCCTCACTTCCTCCCTCAGCTCTTGCACATTTCTCTATAGGTCCATCAGCATGGTTATGACTTTTATTCTGAATTCTTTTTCAGCGAGGCTGTGCATTTCCATCCCTTCAGACTCCCTCTCTGGGGTTGTCTGGTTGATTTTGGTCTGAACCATATTCCTCTGTCTTTTCATGGCTATATAATTGGTCACTGATAGTTGCCACGTATGTCAGCTGGGCTCTTTAAGACTTTAAAAAGAGAAGGAAAAAAAAGAGAAAAAAAAAGAAAAAAAAGAAACAAAGAAAGAAAAAACAAAAAACAAAAAAAAAACAAAAAAAAACAAAAAAAATGCCCACCGGACGTAGATTCTGTGGGAATGCTCTAGGTGGCGCTATTGCCCCACTATTCCACAGTTGTGACTGTGCCGCTCCGCAGGGCTCTTTATCGCTCTGGCAGGGGTGGGAATGAATAAGAGGCTGTTGATCTCAGTGAGAAGTGTTAAGTATGGCTACGCTTCCTCAGTCGCCAGCTAAGGCGTCTGAAACTCCCCCGGACTGCCAGCCTGCCAGGCTGAGTGTGCTGGGGCGATCCGGCTCCTCCGCTGGGCTCCTGTCTCTTTAAGACCGCTGAAGAAAGCGCGTGCTTTTTTTTTTTTCCTTCCCGGGAGCCGGCTGCAAGCACCCTGGCGCGTTCCCTGCTCAGATCCTGCCGCTCTGTCTCCCCAATCTCCGCTGCACTGCGCAATGTGGGTCAGCGCTCCCCGCGCAGATCACCGGGGCTGGCTACTTCGCGGGGTGCACTTCCCCTCCCTCCCGGCTCTGACTCCTCTCCTCCCGCCGGTGCGCTGGGGTGGGGGAGGGCTCGGGTCCCGCCGGGTCGCGGCTCCGTATCTTACCCGCCTCTTGGGGTGCCGAGTCCTCTCGGGTGTAGCTGCACGCTGTGCGCTTTCCTGTGTATTCTCGTCTCTCTTTTAGGAATAGATGTATTTTCTGTGTTTTCGTAGATAAATATAGTGTTGGGAGGAGATTTCTGCTGCCCTGCTCACACCGCCATCTTCCCGGAAGTCCCAATTTAGAGCAATTTATTCCAGGTTTTTGCTATTAGGATCTGAGCCTAGCCGTATGTGACCACTCAAGTCCACTTAACTGGGTTAAGTTCACGGGTACATTGTCATCCGCAGCCCCACAAGATCCTTTCTCTGGGAACTCACCGTGGCAGCCCTGAAGATGGTGAAATCCAGGATATAAAGAAGGTAACGGAGCCCTGTGCGCCCCACCTCAACCCCAGTTCCCAGCCCAGAGGCTGCTTACTTTAGGTAAGTTACTTTACCTCTCTTGGCCTGCTGTCATCTGTACAATGGGCATTTGATAGCACCTTCATCAAAAGGCTTTAGAAGGTGAGATGATAAAATGTTTGGGAAGCTATTAGCCCAATGGCTGATAAACAAAAAGCAGTGAATACACTGTGTTGTTATTGGTATTAACAAGGCAGGGAAGCAACAGGGATGAGAACTGCTATAGCAGGGGGCTACCTCTGAGACACGCTGTGGTGATGGGGGCACCCTTGCCCAGCACTCCCACACCTCTCCACTAGGATGCCTTAGGGAGCCCCCTTGCCCACACAGGGCTGCCTGAAGGGGAGGCGACAGTGAAGGCCCCAGAGAAGCAAGTCACAGCCAGGGGGTCTGTGGAGAAATGCCCAGCCTCCCACCCACCACAGGGGCAATGCTGCAGGTGGATTCTACACCACTGAGCCCGGGTGCCCACATGGGTCCACATCAGTGGGGCACTCTCAGCTGGTTTTCCTTCCTTCCCCCTCCCTCCCTGTCCCTCACTCCCGCTTCCTCCCGTCTCCTTCCCAAAACACCTCCTGCACAGAACCCTTGTCTCAGGTTCCTCTCTTGGAGGACCCCAAAGTGGGTGGAGATGGATTTGGGTGCTGGAGAGCTGCGAAGCCAGGTTCACAAGAGGTGCGGGAACCACACACCAAAACTCAGAGAGCCTCTGGCTGCTCAGAGGAATGACGACGCATAAGAGAGGAAAGAAGAGAGGCATCCTCAGGACGAAAGGAATCCACTACAGGAAAGGCTGGCTCGGGAAAGAGAGCCAGGACAGGAGGAGGAATCTACTAAGATGGGAAAATTGCAAGATCAGTAGGAAAGGAAGGGAGAGAGAGGGAGGACTGGAGGAAGAGGAGACTAAAAAGAGAAGAAATATGTATGAAGTTAAACATCACCTGTGGTACTGCTGACTCCCGTAGACTGGGTGGTTTATAAACAGAAATTCATTTCTCACAGTTCTGGAGGCTGGGAGTCCGAGATCAAGGTGCCGGCAGACTGTGTCTTTTGAGAACCCACTTTCTGGTTCATAGACCACACCTTTCTCACGTCCTTGCATGGCAGAAGGGACAGTGGAGCTCTCTTCTGTGAGGACACTAATCCCATCTGTGAGGGCTCCCCTCAGGACCTCCTCACCTCCCAAAGGCCCCACCTCCAGATACCCTCACACTGGATGTTAGGAGCTAACATACGGATTTCGGGGAACACAAACATTCAATCCATGGCATCGCCTTATGATAACCTATTAGAGGGAAGATCAGGCCTAATCAAAGGTCTCAAATGTTGAACATTTTCATCATCTGTCCCTGTACAGTAAATGTCCTTCTACAGTAAAGGAACATAATCGTGGCATCATTCTTCCTTCCTGAGCTCCACAGCCCCTGTTCCGTGACCACTAGGTCCCAGAGAATCATTTCTGCTGGGATTTCATCCCCACACCTCTCCATCCTGGGCTGTGAGCCTCTGTGGGCAGGGTAGCTCACCCAGTGCCTGGCTGGAGTGTCTGGCACAGTGCCAGCCCTCCGTTATTATTTAGTGACCAAAAGAATTGAAGCTCTTGTATAATAAGGCCATTGTGTGCATGTAAGCCAGTTCAGCAAAAAGCCACCTGAAAACAGAATTCTGCTCACTCATAATCTGCTCAGCACACCTTTCATAGTTCAAAGACCTAGGACGAAACGAACTGTGAAAGACAACTTTGAGACAATGGTAGGAATTTGAATATGGATTCTGTTTTAGATGATGTGAAGGAATTATTGTTAGTATTATCAGCTGTGATGATGGCCTGGTGGTTAATTATTTTTAAATGCTTCCTTATTCACTAGAGATTCGCATGAAATCAGTTTAGGGTGAAATACAATGGTGTATGGGACATGCCTTTAAAATACTTGAGAAAAAAAAATAAAGTTAGATAAATAAGATCAGCAAAATGATAACTGTTAAAGGTAAGTGATAGGTACATAAGAGTTCGTTGTACCAGGCCCTCTACTTTTGGGTAAAATTTCCAGAATAATCGCTTTGGTTGGGGAAGCCTCGTTCAGCCAGCCCCTCACTGCCTGGGTATTTTGAGTTCTCCGTAAGGAAGGAGGAGGGGCTAAAGGGAGGAGGGAAAATGAGAACACAATGTGGAGCCGAGTTGTATTTAACTTCACATTTGATTTCACTGCCTGGCAGATGTCCCAGGGCCTTGGGGGAACAGGAGGCTATCGATGTGGGTGTGAAACAGTGAGCTAAAACAGAGATTCAGCAAATCAGACAAGGAGAGAGTCGCAGAGCCAGCCGCAAGATGCCGTCGCTAATAAGAAAAAGCCAAAGGAGTGGGAACCCGGGCCTCAAGCTCTGCCCCATTCCTGATGGGCCTTGGGGGGCCCCATGAGGCCGTGGAACACCCTTCATTCTTCCCAGAGGGGATTCGTGGTGTCCCCACTTTGCGGTTCTCTCTCTGTATTAATATACTGCATAGGGAGAGGACCCCTCAGATCATTTGTGAAGGAAAATGGGATTCCTGACTCTCTCTGTCTTCTGTTACTGTAATAACAAGGCATTTTATCCCTACCGCTGCCTGGGGCTCTGGTCTGGCTGCAGCCTGGAGCGGGCTCTGCCCATTTTCCCCACTGGCTCACCTCAGACCCTTCCAGTGCTGGAGTGGACCACTAGCCCCCACCCCCCACCAGCACACCTTCTCCATAGGAGACACCACCCGGGCATGTCCACGGCCTCACTCAGAGGCTTCCGCCTTTGGGCCTAAGCCAGGCCCTTTGGCGCTGCATGCTGCTGACCCTCAGAGCCTTCCTGTTGAAGGTCAGTGTTTCATCTCAGGCAGATGTCCCCAAGAAATAGCACCCATCAGAAACCCAACCCTGAAGTTCCCTCAACCATCCCACCCTTTTTTTTGGCACTAATTCCCAAGGATATTCCGACCCACAGCTTCACTTCTCTGTTTGTAAAATACACATATTTATCTAAGGGAAAACTAGCAAATGTAACATGAGTCGTAGAAAGTGAAGCCCTCCCTATTCCCTGCCCGTCCCTGAGACAGTGACAGAAGGGGAAGCTCCTTTCCTCACCTGGGCTTGGACCTTGCATCTGACTCAAAATCTGGATTTGGTCTTCACAGCTCAGTAATCACTTGGAGATCACAGCAACAGTCCAGGACCTCCCTGAAGTATGGAGGGATTTGACCTTCCTGTCCTTGGAAGAGCCAGGCATGGAGTTTATTATTCATCCTACATATTGGATGATGGAGCCAAGGCTTAGAGGTCTCGCAAGACTTGCCCAGAGGCTCACATCTGTGGATTCCAATCTGAGCCTTCAGACTTGCAAAACCTAGGCTGGATATACACGTCTGCCTTTACCCAGCCCATCCGTGCCCCAAACACACACTTGCAGGTTCCCAGCTATCTTCTGTTTGCCGTCCCATTCCCCTACTCCTCCCCATTAGAGGGAGAACAGTCAGGAAACACACTTGCTGGCCATGTCACTGTCCTAATGTTGAGGAGCTTGCAGAGTAGGTTGGTTACACACACACACACACACACCAGCAGAAGCCTGCGCAGATGTCTCTAGGGCTCACCCACAGGTCTGCTTATAGTCCCCATCAGCACTGCCTGAAGCACCTTCCATTAGTCACCTGTCCTGCTACTTTTCTTGGGTGAAGAGCTCTAAACCACAGATCAGAAAAAGCAACCCTGAAGATGCTTTGACTGTCCCACTCTTTTTTAGCAATATTCCTGAGGAAACACCTATCCTCACCCATCTGCCCTCTCCTCACTTCCATATATTTTACATACACATTTGTTCATTAATGTTTCCCTTCCCATGTGGTTGAACCAGTGCCCAAACTATGTCAACAGGATCATTTCTGTCCCTTAACTTTGCTTCCTTCCATGTTGGCATCGTCTTAGGTGGTGGCAAAGGTGTCCACCAAAACCTCCGGGCTTCTACCTTCCAGCTTGGCAACTCCCCAGGAAAGAGAACTTCTCCATCCTAATTGTTCCAGCAAAAGTCTCAGGGCTGACTCTCATTGGCCTGGCTTGGATCTCATGCCTCTTGCTGAACCAATAACAGTGGTCTGGAGGATACAGTACTCTGATTGGTCAGATTTGAGTCATCACAAAAACTGGGGAAAGGGTCAATGCCACTTGGAATAAGAATAGGTAAGGGGTAGTTTTCCATAGGAAAAGGGAGTTCTTTTACCAAAAAGAGGGGGGAATGGATTCTAGGAAGGCAGAAACCGCAGATGACCCCTCCAGGAATGCTCTGAGCTTCTCTGTCCTGGCGTCTCTGATTCCTGATAGCCATCTAGAGCCTTGTTCCAGTCTGGATTTCCTTCTAGGAGAGGAAGAAAGGAGTCTCACTTTGACCCATTACTTTTTTTTTTTTTATAAATGTACATCACAGAGACTTCCGGGAAGATGGCAGTGTGAGCAGGGCGGCAGAAATCTCCTCCCAACACTATATTTATCTACAAAAACACAGAAAATACATCTATTCCTAAAAGAGAGACGAGAATACACAGGAAAGCGCACAGCGTGCAGCTACACCCGAGAGGACTCGGCACCCCAAGAGGCGGGTAAGATACGGAGCCGCGACCCGGCAGGACCTGAGCCCTCCCCCACCCCAGCGCACCGGCGGGAGGAGAGGAGTCAGAGCCGGGAGGGAGTGGAAGTACACCCCGCGAAGTGGCCAGCCCCGGTGATCTGTGCGGGGAGCGTTGACCCACATTGCGCAGTGCAGCAGAGATTGGAGAGACAGAGCGGCAGGATCTGAGCAGGGAACGCGCCAGGGTGCTTGCAGCCGGCGCCAGGGAAGGAAAAAAAAAAAGCGCGCGCTTTCTTCAGCGGTCTTAAAGAGAGAGGAGCCCAGCAGAGGAGCCGGATCGCCCCGGCACACTCAGCCCAGCAGGCTGGGAGTCCTGGGGAGTTTCAGACGCCTTAGCTGGTGACTGGGGAAGCGTAGCCATACTTACACTTCTCACTGAGATCAACAGCCTCCTATTCGTTCCCACCCCTGCCAGAACGATAAAGGGCCCTGCGGAGCGGCACAGTCACAGCTGTGGAATAGTGGGGCAATAGCGCCACCTAGAGCATTCCCACAGAATCTATGTCCGGTGGGCATTTTTTTGTTTTGTTTTTTGTTTTTTCTTTTCTTTCTTTTTTTTCTTTCTTTTTTTCTTTTTTTTTCTCTTTTTTTTAAAGTCTTAAAGAGCCCAGCTGACATACGTGGCAACTATCAGTGACCAATTCTATAGCCATGAAAAGACAGAGGAATATGGTTCAGACCAAAATCAACCAGACAACCCCAGAGAGGGAGTCTGAAGGGATGGAAATGCACAGCCTCCCTGAAAAAGAATTCAGAATAAAAGTCATAACCATGCTGATGGACCTACAGAGAAATGTGCAAGAGCTGAGGGAGGAAGTGAGGGAACTGAGGAAAGACAATACAGAAATCAGACAAGCGATCGACGGGCTTAACAGCAGAATGGATGAGATGCAAGAGACTGTTAATGGAATAGAAAACAGAGAACAGGAGTACAGAGCAGCTGAGGCAGACAGAGATAAAAGGATTTCTAGGAATGAAAGAATATTAAGAGAACTGTGTGACCAATCCAAACGGAACAATATTCGCATTATAGGAGTACCAGAGGAAGAAGAGAGAGAAAAAGGGATAGAAAGTGTCTTTGAAGAAATAATTGCTGAAAACTTTCCCTCGCTGGGGAAGGAAGTAGTCTCACAGTCCACCGAAGCCCACAGATCTCCCAACACAAGGGACCCAAGGAAGACAACACCAAGACACATAATAATTAAGATGGCAAAGATCAAAGATAAAGACAGGGTATTAAAGGCAGCTAGAGAGAGAAAAAAGATCACCTACAAAGGAAAACCTATCAGACTATCATCAGACTTCTCAACAGAAACCTTACAGGCCAGAAGAGAATGGCATGATATATTTAACGTTATGAAACAGAAGGGCCTCGAACCAAGAATATTGTATCCAGCACGATTATCATTTAAATATGATGGAGGGATTAAACAATTTCCAGACAAACGAAAGTTGAGAGAGTTTGCCTCTCATAAACCACCACTACAGGATATCTTAAATGGACTGCTCTAGATGGAAGCACACCTAAGGCTAAAAAGATGTCACCAGAGAAAATAAAATCATAGCAAAGAAAGCAGACCATCCAAATACTAACTAAAGGCAAAGAATAAAACACCTATTATAGAAAGAATGGAGGAGGAGGAATAAGAAGGGAGAGAAATAAAGAAACATCAGACTGTGTTTACAATAACTTAACAAGAAAGTTAAGTTAGATTGTTAGATAATAAAGAAGCAACCATTGAACCCCTGGTAACCACGAATCTAAAGCCAGCAATGGCAATAAGTACATATCTATCAATAATCACCCTAAATGTAAATGGACTGAATGCACCAATCAAAAGACACAGAGTAACAGAGTGGATAAAAAAGCAAGACCCATCTATATGCTGCCTACAAGAAACTCACCTCAAATCCAAAGATATGCACAGACTAAAAGTGAAGGGATGGAAAAAGGTATTTCGTGCAAACAACAAAGAGAAAAAAGCAAGTGTTGCAGTACTCGTATCAGACAAAATAGACTTCAAAACGAAGAAAGTAGCAAGATAAAGAAGGACATTACGTAATGATAAAGGGGTCAGTCCAACAAGAAGATATAACCATTATAAATATATATGCACCCAACACAGGAGTGCCAGAATATGTGAGACAAATACTAACAGAATTAAAGGAGGAAATAGACAGCAATGCATTCATCTTAGGAGACTTCAACACACCACTCACTCCAGAGGACAGATCAACCAGACAGAAAATAAGTAAAGACACAGAGGCACTGAACAACACACTAGAACAGATGGACCTAACAGACATCTACAGAACTCTACACCCAAAAGCAACAGGATACACATTCTTCTCAAGTGCACATGGAACATTTTCCAGAATAGACCACATACTAGGCCACAAAAAGAACCTCAGTAATTTCAAAAATATTGAAATCCTACCAACCAACTTCTCAGATCACCAAGGTATAAAACTAGAAATAAATTTTAGAAAGAAATCAAAAAGGCTCACAAATACATGGAGACTTAACAACACTCTCCTAATTAATCAATGGGTTAACGACCAAATCAAAACAGAAATCAAAGAATATATGGAGACTAATGACAACAACAACACAAAGCCACAACTTCTGTGGGACGCAGCAAAGGCAGTTCTAAGAGGAAAGTATATTGCAATCCAGGCCTATTTAAAGAAGGAAGAACATTCCCAAATGAATAGTCTAAAGACACAATTACTGAAATTGGAAAAAGAAGAACAAATGAGGCCCAAAGTCACCAGAAGGAGGGACATAATAAAGATCAGAGAAGAAATAAATAAAATTGAGAAGAATAAAACAATAGAAAAAATCAATAAAACCAAGAGCTGGTTCTTTGAAAAAATAAACAAAATAGATAAACCCCTAGCCAGACTCATTAAGAGAAAAAGAGAATCTACACACATAAACACAATCAGAAATGAGAAAGGAAAAATCACGATGGACCCCACAGAAATACAAAGAATCATAAGAGAATATTATGAGAATCTATATGCTAACAAGCTGGAAAACATAGAAGAAATGGACAACTTCTTAGAAAAATACAACCTTCCAAGACTGACCAAACAAGAAACAGAAAAACTAAACAGACCAATCACCAGCAATGAAATTGAATTGGTAATCAAAAAACTACCCAAGAACAAAACCCCCGAGCCAGATGGATTCACTTCTGAATTTTACCAGACATAAAAGAAATAACACCTATTCTCCTTAAAGTTTTCCAAAAATAGAAGAGGAGGGAATACTTCCAAACTCATTCTATGAAGCCAGCATCACTCTAATACCAAAACCTGGCAAAGTCCTCACCAAAAAAGAAAATTATAGACCAATATCCCTGATGAACGTAGATGCAAAAATACTCAACAAAATATTAGCAAAGTGAATTCAAAAATACATCAAGGGGATCATACACCATGATCAAGTGGGATTCATCCCAGGGATGCAAGGATGGTACAACATTCGAAAATCCATCAACATCATCCACCACATCAACAAAAAGAAGAACAAAAACCACATGATCATCTCCATAGATGCTGAAAAAGCATTTGACAAAATTCAGCATCCATTCTGATTAAAACTCTCAACAAAATGGGTATAGACGGCAAGTACCTCAACATCATAAAGGCTATATATGACAAACCCACAGCTAACATCATACTTAACGGCGAGACGCTGAAAGCTTTTCATCTAAGATCGGGAACAAGACAGGGATGCCCACTCTCTCCACTGTTATTCAACATAGTAGTGGAGGTCCTAGCCACAGCAATCAGACAAAACAAAGACATACAAGGCATCCAGATTGCTAAAGAGGAAGTCGAATTGTCACTATTTGCAGATGAAATGATACTGTACATAAAAAACCCTAAAGATTCCATTCCAAAACTACTAGAACTAATATCTGAATTCAGCAAAGTTGCAGGATACAAAATTAACACACAGAAATCTGTTGCTTTCCTATACACTAATGATGAACTAACAGAAAGAAAATCAGAAAAACAATTCCATTCACAATTGCATCAAAAAGAATAAAATACCTAGGAATAAACCTAATGAAGGAAGTGAAAGACCTGTACTCTGAAAACTACAAGACACTCCTAAGAGAAATTAAAGAGGACACTAACAAATGGAAATGCATCCCATGCTCTTGGCTAGGAAGAATAAATATTGTCAAAATGGCTATACTACCTAAAGCAATCTACAGATTCAATGCAATCCCTATCAAACTACCAACAGCTTTCTTCAATGAACTGGAACAAATAATTCTAAAATTCATATGGAACCACAAAAGACCCCGAATAGCCAAAGCAATCCTGAGAAGGAGGAATAAAACAGGGGAATTACACTCCCTGACTTCAAGCTCTACTACAAAGCCACAGTAATCAAGACAATTTGGTATTGGCACAAAAACAGACCCACAGACCAGTGGAACAGAATAGAAAATCCAAACATTAACCCAAACATATACAGTCAATTAATATTTGATAAAGGAGCCTTGGATATACAATGGGGAGATGACAGCCTCTTCAGCAGCTGGTGTTGGAAAAACTGGACAGCTACATGTAAGAGAATGAAACTGGACTACTGTCTAGCCCCATACACAAAGGTAAACTCAAGGTGGATCAAAGACCTGAATGTAAGTCATGAAACCATAAAACTCTTAGAAAAAAACATAGGCAAAAATCTCTTGGACATAAACATGAGCAACTTCTTCATGAACATATCTCCCCGGGCAAGGGAAACAAAAGCAAAAATGAACAAGTGGGACTATATCAAGCTGAAAAGCTTCTGTACAGCAAAGGACACCATCAGTAGAACAAAAAGACATCCTACAGTATGGGAGAATATATTCATAAAAAACGTATCTGATAAAGGGTTGACATCCAAAATATATAAAGAACTCATGCACCTTAACAAACAGAAAGCAAATAATCCAATTAAGAAATGGGCAGAGGACATGAATAGACACTTCTCCAAAGAAGAAATTCAGATGGCCAACAGGCACATGAAAAGATGCTCCACATCGCTAATCATCAGAGAAATGCAGATTAAAACCACAATGAGATATCACCTCACACCAGTGAGGATGGCCAACATCCAAAACACAAACAAGAACAAATGTTGGCGAGGATGTGGAGAAAAGGGAACCCTCCTACACTGCTGGTGGGAATGCAAATTAGTTCAACCATTGTGGAAAGCAGTATGGAGGTTCCTCAAAAAACTCAAAATAGAAATACCATTTGACCCAGGAATTCCACTCCTAGGAATTTACCCTAAGAATGCAGCAGCCCAGTTTGAAAAAGACAGATGCACCCCTATGTTTATCGCAGCACTATTTACAATAGCCAAGAAATGGAAGCAACCTAAGTGTCCATCAGTAGATGAATGGATAAAGAGGTGGTACATATACACAATGGAATATTATTCAGCCATAAGAAGAAAACAAATCCTACCATTTGCAACAACATGGATGGAGCTAGAGGGTATTATGCTCAGTGAAATAAGCCAAGCCGAAAAAGACAAGTATCAAATGATTTCACTCATATGTGGAGTATAAGAACAAAGAAAAATACTGAAGGAACAAAACAGCAGCAGACTCACAGAACCCAAGAACGGACTAATAGTTACCAAAGGGAAAGGGACTGGGGAAAATGGGCGGGAAGGGAGGGATAAGAGGGAAAAAGGGGCATTACGATTAGCAGATGTAATGTTGGGGGGGCACGGGGAGGGCAGTACAACTCAGAGAAGACAAGTAGTGATTCTATAGCATCTCACTACGCTGATGGACAGTGACTGTAATGGGGTTGGTGGGGGGGACCTGATGAAGGGGTAGCTTAATAACCATAATATTGCACATGTAATTGTAGATTAATGATAATAAAATAAATTATATTTAAAAATAAATAAATAAATAAATAAATAAAATGTACATCACAGTGGTTCAACAGTCCCCCTCTCCCTCCCATCTCCCACCCCCGCCCACTCCCCTGCCCCTTGGTAATCACCGGTCACTTCTCAGTGTCTGTGAGTCAAATGGTGCTTTGCTCCTTCTGTTTTGCTTTGTTTTTATATTCCACAAATAAGTGAAATTATATGGTATTTGTCTTTCTCCGCCTGTCTTATTTCACTGAGCATAACACCCTCTAGAACCATCCATATTGTTGCCAATGACAGGATTTCTTTTCTTTTTATGGCTGAATATTCTATTGTGTATATGTACCACATCTTTATCCATTCACCTTTTGATGGATACTTAACACTGCTTCCATATCTTGGCTATTGTAAATAATGCAGCAATAAACAAAGGGGTGCATATAGCTTTTCAAATCAGGGATTTTGTTTTCTTCAGGTAAATTCCTAGGAGTGGAATTACTGGGTCAAATGGTGTCTTTATTTTTAGTTTTTTGAGGAACCTCCATACTGCTTTTCACAGTAGCTGCACCAAATGACATTCCCACCAACAGTATAAGAGGGTTCCTATTTCTCCATTCCCCGTCAGCATTTGTTATTCTTGTCTTTTGTATAGTGGCCATTCTAACTGGTGTGAACTGATATCTCATTGTTTTAATTTGCATTTCCCTGATGATTAGCGATGTGAAGCATCTTTTCATGTGCCTGCGGCCATTTGTTTTTCTTCTTGGAGAAGTGTCTGTTCAGGGCCTCTGCCCATTTTTTGATCAGCTTATTTGGTTTTTGGGTGTAGAGGCATATGAGTTCTTTATATATTTTGGATGTTAACTCCTTATCAGATGAGTTGTTTACAAATATATTCTCCCAAACCCATTATTTTTTTTGTGCAAAGAACAAAACCTAACTCTGAGTGCTCTTAACTTCAACCACACGGCACCAAATTAAAAATGACCTTTGACCTCAGGTTTAGAAGAGGGTGGCATGATTGGCCTTGGCCCTCAGAAATTCTCCTGATAAGAATGGGGAGCATTTTTGTTATTGGTGATATTGGATTGGGTCTTGATATGAAATCATCCAAATCATTGATCACTCTGCTTTGTCTGGGGTCACTCTTTTCTATTGAGAAAATGGTTCCTTTTCTCCTCCCTTATAATGGAGCTCACACTACTGACACTTTAGGTTGTAAAGCATGGCTGTTCTGGGTGCTTTACAATAAACATGATGACCATAATCATCCCTTCCAGTAAAATAGCACCTTGCCACCTAGAAAGGGCTTCCACACACATTATTATATTTGATCCCCATAATAACCTGGGTGGTAGAGTATATAGCATTATAACTCGTTTTCTTTAGATATGGATATAGACTCAGAGAGGTTAAGTGACTGGTTGAAGGTCACAGAGCTGTGTTGCCTTGGAGAGGAGGAAAATATTGGCAAGCAATAAGCAGGGATTTATTTGAGGCTTCATTTACTTAGCAAGATTAGACTTTATTGCTGCAAAGCTAATTAGGGCAACCTTCCCAGTGGAGTTAGTTTGCAGTATGCAAACTACAGTAACTCAGAAGGACCAAAACATAAATACAGGGCCACAGTGTAACTGATAGCCATGACCAGAGCCCAGCCAGCACTTCGGCACTTGGTCTCACCCACAAGTGGGTCCAAGAGATGCAGCCCAGCCCAGCCCACTGGAAAGCAGTTCTTGGCTCAGGACAAGCACCCAGGAGCCTACAGCCGGGGTTCAGCCCTCTAAGGCACTCCTCCACTCCTACCCAGTTCCTCTCCTCAAAGAGGCTGATAGCGGGCCATGGGTGGGTCACAGAGAGGGAGGGGACAATGCTGGTAGGGCCTGGAGTGCTGGGGAAATCTCAAGCCTGAGTACTGGGTAAACCCCATCCTGATATGCTAGGGGTTTCCCTTCCAGGACCCCCACCCCTTGCCTTTTCCCTCTGTGCCCATCCTCCATGCTGAAAAGCTCAGTCAGAGAGACAGCTGGAGGTCCTCCCTGGCTTCCACACAACTCACGAATTTAGCTCCTTACCAAAGAAAAACAGGGAGTCGGGGTGGCTTGAGAAGACAGTGACCCTGTCATGGGAAGAAAAGTGTCTGGGGAACTACAGAGCACCCCCATTCCTTGTCCTGCTCCCAGAAACTGTGGTTGCCTGTGTCCTAGCAAATCACAGCGTAAAAGGGAAATGGCACCCCCTACAAAAGTAGGCCCTGACCCCTTCCAGCCTCACCCCTCATACTCATTGTGGAAATGCTGAGAGCTGAGCAGGACGGACTGACCAGAGAGAGAGGAAGCAGCCCAGCCCCAGAGCACTCTGGGAAACCTACTGTGGCTGCAGCCCCACACGGGGGTTAGCAGACTGAACACCTTCCCCACCTTGCCTGAGGTGAATCAGACAGGGCTTATCAAAACCTGCAAAGAACCCGGAGGAGAAGAGCCCAGTCAGCTCACCCTGGCCCCCCACCCCCACCCCCACCTGCAACCTGGTGAAGGCTCCCTGCATGGTCGGCTGTGCGCTGCTGGGAGGCTTCTGTTCAAGAGAAAATACCAGATGTCAGAAATTCATCTATTCGAAAGGATTTGTTTTACCTCCACAGGAGAAAAACCCAATCACACCTTCTCCCAGTTGGAATGTCTACAATTACTCACCCCCCCCCCATAAGTGGAAAAAGAATGCCAGGACTAATCCAATGACATCATTCTGGGGAACCTAACACATCCCAACAACAATCTTTTTGAAAAGCCCCATATGGGAAGATATAAATTCAATTTGTCTTGTCTAGAGGAAAAATGAGTTTTAAATACGTTGAATCAAAAATGATACCTTATGTACCAGACATTAGTGATCCAGAACAAACGTCTTGGGAGAAAAAATTACCCTGAAAAATTTAACTACTCAGGTTGCCAAAGAACTGGGAATGGGAATTTATGCTGTAAACTGAGCACAGAAAGTTCACACTGAACATCCAGTTGCCCTGGTCTGGACCCCGGAGGACCAAGTGCCTCACACAGAGCCCCTGGTTCCTCAGGACCTACTGGGCTGTTCCCCTCAGTGACACCTCCTGCCCACCTTCTGGGGACCTGCAGGTTCAATGTCATCCTGCGGGGCTGGGTTGCCGAGGCCTGGAGAACTCG
>JAVSCE010018334.1:0-244443 GCA_032199065.1 Smutsia gigantea
TTTTTTCTCTCTCTAGCTGCCTTTAATACCCTGTCTTTATCCTTGATCTTTGCCATCTTAATTATTATGTGTCTTGGTGTTGTCTTCCTTGGGTCCCTTGTGTTGGGAGATCTATGAGCTTCGGTGGACTGCGAGACTACTTCCTTCCCAAGCGAGGGAAAGTTTTCAGCAATTATTTCTTCAAAGACACTTTCTATCCCTTTTTCTCTCTCTTCTTCCTCTGGTACTCCCATAATGCGAATATTGTTCCGTTTGGATTGGTCACACAGTTCTCTTAATATTCTTTCATTCCTAGAAATCCTTTTATCTCTCTCTGCCTCAGCTGCTCTGTACTCCTGTTCTCTGTTTTCTATTCCATTAACAGTCTCTTGCATCTCATCCATTCTGCTGTTAAGGCCGTCGATCGCTTGTCTGATTTCTGCATTGTCTTTCCTCAGTTCCCTCACTTCCTCCCTCAGCTCTTGCACATTTCTCTGCAGGTCCATCATCATGGTTATGACTTTTATTCTGAATTCTTTTTCAGGAAGACTGTGCAATTCCATCCCTTCAGACTCCTCTCTGGGGTTGTCTGGTTGGTTACTGGTCTGAACCATATTCCTCTGTCTTTTCATGGCTGTATAATTTGGTCACTGATAGTTGCCACGTATGTCAGCTGGGCTCTTTAAGACTTTAAAAAGAAGAAAAAAAAAGAGAAAAAAAGAAAAAAAAAAAGAAAAAAAGAAAGAAAGAAAAAAAAGAAAAAAGAAAGAAAGAAAAACAAAAACAAAAACAAAAAACAAAACAAAACAAAAAAAACAAACAAAAAAAGCCCACTGGACGTAGATTCTGTGGGAATGCTCTGGGTGGCGCTGTTGCCCCACTATTCCGCAGCTGTGACTGTGCCGCTCTGCAGGGCCCTTTATCGCTCTGGCAGGGGTGGGAGCGAATAGGAGGCTGTTGATCTCAGTGAGAAGTGTTAAGTATGGCTACGCTTCCTCAGTCGCCAGCTAAGGCGTCTGAAACTCCCCAGGACTCCCAGCCTGCTGTGCTCAGTGTGCTTGGGCGATCCGGCTCCTCCGCTTGGCTCCTGTCTCTTTAAGATCGCTGAAGAAAGCGCGCGCTTTTTTTTTTTTCCTTCCTGGGAGCCGGCTGCAAGCACCCTGGCGCGTTCCCCACTCAGATCCTGCCCCTCTGTCTCTCCAATCTCCGCTGCACTGCGCAATGTGGGTCAGCGCTCCCCGCGCAGATCCCCGGGGCTGGCTACTTCGCGGGGTGCACTTCCACTCCCTCCCGGCTCTGAATCCTCTCCTCCCGCCGGAGCGCTGGGGTGGGGGAGGGCTCGGGTCCCGCCGGGTCGCGGCTCCGTATCTTACCCGCCTCTTGGGGTGCCGAGTCCTCTCGGGTGTAGCTGCACGCTGTGCGCTTTCCTGTGTATTCTCGTCTCTCTTTTAGGAATAGATGTATTTTCTGTGTTTTCGTAGATAAATATAGTATTGGGAGGAGATTTCTGCCGCCCTGCTCACACCGCCATCTTCCCGGAAGTCTGAAAACTGATTATTCTTATGGCAGGATGTAATGTAGGAATTCCAGATTCAGTGCTTATAAAAACACTATATCCAGTTGAATTAAACATCCCAAAGAAAAAAAAAGCTGAGTCCAGCTCCAGCTGCGGTGAGGTATTGAAGGCGAGTGAGGCGGCGTTCGCGAGTGAGAAGACACCCACACTCCAGAACCCAGTTTTATGTGGACTTGTGTTCTCAGAGAAGATCTTCAGGACCAGGTGTGCAGAGTTCCTGGGCTCCTATCCCCAGGAATCGATTATTCTTTCTCCTGTGGCAGGGTTTGGGGAGGGATTTGGTCCTGCTTAATTGGAACTCTGGCACTTTACCCTTTCTGTGCGGTCATCTCTTCTTCCCCAGGTGTAGGGGGTCTGTTCTGCAGTCTTCATGTTATTTTCAGGTTTAGGTGTATTTGCTGTGTTTTCTTTTATGTGTTTTTGGGAGGAGATTTTTGCCTTGCCTTCCTACTCTGCTGTCTTTTTTTCAGAGCCCAGTTTCTGTTACTCTGGGGTGTACATATCTTTTTGAATCAGAGATCTGGTTTCTTTGGGTCAATTCTTAGAAGTGGAATTACTGGGTCGTATGTTACTTCTATTTTCAGTCTGTTGAGCAACCTCCATACTGTTCTCCACAGTGCCTGCACTAATTTACATTCCTAATAACAGAGATTTCCCTTTTCTCCACAACTTCGCCAACACTTTTTATTTCTTGTCTTTTGGACAGTGGCCATTCTAACTGGTGTGAGGAGATATCTCACTGTGGTTTTCTTTTGCATTTCCCTATTGATTAGCAATATCAATGGAGCATCTTTTCATGTGTCTAATGGCCATCTGTATTTCTTCTTTGGAAAAAATGTTGGTCCAGGTCCTCTGCCCATTTTTTAATTGGGTTATTTGTTTTTGGGGTGTTGAGGTGTTTGAGTTCTTTATATACTTTGCATGTTAAACCCTTATTGGATAGATCATTTTTTGAACATATTCTTCCATACTGAAGGTTGCATTTTTGTTCTGTTCATGGGTCCTTTGCCTTGAAGAAGCTTTTTAGTTTGATGTAGTCCCATTTGTTGATTTGTTTCCCTTGCCTGAGATGTGTCGAGAAAAAGATTGCTCATGCTTATGTTTAAGAGAGCTTGGCCTATATTTTCTTCTGAGTTTTATGGTTTCATATCTTATATTTAGGTAATATTATATGTATATATAAAGTCCATCTGGTTTAATGCATCATTCAGTGCCTTGTTTCCTTATCTAATTTTGGTCTGGATGATCTATACATTGATGTTAGTGGGGTGTTTAAATCCTTTATTATTATTGTGTTACTATCAATTTCTCCCTTTAGGTTTGTTAGTATTTGCTTTCTATATTTAGGTGCTCCTATGTTGGGTGCATAGATATTTATGATTGTTATATCCTCTTATTAGACTTATTCTTATAACAATATGTAATGATGTTCTTTGTATCTTATTTTCTTTGTTTAGAAGTTCATTTTATCTGATGTAAGTATTGCTACTTCAGCTTTCTTTTTTCATCCTTATTTGCATAGAATATCTTTTCCACCCCTTCAGTTTCAGTCTGTGTATGTCTTTAGGTCTGAAGTGTCTCTTGTGGGCAGCAAATAGATGGGTCATGTGTTTTTATCCATTCAGTCACCATATGTCTTTTGATTGGTGCATTTAGTCCATTTACTTTTAAAGTAATTACTGGTATATACATACTGATTGCCATTTTAAATTTTCTTGGTTGTTTTTGTCATTTTTCTCTGATTATTGCTTCCTCTTGCTCTCTTCTTTTGTGTTTTATGACTTTCTTTAGTGTTATGGCTGGATATCCTTCTTTTTGTTTGTATTATAAGTTTTGGCTTGGTGGTTACCATAGTGTTCTTACTTGACATCCAATGAATATAACAATCCATATTAAGCTGATTGTCACTTAAGTTCCAATTCCTTCTAACACCACTACATTTATCATTACCCTCCTCCACTTTTTATGTATATATCTTATACCTTTTTAATGAGAGATTCCATTAACTAATGTTTAGGGTCGCAGCCAGTTCGGGGTGTTTGCCGCCCACGTGCCCTGCATTTTTTTTACTTTTTATATTTCATTTTATGAAGGTATTATTGGTATACACTTTTTTCTTTTTTCTTCTTTTTTTAATATAATTTATTTTATTATCATTAATCTACAATTACATGTGCAATATTACAGTTATTAAACTACCCCTTCATCAGGTCCGCCCCACCAACCCCATTACAGTCACTGTCCATCAGCATAATGAGATGCTATAGAATCACTACTGGTCTTCTCTGAGTTGTACTGCCCTCCCCGTGCCCCCCCAACATTATATCTGCTAATCGTAATGCCACTTTTTCCCTCTTATCCCTCCATTCCCACCCATTTTCCCCAGTCCCTTTCCCTTTGGTAACTATTAGTCCCTTCTTGGGTTCTGTGAGTCTGCTGCTGTTTTGTTCCTTCAGTTTTTTCCTTTGTTCTTATACTCCACATATGAGTGAAATCATTTGATACTTGTCTTTTTCGGCTGGGCTTATTTCACTGAGCATAATGCGCTCTAGCTCCGTCTATGCTTTGCAAATGGTAGAATTTGTTTTCTTCTTATGGCTGAATAATATTCCATTGTGTATATGTACCACATCTTCTTTATCCATTCATCTACTGATGGACACTTAGGCTGCTTCCATTTCTTGGCTATGGTAAATAGTGCTGCAATAAACATAGGGGTGCATCTGTCCTTTTCAAATTGGGCTGCTGCATTCTTAGGGTAAATTCCTAGGAGTGGAATTCCTGGATCAAATGGTATTCCTATTTTGAGTTTTTTGAGGAACCTCCATACTGCTTTCCACAATGGGTGAACTAATTTGCAGTCCCACCAGCAGTGTAGGAGGGTTCCCTTTTCTCCACATCCTCACCAACATTTGTTGTTGTTTGTGTTTTGGATGTTGGCCATCCTCACTGGTGTGAGGTGATATCTCATTATGGTTTTAATCTGCATTTCTCTGATGATTAGCGATGTGGAGCATCTTTTCATGTGCCTGTTGGCCATCTGAATTTCTTCTTTGGAGAAGTGTCTATTCATGTCCTCTGCCCATTTCTTAATTGGATTATTTGCTTTTTGTTTGTTGAGGTGTGTGAGCTCTTTATATATTTTGGATGTCAACCTTTTATCGGATATGTCATTTATGAATATATTCTCCCATACTGTAGGATGTCTTTTTGTTCTACTGATGGTGTCCTTTGCTGTACAGAAGCTTTTCAGCTTGATATAGTCCCACTTGTTCATTTTTGCTTTTGTTTCCCTTGCCTGGGGAGATATGTTCATGAAGAAGTTGCTCATGTTTATGTCCAAGAGATTTTTGCCTATGTTTTTTTCTAAGAGCTTTATGGTTTCATGACTTACATTCAGGTCTTTGATCCACCTTGAGTTTACCTTTGTGTATGGGGCTAAACAGTAGTCCAGTTTCATTCTCTTACATGTAGCTGTCCAGTTTTTCCAACACCAGCTGCTGAAGAGGCTGTCATCTCCCATTGTATATCCAAGGCTCCTTTATCAAATACTAATTGACTGTATATGTTTGGGTTAATGTTTGGATTTTCTATTCTGTTCCACTGGTCTGTGGGTCTGTTTTTGTGCCAATAACAAATTGTCTTGATTACTGTGGCTTTGTAGTAGAGCTTGAAGTCAGGGAGCGTAATTCCCCCTGTTTTATTGCTCCTTCTCAGGATTGATTTGGCTTTTCGGGGTCTTTTGTGGTTCCATGTGAATTTTAGAATTATTTGTTCCAGTTCATTGAAGAAAGCTGTTGGTAGTTTGATAGGGATTGCATTGAATCTGTAGATTGCTTTAGGTAGTATAGCCATTTTGACAATATTTATTCTTCCTAGCCAAGAGCATGGGATGCATTCCATTTGTTAGTGTCCTCTTTAATTTCTCTTAGGAGTGTCTTGTAGTTTTCAGAGTACAGGTCTTTCACTTCCTTCGTTAGGTTTATTCCTAGGTATTTTATTCTTTTTTGATGCAATTGTGAATGGAATTGTTTTTCTGATTTCTCTTTCTGTTAGTTCATCATTAGTGTATAGGAAAGCAACAGATTTCTGTGTGTTAATTTTGTATCCTGCAACTTTGCTGAATTCAGATATTAGATCTAGTAGTTTTGGAATGGAGTCTTTGGGGTTTTTTTATGTACAGTATCATGTCATCTGCAAATAGTGACAATTTGACTTTTTCTTTACCAATCTGGATGCCTTGTGTGTCTTTGTGTTGTCTGATTGCCGTGGCTAGGACCTCCAGTACTATGTTGAATAACAGTGGAGAGAGTGGGCATCCCTGTCTTGTTCCCGATCTTAAATGAAAAGCTTTCAGCGTCTTGTCGTTAAGAATGATGTTAGCTGTTGGTTTGTCATATATAGCCTTTATGATGTTGAGGTATTTGCCGTCTATACACATTTTGTTGAGAGTTTTAATCAGGAATGGATGCTGAATTTTGTCAAATGCTTTTTCAGCATCTATGGAGATGATCATGTGGTTTTTGTTCTTCTTTTTGTTGATGTGGTGGATGATGTTGATGGTTTTTCGAATGTTGTACCATCCTTGCATCCCTGGGATGAATCCCACTTGATCATGGTGTATGATCCTCTTGATGTATTTTTGAATTCGGTTTGCTAATATTTTGTTGAGTGTTTTTGCATCTACGTTCATCAGGGATATTGGTCTGTAATTTTCTTTTTTGGTGAGGTCTGTGCCTTGTTTTGGTATTAGAGTGATGCTGGCTTCCTAGAATGAGTTTGGAAGTATTCCCTCCTCTTCTATTTTTTGGAAAACTTTAAGGAGAATGGGTGTTATTTCTTCTCTATATGTCTGGTAGAATTCAGAGGTGAATCCATCAGGCCCAGGGGTTTTGTTCTTGGGTAGTTTTTTGATTACCAATTCGATTTCATCACTGGTGATTGGTCTGTTTAGTTTTTCTGTTTCTTGTTTGGTCTGTCGTGGAAGATTGTGTTTTTCTAAGAAGTCCATTTCTTCTAGGTTTTCCAGCTTGTTAGCATATATGTTCTCATAATATTCTCTTATGATACTTTGTATTTCTGTGGGGTCCGTCGTGATTTTTCCTTTCTCATTTCTGATTGTGTTTATGTGTGTAGATCCTCTTTTTCTCTTAATGAGTCTGGCTAGGGGTTTATCTATTTTGTTTATTTTTTCAAAGAACCAGCTCTCGGTTTATTGATTTTTTTCTATTGTTTTATTCTTCTCAATTTTATATATTTCTTCTCTAATATTTATTATGTCCCTCCTTCTGGTGACTTTGGGCCTCATTTGTTCTTCTTTTTCCAATTTCTGTAATTGTGTCTTTAGACTATTCATTTGGGAATGTTCTTCCTTCTTTAAATAGGCCTGGATTGCAATATACTTTCCTCTTAGAACTGCCTTTGCCCCATCCCACAGAGGTTGTGGCTTTGTGTTGTTGTTGTCATTAGTCTCCATATATTCTTTGACTTCTGTTTTGATTTGGTCGTTAACCTATTGATTAATTAGGAGAGTGTTGTTAAGTCTCCATGTGTTTGTGAGCCTTTTTGATTTCTTTCTAAAATTTATTTCTAGTTTTATACCTTGGTGATCTGAGAAGTTGGTTGGTAGGATTTCAATATTTTTGAAATTACTGAGGTTCTTTTGTGGCCTAGTATGTGGTCTATTCTGGAAAATGTTCCATGTACACTTGAGAAGAATGTGTATCCTGTTGCTTTTGGGTGTAGAGTTCTGTAGATGTCTGTTAGGTCCATCTGTTCTAGTGTGTTGTTCAGTGCCTCTGTGTCTTTACTTATTTTCTGTCTGGTTGATCTGTCCTCTGGTGTGAGTGGTGTGTTGAAGTCTCCTAAGATGAATGCATTGCTGTCTATTTCCTCCTTTAATTCTGTTAGTATTTGTCTCACATATGCTGGCACTCCTGTGTTGGGTGCATATTTATTTATAATGGTTATATCTTCTTGCTGGACTGACCCCTTTATCATTGTGTAATGTCCTTCTTTATCTTTTGCTACTTTCTTCGTTTTGAAGTCCATTTTGTCTGAGACAAGTAGTGCAACACCTGCTTTTTTCTCTTTGTTGTTTGCATGAAATATCTTTTTCCATCCCTTCACTTTTTGTCTGTGTATATCTTTGGATTTGAGGTGAGTTTCTTGTAGGCAGCATATAGATGGGTCTTGCTTTTTTATCCATTCTGTTACTCTGTGTCTTTTGATTGGTTCATTCAGTCCATTTACATTTAGATTGATTATTGATAGATATGTACTTATTGCCATTGCTGGCTTTAGATTCGTGGTTACCAATGGTTCAAGGGTTGCTTCTTTACTATCTAACAATCTAATTTAACTTTCTTGTTAACTTATTGTAAACACAGTCTGATGTTCCTTTATTTCTCTCCCTTCTTATTCCTCCTCCTCCATTCTTTCTATAATAGGTGTTTTATTCTTTGCCTTGAGTTAGTATTTGGATGGTCTGCTTTCTTTGCTATGATATTATTTTCTCTGGTGACATCTTTTTAGCCTTAGGTGTACTTCCATCTAGAGCAGTCCATTTAAGATATCCTGTTGTGGTGGTTTATGAGAGGCAAACTCTCTCAACTTTCGTTTGTCTGGAAATTTTTTAATCCCTCCATCATATTTATATGATAATCGTGCTGGATACAATATTCTTGGTTCGAGGCCCTTCTGTTTCATAACGTTAAATATTTCATGCCATTCTCTTCTGGCCTGTAAGGTTTCTGTTGAGAATTCTGATGGGTTTTCCTTTGTAGGTGATCTTTTTTCTCTCTCTAACTGCCTTTAATACCCTGTCTTTATCTTTGGTCTTTGCCATCTTAATTACTTTGTGTCTTGGTGTTGTCTTCCTTGGTCCCTTGTGTTGGGAGATCTATGAGCTTCGGTGTACTGCGATACTACTTCCTTCCCCAGCGAGGGAAAGTTTTCAGCAATTATTTCTTCAAAGACACTTTCTATCCCTTTTTCTCTCTCTTCTTCCTCTGGTACTCCTATAATGCGAATATTGTTCCGTTTGGTTTGGTCACACAGTTCTCTTAATATTCTTTCATTCCTAGTGATCCTTTTATCTCTCTCTGCCTCAGCTGCTCTGTACTCCTGTTCTCTCATTTCTATTCCATTAACAGTCTCTTGCATCTCATCCATTCTGCTGTTAAGCCCGTTGATCGCTTTTCTGATTTCTGCATTGTCTTTCCTCAGTTCCCTCACTTCGTCCCTCAGCTCTTGCACATTTCTCTGTAGGTCCATCAACATGGTTATGACTTTTATTCTGAGTTCTTTTTCAGGAAGACTGTGCATTTCCATCCCTTCAGACTCCCTCTCTGGGGTTGTCTGGTTGATTTTGGTCTGAACCATCTTCCTCTGTCTTTTCATGGCTATAGAATTGGTCACTGATAGTTGCCACGTATGTCAGCTGGGCTCTTTAAGACTTTAAAAGAGAAGAAAAAAAAAGAAAAGAAGAAAGAAAGAAAGAAAGAAGAAAAGAAAGAAAAGAAAAAACAAAAACCAAACAAAAAACAAAACAAAACAAAAAAAACAAAAAAAATGCCCACCGGACGTAGATTCTGTGGGAATGCTCTAGGTGGCGCTATTGCCCCACTATTTCACAGCTGTGACTGTGCCGCTCCGCAGGGCCCTTTATCGCTCTGGCAGGGGTGGGAATGACTAGGAGGCTGTTGATCTCAGTGAGAAGTGTAAGTATGGCTACGCTTCCTCAGTCGCCAGCTAAGGCGTCTGAAACTCCCCCGGACTCCCAGCCTGCTGGGCTGAGTGTGCTGGGGCGATCCGGCTCCTCCACTGGGCTCCTGTCTCTTTAAGACCGCTGAGGAAAGCGCGCACTTTTTTTTTCCTTCCCGGGAGCCGGCTGCAAGCACCCTGGCGCATTCCCCGCTCAGATCCTGCCGCTCTGTCTCTCCAATCTCCGCTGCACTGCGCAATGTGGGTCAGCGCTCCCCGCGCAGATCACCGGGGCTGGCTACTTCGCGGGGTGTGCTTCCTCTCCCTCCCGGCTCTGAATCCTCTCCTCCCGCCGGTGCGCTGGGGTGGGGGAGGGCTCGGGTCCCGCCGGGTCGCGGCTCCGTATCTTACCCGCCTCTTGGGGTGCCGAGTCCTCTCGGGTGTTGCTGCACGCTGTGCGCTTTCCTGTGTATTCTCGTCTCTCTTTTAGGAATAGATGTATTTGCTTTGTTTTCGTAGATAAATATAGTGTTGGGAGGAGATTTCTGCCACCCTGCTCACACCGCCATCTTCCCGGAAGACCCCATTAATTTTTAGATGTGATTGTTTTTGCTACTTTGTCTTTCTGCCATTCATACTGACTTTTAAGTAATTGTGCTACTACCTTTGCTATGTGTTGGCTTTACAAGTGGAAATATTACCCTTTCTTAAGTTTGTTGCCTCTAGTTAGGTTCTTTTACTCTTAAAGAATTCCCTTTAACTTTTCTTGTAAGTCTGGTTTAGTAATGGTAAAGTCTTTTAACTTATGTTGATCTGTGAAGTTCTTTATCTCCCCTTCCACTGTGAATGATAACATTGCTGGGTAGGTGTTCTTGATGGGAAGTTTGTCCTTTCAGCACATTGAATATGTCATTCATTCCCTTCTGACCTGTAACGTTCAACTGAAAAATCAGCTGATAATCTGGTATGGTTTCCCTTATTTGTAATTCTTTGCTTTTCTCTTGCTGCTGTTATGATTCTTTCTCTTTGATATTTGACGTTTTAATTATGATGTGTCTTGGTGTGGACCTCCTTGGGTTCATATTTGGATCTCTCTGTGTCTCTTGGACCTGGTATACTCTGTTTCCTTCCCCATGTTAGGGAATTTTTCAGCTTTGATTTCTTCAGATAAGTTTTCTTCTCCTTTTTCTCCCTCTTTTCCATTGGAGACTCCTATAATGCAGATGTTAGGACATTTGATGTTGTCTCAGAGCTCTCCTAACCTACCCCCATTTTAAAAGATTCTTTCTTCAGCATCCTTTATCTGCTGTTTATCCCCTCTAGTGTATTTTTATTTGCTCTATTGAGTTCTTCATCTCTGTTTCTTTTTTTTAGATTTCCTATATCTTTGTTGACATCTACCTTGAGTCCACCATTTTTTTTTCTCAGGGCCAGTGAGCACCTTTATAACCATTACTCTATCAGATAGATTGGTTAACTCTGTTTCATTTAGTTTTTGTTGTTTTTTTCTTGTTATATCTTTTGGAGCATATCCCTCTGTCTCATCATTTTGTTCAACTTTTGGTGCTTGATTTTATGAATTAGATGACAGCACTTAGACTTCTAGTTTTAAAGGATTGGCATTCAGTTGGAGGGTCTCCTGGATAGACTGCATGTGCTTCATTGTTTTGTCAAGCTGAAGGCTGAGTGTATAAGGCTTTTCCTGTTTCTGGAGCTCCCAGGATAGGGTCCTGGGGGTGCAGTCTTGGGGTGCCCACTGGAGGGACTTCTGGGTGAGCACCTGTGGGTTCTGCAGTGGTGTGGGGAGGGTGGTGGGCCAGTGGCAAGTTGGAGACACACTCCAGGTAATTCCAGGATTGAGAGCAGCTTAGTCTCCTGTGCCTCCTCACCCATAGTACTGTGCACATTCTGGGCTGCTACAGGGATTCCAGCATTGGCACTGGCTGTGTCCTTCTGCTGGGGTGAAGGCAGGCCCTGTGCATGCTCCCCTAACGCCTGTGTGTGCCTTGGGCCACTCTGGGAAATCCAGCATTGTTGTTGGCTCACAGTTTCCTGCACATTCCCTGTCAGGCTGGGGAACTTTCTGGTTCTGCTGATGGGGACTGGACTGGTGGATGGCAGTGGGCAGCAAGATGGGACTGCTTGATCTCCTGTAGGTGCATTTGGATATGGGCTTGACCCAGAAAGCCACCTAGACCAAGTCTGAGGTTAGTGTGTGCACCCAGGCCCTGTTCTCTTCCACTCTAATATGTGCAGAAGGAAAGCAAACAATGTTGCTGACCAGCTCCTCTGATCCCAGAGTGCTTCGAGCTTTTCCGTTGTGAAGTGGCAGTTGCTTAGTTCTGAAACAAGTTATTTCACCTATGGTCTAGTTGCACTTTAAACCACAAGGCTTTTTTCTTGCATCTAAGTACAGGGAGCCTGTACCTGGCTCTCTCAGTGATATTCCTTTCCCTCCCCTCTGCCAGTCACAGTGATGGATGTGGGGTTCTCACTACTACCATGTCTGTCTCTCCTTTTGTTTTTTGTTATGTGATCTTTCTATCCCTCATTGTATAGAAAGTGTTCACTCCAGTCTTCATTCTTCATCAGGATGAAATACACTGTCTGCAGGTGTATATTCAGTGTGTACATGGGAGAAAGTGCATTCAGTCTTTATCTACTCTGCCATCTTTCCAGAATCCCCCCAAAAGTATTTTTCATTCCTAGCATTTCTTTTTATTCTTTCTTAGAGTTTCCTTCTGTCTGCATACATTACCCTTCTGTTCTAGTATCTTGTATACTTTTTGCATTATAATCATTGGCATATTAAACATAGTTGTTTTAAATTCCTGGTCTGATAATCCTGACACCTCTGCCATGTTGGCGTTTGGTTCTAATGCTTGCTCTGTCTCTTCAAACTGTGTGTGTGTTTACAGTACCGTGCAATTTCTTGTTGAAAGCTACACTGGGTAATAGAACCTGGTACTGGTTCTCATGGAGGTTTACTTTTGAACTTCTGCTCTGATAAGTTTGATTCTCTGTATTTAATGTCTTTCTCTCTAGTTTTCGGGGTAGCAATTTGACCTGCAATCTCAACTCTCTGACGGATATAAGAAGAGCTATTTTTATGCATAAGAAGTCTCTTCAGATTTTTTTCTTGTTGTGAAGACAGGAGTGATGACTTCTAAGCTTTTGTAAGCTGGATTGGAAACTGGTCATCCACAATTTATTTTTCAATTCTTCATATTTGGGCATTTAGGCTGTTTTCCAGAGAACATACCACTATACAAGCATCTTTCCTCAAGCATCTCTGGATACATTCTCAGAAAGGTTGAAGTTTACTAACTGTGCCTATCATTAAGTCTCTTAATATTTTGCTAATACTTCTCAAGGAAGAATGGGAACAATCAGGATGGGGGATGAATTTTTAATCACCTTTTAAAAATGTTTTATGCAATCATAACCTACATACAGACCAACATATATAAGTGTACAGCTCACTGAATTTTTAGAAACTGAACTCATCCATGTATTCAGCATCCAAATCAAGAACTGAAACATTCCATCAGAACCCCCATTACTCTCTCCCTAGCACTACTCTATGGAAGGTAGGATTTAAAAACAAAAAGTCCTACTATTCCATTATGTCTTTGGAACTTTAGTTTTTTAATACATTGGTAAAAATCTAGGCCACAAAAACATTTGATAAGTCATGTCAGCAGTCACATAACAGTCTGAAGTCTGGCTGGGAAGATTATATTGTGTACTTTTGGGCAAGTTTAATCATAGAAGGATTGTTTTCTTCTTCCCTTTTCCAGCTCAGATATACTTTGCACTGAAATCTGGCAGTGTAGGGAGGGGACATACTTCTTTTCCATTCTATTCTTTTCCAGTTCATCTCCTATCCACTTGTCAGCGACTCTTTCACCTCACACAGGGAATGTTGAAGGGGAGAATCTGTCTCATACTCACTTTTGTGTCTTGATATTATATTGGTTCCTCAGTCAAAACCAGGGTAGGTAACCAAAGCAACACTGAGAATAAAGAATGAAGCTGGGGATATCATCCTTCCTGCTTTCAAGCTATACTATAAAGCTACAGTAACTGAAAGAGTATGGTACTGGCACAAAAATAGACACCTCAATCAGTGGAACAGATAGAGACCCCAGAAAAAATCCCACACTTATATGGCCAATTAATATGTGACAAAGGATACAAGAATATACAATGGGGAAAATACAGTCTCCTCAATAAATGGTGCAGGGAAAACTGGACAGCTACATTCAACAGAATAAAACTAGCTCACTGTGCAACACTACTCAAAAAAAATAAACTCTAAATGGGTTTAATACCTAAATGTAAGACATAAAACCATAAAAATCCCAGAAGAAAACATAGGTACTAGTAAATTTTTTCTATGTATCTCCAGACAATGGAAAGAAAAAGGAAAATAAGCAAAAGGGACTGTATCAAACTAAAAAGCTTCTGCGCGTGGAAGGAATCCATCAACAAAATGAAAAGACAACCTACTCTATGGGAGAATATATTTACAAATGACGTATCTGATATCCTTCCCCACCACAGATTGCATGGGTGTGGGGTTCTCTCTGTTATCATGTTTCTATGCCTCCTGCCATATTTTGTGTGATCTTTCTATCCTTCATTGTGCAGAATGTTTTCTCGTAGTCCTCAGTTCTTCCTCAAGGTGAATTGCTCTGTGTGTAGCTGTAGATTTGGTGTGAAGGTGGGAGGAGGTAGGCTCAAGAAAACTACACTGCCATCTTCCCAGAAGTCTCCTATTACTCATTTTTATATTATAAAAATGGTTTGCAAATTGTGAATCCATAAACCAAGCACACTTCACTTTTCCTTTATATATGAAGTTTTTCTTCTTTATCTTTGAACAAAACTTGCTTGATCATCATTAGACCAGGTGGTACAAATTTTAAAAATTCATTCTGTATCAATAATGTTAATCTTTTCTAATTTATTCATTCCATCTGAGGGCTGCTTCTATATCACTGTGATTTTAAAAAATAAATGTCTTTAACATGCCTTAAAAAAACACAATAAAATGTACAAATCAGAAGTGTTCAGTTCAATTAATCTTGTCACCTATATATGCCTATGTAACTGCTGCTAACACAAGATGTAAAACATTTTCATCACCTCAAAAAGTTCTCCTATTTGTGAGCTTCCTATGCCCACCACCTCAAGCTCCCTGACTTTTGGTATTAAAGAGTGGTATTAAATTTTCCTGTTTTTGAACTTTACAAATGGAATCATAGTATAAATTTCTTTGTATTTGTAAACCAAATAATGTTTTTGAGATTCAGGCTCATTGTTGCTATATCAGCAGTTCATTCCTTTTTCTTGCTGAGTCATGTTGATGGACTTTGGATTGTTTCTGGAATTTAGCTATTATGAACAAAGTTTCTATGAACATTTTTGTACAAATATTTCCATGGACATATGCTTTCATTTCTCTCAAGTAAATATTGAGGAGTGAAAATGCTGGATCATAGAGTGGGTAGACATTAAACTTTATAAGACACTGCCAAAGAGTTCTTCAAAATGGCTGTACTAGTTTACATTTCCACCAGCAAAGTATGAGTATTTTAGTTGTTTACATCCTCACCAACATTTATTGTTGTCTGCCTTTTTTTATCTTCATTTTTTTTATTTTGGCATCATTAATCTACAATTACATGTGCATATCATGGTTATTAAACTACCCCCTTCATCAGGTCCCCCCCACCAATCCCATTACAGTCACTGTCCATCAGTGTAGTGAGATGCTATAGAGTCACTACTTGCATTCTCTGAGTTGTACAGCCCTCCCCGTGCAACCCCCTATGTCATGTCTGCTAATTGTAATGTCCCTTTTTCCCCCTTGTCCCTCCCTTCACACCCATTCTCCCCAGTCCGTTTCTCTTTGGTAACTGTTAGTCCATACTTGGGTTCTGTGAGTCTGCTGCTGTTTTGTTCCTTCGGTTTTTTTTCTTTGTTCTTATACTCCACATATGAGTGAAATCATTTGATACTTGTCTTTTTCGGCTTGGCTTATTTCACTGAGCATAATACCCTCTAGCTCCATCCATGTTGTTGCAAATGTCTGGATTTGTTTTCTTCTTATGGCTGAATAATATTCCATTGTGTATATGTACCACATCTTCTTTATCCATTCATCTACTGATGGACACTTAGGTTGCTTCCATTTCTTGGCTATTGTAAATAGTGCAGCGATAAACATAGGGGTGCATATGTCTTTTTCAAACTGGGCTGCTGCATTCTTAGGGTAAATTCCTAGGAGTGGAATTCCTGGGTCAAATGGTATTTCTATTTTGAGGTTTTTGAGGACCTCCATACTGCTTTCCACAATGGTTGAAATAATTTGCATTCCCACCAGAAGTGTATGAGGGTTTCCCTTTCTCCACATCCTTGCCAACATTTTTTGTTTGTGTTTTGGATGTTAGCCGTCCTAACTGGTGTGAGGTGATATCTCATTGTGGTTTTAATTTGCATTTCTCTGATGATTAGCGATGTGGAGCATCTTTTCATGTGCCTGTTGGCCATATGAATTTCTTCTTTGGTGAAGTGTCTATTCAGATCCTCTGCCCATTTTTTAATTGGATTATTTGCTTTTTGTTTGTTGAGGTGCATGAGCTCTTTATATATTTTGGATGTCAATCCCTTATCGGATATATCATTTATGAATATATTCTTCCATAATGTAGGATGTATTTTTGTTCTACTGATGGTGTCCTTTGCTGTACAAAAGATTTCAGCTTTACATAGTCCCACTTGTTCATTTTTGCTTTTGTTTCCCTTGCCCGGGGAGATATGTTCATGACGAAGTTGCTCATGTTTATGTCCAAGAGATTTTTGCCTGTTTTTTTCCTAAGACTTTTATGGTTTCATGACTTACATTCAGGTCTTTGATCCATTTTGAATTTACTTTTGTGTATGTGGTTAGACCATAAACCAGTTTCATTCTCTTACATGTAACTGTCCTGTTTTGCCAACACCAGCTGTTGAAGGGGCTGTCATTTCCCCATTGTATATCCATGGCTCCTTTATAGTATATTAATTCACCATATATGTTTGGGTTAATGTCTGGACTCTCTATTCTGTTCCACTCATCTGTGGGTCTGTTCTTGTGCGAGTACCAAGTTGTCTCGATTTCTGTGGCTATGTAGTAGAGCTTGAAGTCAGGGAGCGTAATTCCCCTGTTTTATTCTCCCTTCTCAGGATTGCTTTGGCTATTCTGGTTCTTTTGTGGTTCCATATGAACTTTAGAACTATTTGTTCCAGTTCATTGAAGAATGCTGTTGGTATTTTGATAGGGATTGCATTGAATCTGCAGATTGCTTTAGGTAGTTTAGCCATTTTGACAATATGTATTCTTCCTAGCCAAGAGCATGGAATGAATTTCCATTTGTTAGTGTCCTCTTTAATTTCTCTTAGGAGTGTCTTGTTGTTTTTAGGGTATACATCTTTCACTTCCTTCGTTAGGTTTATTCCTAGATATTTTATTCTTTTGGATGCAATTGTGAATGGAATTGTTTTCCTGATTTCTCTTTCTGTTAGCTCATCATTAGTGTATAGGAAAGCAACAGATTTCTGTGTATTAATTTTGTATTCTGCAACTTTGCTGAATTCATATATTAGTTCTAGTAGTTTTGGAGTGGAGTCATTAGGGTTTCTTATGTACAGTAGCATATCATATGAAAACAGTGACAATTTGACTGTTTCTTTACCAATCTGGATGCCTTGTATTTCTTTATTTTGTCTGATTGCTGTGGCTAGGTCTTCCAGTACTATGTTGAATAACAGTGGGGAGAGTGGACATTCCTGTCTTGTTCCCAATCTTAGATGAAAAGCTTTCAGCTTCTCGCTGTTAAGTACGATGTTGGCTGTCGGTTTGTCGTATATGGCCTTTATTATGTTGAGGTACTTGCCCTCTATACCCATTTTGTTGAGAGTTTTAACCATGAATGGATGTTGAATTTTGTTAAATGCTTTTTCAGCACCTATGGAGATGAACATGTGGTTTTTGTTCTTCTTTTTGTTGATGTGGTGGATGATGTTGATGGATTTTCGAATGTTGTACCATGGTTGCATCCCTGAGATGTATCCTACTTGGTCATGGTGTATGATCGTATTGATGTATTTTTGAATTCGATTTGCTAATATTTTGTTGAGTATTTTCGCATCTACGTTCATCAGGGATATTGGTCTGTAGTTTTCTTTTTTGGTGAGGTCTTTGCCAGGTTTTGGTATTAGAGTGATGCTGGCTTCGTAGAATGAGTTTGGAAGTATTCCCTCCTCTTCTATTATTTGGAAAACTTTAAGGAGAATGGGTGTTATTTCTTGTTTATATGTCTGGTAGAATTCAAAGGTGAGTCCATCTGCTCCGGGGGTTTTGTTCTTGGGCAGTTTTTTGATTACCGACTCAATTTCGTTGCTGGTAATTGGTGTGTTTAGATTTTTTGTTTCTTCTTTGGTCAGTCTTGGAAGATTGTATTTTTCTAAGAAGTTGTCCATTTCTTCTAGGTTTTCCGGCATGTTAGCATATAGATTTTCATAGTATTCTCTAATAATTCTTTGTATTTTTGTGGGGTTCATCGTGATTTTTTGTTCCTCATTTCTGTTTCTGTTTATGTTTGTGGATTCTCTTTTTCACTGAATAAGTCTGGCTAGGGGTTTATCTATTTTGTTTATGTTGTCAAAGAACCAGATCTTGGTTTCATTGATTTTTTTCTATTGTTTTATTCTTCTCAATTTTATTTATTTCTTCTCTGATCTTTATTATGTCCCTCCTTCTGGTGACTTTCAGCATCATTTGTTCTTCTTTCTCCTGTTTCAGTAATTTTAACTTTAGACTATTCATTTGGGAATGTTCTTCCTTCTTTAGATAGGCCTGGATTGCAATATACTTTCCTCTTAGAACTGCCTTTGCTGCATCCCACAGAAGTTGGGGCTTTGTGTTGTTGTTGTCATTTGTCTCCATGTATTGCTTGATCTCTTTTTAATTTGGTCGTTGATCCGTTGACTATTTAGGAGTATGTTGTTAAGCCTCCATGTGTTTGTGAGCCTTTTTGTTTTCTTTGCACAATTTATTTGTAGTTTTATACCTTTGGATCTGAGAAGTTGGCTGGTTGAATTTCAATCTTTTTAAATTTACTTAGGTTCTTTTTATGGCCTAGTATGTTGTCTGTTCTGGAAAATATTCCATGTGCACTTGAAAAGAATATGTATCCTGCTGCTTTTGTGTGTAGAATTCTGTACATGTCTGTTAGGTCCATCTGTTCTAACATGTTGCTCAGTGCCTCTGTGTCTTTACTTATTTTCTGTCTGGTTAATCTGTCCTTTGGAGTGAGTGGTGTGTTGAAGTCTCCTAAAATGAATGCATTGCTGTCTATTTCCTCCTTTAATTCTGTTAGTATTTGTTTCACATATGTCGTTCTCCTTTTTTGTGTGCATATATATTTATAATGGTTATATCCCATTGTTGGACTGATCCCTTCATCATTATGTAATGTCCTTCTTTATATCCTGCTACTTTCTTTGTTTTGAAGTCTATTTTGTCTTATACAAGAACTGCACACCTGATTTTTTCTCCCTGTAGTTTGCATGAAATATCTTTTCCTTCCCTTCACTTTTGTCTGTGTTCTTCTTTGGGTTTGAGGTGAGTCTCTTGTAAGCAGCATATAGATGGGTCTTGATTTGTTATCCATTCTATTACTCTGTGTCTTTTGTGTGGTGCATTCAGCCCATTTATATTTAGGGTAATTATCGATAGATATGTACTTATTGACATAGCAGGCTTTAGATTCGTGGTTACCAAAGGTTCAAGGCTAGCTTCTTTACTATCTAACAGTTTAACTTAACTTTCTTGTTGTTATAAACACAGTCTGATGATTCTTTATTTCTCTCCCTTCATATTCTTCCTCCTCCATTCTTTATTTAAGTGTTTTTTTCGGTATTCTTTTGTGTTTCCTTTCATTGTCTTAGTGGAAAGTTGATTTTATTTTTTGCCTGACCTCTATTTAGCCTTAGGAGTCCTTTCATCTATAGCAGTCTCTTTAAAATATCCTATAGAGGTGGTCTGTGAGAGGCAAATTCCCGTAACTTTTAATTGTCTGGAAATTGTTTAATCCCTCTGTCATATTTAAATGATAATCATGCTGGATACAATATTCTTGGTTCAACGCCCTTCTGTTTAATTGCATTAAATATATCATGCCATTCTCTTCTGGCCTGTAAGGTTTCTGTTGAGGAGTCTGATGATAGCCTGATGGGTTTTCCTTTGTAGGTGATCTTTTTTCTCTCTTTGGCTGCCTTTAATACTCTGTCCTTGTCTTTGATCTTTGCCATTGTAATTATTATATGTCTTTGTGTTGTCCTCCTTGAGTCCCTTGTGTTGGGCGATCTCTGGGCTTCCATGGTCTGAGAGACTATTTCCTTCCCCAGCTTTGGGAAGTTTTTGGCAATTATTTCTTCAAAGACACTTTCTATCCCTTTTTCTCTCTCTTCTTCTGGTACCTCTATAATGAGAATATTGTTCCATTTGTATTGGTCACACAATTCTCTTAATATTCTTTCATTCCTAGAGATCCCTTTTTCTCTCTCCTCCTCAGCTTCTCTGTACTCCTTTTCTCTGATTTCCATTGCATTAACAGTCCCTTGCACCTTATCCAGTCTGCTCTTAGGCCTGTCAATCAATTGTTTCATTTCTGTAATGTCCTTCCTGACTTCATCCCTTAGCTCTTGCATATTTCTCTGCACTTCCATCAGCCTGGTTATGACTTTTATTCTGAATTCTTTTTCAGGAATATTGTTTTAAATCTATCCCACCAGGCCTCTCTTGGGTTGTCTGTGTGATTTTTGACTGGACCAGGTTCTTCAGTCTTTTCATGGCGATAGAAGTGGTGTGAGTCAGGTTAAATGTGTGTCAGCGGGGAGAACAAAGTCCCTTTCTGCTTTCTGTTCGCCTTTCCCTTCTTTGCAGCCTGTGCTGGGTACCACACACAAGGAGGCAGTCTCTGGGATAATCCCCCTGAGGTCTCATGGGCGAAGCTGCCCTCAGGCTATCCTGGAGCACTGTGGGTGTGTGGCAACCACACCGGGTGCATTGTACTGCAAGGATAGGCCCCTTTGTGCCTTCTGGAGCTTGCTCTGACTTTCACATGCTGTACTGTTTAACTGCATACTGGGAGGCATTCTCTGGTATAATCCCCTTGGCTACCATGTGCGGGGCCTCCCTCAGGCTAGCCTAGAGCACTGCGGGTATGTTCTACTGCCAGGATGGCCTCTTCGTGCCTTCCAGACTTTGCTCCAGCTTCCGCTGTCATTCCGGGTGAGCTGTGTGCTGGGAGGAGACTCTGTGTGGTTGCCATGGGTGGGGCCACTCTCTGGCTGCACCACAGCTGTGGCGGTTCAGCTGACACTGGCAGGGGGAAATTAACGGCAGGCTAGTTATTGCCGTGAGGTGCTTCCGGCCTGCTTTACCTGGCAGGGGGTTAAGAGGCCCCAAATTCCTCGAGATTTAAAGCCTGTTTTGCTGAGTGTGCTGCAATGATTTTATTCAGCTGTTGGGTCCTTGTCCCTTTAAGGCTTTTAAAAAGCACCCGCTTTTCTTTTGTCCCGGGTGAGCTGGCTGTGGAGACCCATTCCCAGTCTCTGTCTCAGGTTTTGCTTTTCTGTTTCTCTAATATCCAGTGCCGGGGCCTGCCGGCAGGAGTCAAACAGTTCCTGAGTGGGGGCATCGGGCTGTATATACAAGACAACAGGAGGGCAAACTGTCTGGTGCAGAATGCGAAGAAGCTTTATTCTGGCATGGCTTATATACACATGAATTGCCTACAGATTAGATTCACATGCCCTTTTCAAGGACCTTAATTCAATTACTTAAGTATTGCCTGCAGATTAATCCAATCAGACATTAATTCAATCACTTAAGTCACATACGCCTGGGGTCATCTGGTCCAGGTGGCAGGCCTTAAGATAAGACCTCCCTACCTTCCTGAGTTACTTGTTCCTGGAATTTAGGAAACTTTTTGAGGTTTCTTTCAGAGTCAGGTCCGGTTCAGGCCTTAGATGGAGACTAGGCACAAAAACACAATCAGTCCTGTCCTGTACTCTTGCTCCTTCTGTCCCAACCGCTCTCCACAATCCAGTACACCATGCAATGTGTGTCTGTGTTCCTAGTGCAGATTACTAGGGCCGGTTATTTAGTAGTCCTGTGCTTCCACTCCCTCCCACTCTGATTCTTTTCCTCCCTCTGGTGTGTGCGGTGGGGGGAGTGCTTGTGTCCCGCCGGGTCTCGGCTCTGTATCTTACCCTTTTGTGAGGTGCTGAGTTCTTGCAGATGTAGATGTAGCCTGGCTGTTGTACTGTATCTTCTGGTCTCTCTTTTAGGAGTAGTTGTATTTGTTGTACTTTCAAGAACCTATGTGGTTTTGGGAGAAGATTTCCACTGCCCTGCTCACACCACCATTGTGAGCCGATATTCTGTTGTCTGCCTTTTAAGCCATTTTTGTATATCTTTTTTATATAATTTTTTTATAAAGGTATTATTGATATACACTCTTATGAAGGTTTCACATGAAAACACAATGTGGTCACTACATTTACCCATATTATCAAATCCCCACCCATACACCAATGCAGTCACTGTCCATCAGTGCAGTAAGATGCCACAGATTCACTATTTGCCTTCTCTGTGCTACACTGTTTTCCCCGTGATCCCCCACACCATATGTAGGCAGCATATAGATGTGTCTTGTTTTTTTATCCATTCAGCAACTCTATGTCTTTTGATTGGTGAATGTGAACTAAACAAAATACCCCTCAATCCCCTTCTGCCACCCTCCCCACCGCCCTCCCACTCCGTTCCCTTTGGTAACCACTAGTTCCTTCTTGGAGTCTCTGAGTCTGATGCTATTTTGTTCCTTCAGTTTTGCTTCATTGTTATACTCCACAAATGATGGAAATCATTTGGTACTTGTCTTTCTCTGCCTGGCTTATTTCACTGAGCAAAATACCATGTAGCTCCATCCATGTTGTTGCAAATGGTAGGATTTGTTTCTTTCTTATGGTTGAATAATAGTCCATTTTGTATATGTACCACCTCCTCTTTGTCCATTCATCTACTGATGGACACTTCAGTTGCTTCCATACCTTCGCTATTGTATAAAGAGCTGCAATAAGCATAGGGGTGCATATGTCTTTTTGAATCTGGGAAGTTGTATTCTTTGGGTAGATTCCAAGGAGTGGGATTCCCGGGTCAAATGGTGTTTCTATTTTTAGTTTTTTAAGGAACCTCCATATTGCTTTCCACAATGGTTGAACTAGCTGACATTCCCACCAGCAATGTAGGAGGGTTCCCCTTTCTCCACATCCTCACCAGCATTTGTTGTTCTTAGTCTTTTGGACGTTGGCCATCCTTACTGGTGTGAGGTGATATCTCACTGTGGTTTTAATTTGCATTTCCATGATGATTAGTGATGTGGAGCATCTTTTCATATGTCTGTTGGCCATCTGAATTTCTTCTTTGGAGAACTCTCTCTTCATATCCTCTGCCCATTTTTTAATTGGGTTTTTTGCTTTTTGAGTGTTGAGGCATGTAAGTTCTTTATATATTTTGATATTAAACCCTTGTCAGATATGTAATTTACTAATATATTCTCCCATACTGTAGGATACCTTTTTGTTCTGTTGATGGTGTCCTTTGCCATACAGAAACTTTTTAGTTTGATGTAGTCTCGTGAGTTCATTTTTGCTTTTGTTTTCCTTGCTAGAGGAGATACGTTCAGGAAGAAGTTGCTCATGCTTATATTCAGGAGATTTTTGCCCATGTTGTCTTCTAAGAGTTTTATGGTTTCATGACTTACATTCAGGTCCTTGATCCATTTTGAGTTTACTTTTGTGTATGGGGTTAAACAATAATCAAGTTCATTCTCTTGCATGTAGCTGTCCAGTTTTGCCAACACCAGCTGTTGAAGAGGCTGTCATTTCCCCATTGTATGTCCATGGCTCCTTTATCATATATTAATTGACCATATATGGTGGGGTTTATATCAGGGCTTTCTAGTCTGTTCCATTGGTTTATGGGTCTGTTCTTGTGCCAGTACAAAATTGTCTTGATTACGGTGGCTTTGTAGTAGAGCTTGAAGCTGGGGAGCATACTCCCCCCAGCTTTATTCTTCCTTCTCAGGATTGCTTTGGATATTTGGGGTCTTTTTTGGTTACATATGAATTTTAGAATGATTTTCTCTAGTTCATTGAAGAATGCTGTTGGTATTTTGCTGGAATTGCATTGTATCTGTAGATTGCTTTTGGCAGGATGCCCATTTTGACAATATTAATTATTCCTGTCCATGAGTATGGGATGTGTTTCCATTTATTGGTATCTTCTTTAATTTCTCTCATGAGTGTCTTGTAGTGTTCAGAGTATAGGTCTTCAGAGTATTGGTTAGGTTTATTCCTAGGTATTTTATTCTTTTTGATGCAACTGTGAATGGAATTGTTTTCCTGATTTCTCTCTCTGCTAGTTCATTGTGAATGTATAGGAATGCCACAGATTTCTGAGTATTAATTTTGTGTCCCGCAACTTTGCTGAATTCAGATATTAGATCTAGTAGTTTTGGAGTGGATTCTTTAGGGTTTTCAAATGTACAATATCATATCATCTGCAAAAAGTGACAGTTTAACTTATTCCTTGCCCATCTGGATGCCTTTTATTTCTTTGTTTTGTCTGACTGCCATGGGTAGGACCTCCAGTACTATGTTGAATAGAAGTGGGGAGAGTGGACATCCTTGTCTTGTTCCCGAACTTAAAGGAAAAGCTTTCAGGTTTTTGCTATTTAGTATATTGGTGGCTGTGGGTTTGTCATATATAGCCTTTATTATGTTGAGGTACTTGCCCACTATACCCATTTTGTTGAGAGTTTTTATCATGAATGGATATTGAATTTTGTCAAATGCTTTTTCGGCATTTATGGAGGTGATCATGTGGTTTTTGTCCTTCTTTTTGTTGATGTGGTGGATGATGTTGATGGATTTTCAAATGTTGTACCATCCTTGCATCCCTGGAGTAAATCCTACTTGATCATGATGGATGATCTTTTTGATGTATTTTTACATCTATGTTCATCAGGGATATTGGTCTGTAATTTTCTTTTTTTTGTGTTGTCTGCCTGATTTGGTATTAGAGTGATGCTAGCCTCATAAAATGAGTTTGAAAGTATTCCCTCTTCTACTCTTTGGAAAACTTTGAGGATGGGTATTAGGTCTTCACTAAATGCCTGATAAAATTGAGTGGTGAAGCCACCTCGAGTAGGCCTTTTGTTCTTAGATATGTTTTTGATTACCAGTTTAATTTTGTTGCTGGTAATTAGTCTGTTCAGATTTTCTGTTTTGTTCTGGGTCAGCCTTGGAAGGTGGTATTGTTTTAGAAAGTTGTCCATTTTTTTCTAGGTTATCCAGTTCGTTAGCATGTAATTTTTCATAGTATTCTATCATAATTCTTTGTATTTCTGTGGTATCTGTAGTGATTTTTCCTTTCTCATTTCTGATTCTGTTTATGTGAGTAGACTCTCTTTTTTCTTGATAAGTCTGGCTTGTTTTATTCTTCTTGATTTTATTTATTTCTGCTCTAATCTTTATTATGTCCCTCATTCTACTGACTTTGGGCCTCACTTGCTCTTCTTTTCCTATTTTTGTTAATTGTGAGTTTAGACTGCTCATATGGGATTGATCTTCTTTTCTGAGGTAGGCCTGTATTGCAATATACTTTCCTCTTAACATGGACTTCACTGTATCCCACAGATTTTGCGGTCCTGAATTTTTGTTGTCATTTGTCTCCATATATTGCGTGATCTCTGTTTTTATTTGGTCATTGCTCCATTGGTTATTTAGGAACATGTTGTGAAGCCTCCATGTGTTAGTGGGATTTTTCATTTTCTTTGCGTAATTTATTTCTAGTTGCATACCTTTGTGGTCTGAGAAACTTGTTGGTACAATTTCAATCTTTCTGAATTTACCAAGGCTCTTTTTGTGGCCTAGTATATGATATATTCTTGAAAATGTTCCATGTGTACTTGAGAAGAATGTGTATTCTCCTGCTTTTGGGTGTAGAGTTCTGTAGATGTCTGTTAGGTCCATCTGTTCTATTGTGTTGTTCAGTGCCTCTGTCTCCTTACTTATTTTCTGTTTGGTTCATCTGTCCTTCAGAGTGAGTGAAGTGTTGAAGTCTCCTCGAATGAATGCATTTCATTCTATTTCTCCTTTTTAATTCTGTTAGTATTTGTTTCACATATGTAGGTGTTCCTGTGTTGGGTGCATAGATATTTATAATTGTTATATCTTCTTGTTGGATGGACCCTTTCATCATTATGTAACGTCCTTCTTTGTCTCTTGTGACTTTCTTTGATCTGAAGTCTATTTTGTCTGATACAAGTATTGCAACTCCTGCTCTTTTCTCCCTATTAGTTGCATGAAATATTTTTTTCCATCCCTTCACTTTTAGTGTGTTTATGTCTTGGGTTTAAGGCAAGTCTCTTGTAGGCAGCATATAGATGGGTCTTGTTTTTTTATCCGTTCAGCGATTCTGTGTCTTTTGATTGGTGCATTCAGTCCATTTACATTTAGGGTGATTATGGATAGGTATGTACTTATTGGCATTGCAGGCTTTAGATTATTTGTTACCAAAGGTTCAAGGTTAACTTCCTTACTATCTAAGAATCTAACTTAACTCACTTAATATGCTATTACAAATGCAATCTAAAGGTTCTTTTTTTTCTTCCTCCTCCATTCTTTATATATTAGGTATCATATTCTGTACTCTTTGTCTATCCCTTGATTGACTTTGGAGATAGTTATTTAATTTTTTCATTTGCTTAGTAATTAGCTGTTCTACTTTTTTACTGTGGTTTATTACCTCTGGTGACAGCTATTCAACCTTAGGAAGACTTCCATCTATAGCAGTCCCTCCAAAATACACTGTAGAGATGAGTTATGGGAGGTAAATTCTCTCAGCTTTTGGTGATCCACAAATTATTTAATCCCTTCTTCAAATTTAAATGTTAATCTTGCGGGATAAAGTATTCTTGGTTCAAGACCTTTCTGCTTCATTGCATTAAATGCATCATGCCATTCCCTTCTGGCCTTTAAGATTTCTGTTGAGATATCTGATGTTAGCCTGATGGGCTTTCCTTTGTATGTGATCTTATCTTTCTCTCTGGCTGCTTTTAATAGTCTGTCCTTATCCTTGATCTTTGCCATTTTAATTACTATATGTTTTGGTGGTGTCTTCCTTGGGTCCCTTTTGTTGGGAGATCTGTGCATCTCCATGGCCTGAGAGACTATCTCCTTCCCCAGATTGGCGAATTTTTCAGCAATTATATCCTCACAGGCCCTTTCTATCTCTTTTCTCTCTTTTCTTCTTCTGGTACCCCTATATTGTGAATATTGTTCCATTTGGATTGGTCACACAATTCTCTCAATATTTTTTCATTCTTAGAGTTCCTTTTTTCTCTCCGTACCTCAGCTTCTTTGTATTCCTCTTCTCTAGTTTCTATTTCATTTGTTGTCTCCTTCACCATATCCAATCTGCTTTTAATACCCTCCATTGTGCTCTTCAACGATTGGATCTCTGACTGGAATTCGTTCCTGAGTTCTTCAATATCTTTATATACCTCCGTGAACATGTTAATGATATTTATTTTGAACTCCCTTTCAGGAAGAGTCTTGAGGTCAATGTCACTTAAATCTTTGTCAGGAGTGGTATTAATAATTTTACTTTGAAACAGATTTTTTTGGTGTTTCATATTTGTATATGTCGCCCTGTAGTGCCGAGAAGCTTTACATCCTGGAGATGCTCAGCCCCTGAAGCAATGTTGGGGGTCGCTGTCTGAGGGGAAGAAAGAGCTGTTTCCTGCTACCCAGCTGCTGTGCCTGTCTCCACTGCCTGAACCAGTGTGCCGGCACACAGGTATAAGCCTCTATGCTTTGCGTTTGTAGTTGCTGTAGACAGATCTTCCCTGGTTGGCCTAATGCCAGGGTAGGGTTTGTCCAGTTTGCGATCCGGGTGGGACTGGCTGGAAGAAAGGCACAGTAGGCTGAGTATCACAGATGGGGTCCTTGGAGCTGTGTAGTCATCCAGAGAGCTGGAGCACCTGAAGATCATCTAAGGAGGAAGATTTATTTTTCCTCCTTAAATATGAGAATCTATATGGTAAAGCTTCCAACCTGCTGGGCAGAGTGCACCCGGACAATTTTGTCTACTTGTCCTCTCTCCTGAGCCATAAGCTCTGTGCAATCCCTGCCCCTTTAGCAGCCCTCTTGCTAAGGCCTTCCCTTTTAGGAAGTCTCTCAGACTCCCTATCTTTCATTAATCCCAGAGCAGCTGGATATGGATTCCTGCTTTCCACAAGTGGCTGGAATCTCAGTCTCTTCAGGAATTCTGCCTGTCTTTGCTTTCCAACCCCATAATCATGAGAGTATCATGCAAGCACCATGAAAGGTAGGTTTGTGCTCCCAGTGCGGATCTCTGGAGTTAGGTATTCAGCAGTCTCAGGCCTCCACTCCCTCCTGCTTTGTTTCTCTTCCTCCCCCCAGTGAGCTGGGGTGGGGGAAGATCTTAGGTCCCGCCAGTCCACAGCTTTGGTACGTTACCCTGTTCTATGAGGTCTGCTCTTTTCTCCAGGTGTATGCACCCTGGCTCAGTCCTCTTTCCTGTTGCTCTTTCAGGATTTGTTGAATTAATTATATATTTATATTATATGTGGTTTTAGGAGGAAGTCTGTGTCTCACCTCTCATGCCACCATCTTTAATTCCTCATATCCTTTTTTCTTTTCAAAGTATCATTGATATACAACTTATGATGGTTTCACATAACACATTAGTTTAATTTACCCATATTTATAAGTTCTCACCCCCTCTATTGTGGTCACTCTCTATCAGCATAGTAAAATCTTGTAGAGTCATTAATTGTCTTCTCTGTGCAGTACTGCCTTCCCTGTTACTAAGCTCTATTGTAATCATGAATTATAGTGCCCCTTAATCCCATTCTCCCTCCCCACCTACCCTTCCCCAGCCCTCCAGTTTGGTAACCAATAGGCCCTTCTCGGTGTCTGTGAGTCCACTTCTATTTGTTCCTTCAGTTTGTTTTTATTTTATATTTCAAAAAGGAGTGGAATCATTTGGAATTTGTCTTTTTCAACCAGCTTATTTCACTGAGCATAATACCCTCTAGATCCATCCATGTTGTTGCAGATAGTAGGATATGTTTTTTTTATTGATGAATAATATTGCATTGTTTATAGGTACCATATCTTGTTTATCCATTCAGCTGTTGATGCACACTTAGGTTGTTTCCCTATCTTGGCTACTGTAAATACTGCAGCAATAAACATAGGGGTGCACAAGTCTTTTCAAGTCAGGGATCTTGTTTTATTCAGCTAAATTCCTGGAGTGGAATTACTGAATCAAATGGTATTTCCATTTTTAGTTGTTTGAGGAAACTCCATATTGCTTTCCATAGAAGTGGCACCAATTTACATTCCCAAGAGTGTAGGAGGGTCCCCATTCTCTGCATCCTTGCCAGAATTTGTTTCTTCTGTTTTGGATGTCGGCCATCCTAACTGGTGTGAGGGCATCTCATTGTGGTTTTAATTTGCATTTCTCTGATGATTAGCAATGTGGAGCATCTTTTCATGTGCCTGTTGGCAATCTGTATTTCTTCCTTGGAGAAGTGTCTGTTCAGATTCTCTTCCCATTTTTTAATAGGGTTATTTGTATTTTGAATATTGGGGCATGTGAGGTTTTTTTCTCATGTTTTATTCTTATTATTTATTTTTATTTTGGATTCATTAATGTACACTTACAAAAGCAACATTACAGTTACTAGACTCCCCAATCATCAAGTCCCCACCACACACCCCATTACAGTGACTCTTCATCAGCATAGTGAGATGCTATAGAATCACTACTTGTTTTCTCTGTGTTGTACTACCTTCCTCACGCTATATGTGCTAATTGTAATGCCCTCTTTTCCCCCTTATCTCTCCCTTCCCACCCATCCTCACCAGTGCCTTTCCCTTTGGTAACTGTTAGTCCATTCTTGGGTTTTGTGAGTCTGCTGCTGTTTTGTTCCTTCAGTTTTTTCTTTGTTCTTATACTCCACAGATGAGGGAAACATTTGATACTTGTCTTTCTCCGCCTGACTTATTTCACTGAACATAATACCCTCTAGCTCCATCCATGTTGTTGCAAATGGTAGGATTTGTTTTCATGTTATGGCTGAATAATATTCCATTGTGTATATGTACCACATCTTCTTTATCCATTCATCTACTGATGGAAACTGAGGTTGTTTCCATTTCTTGGCTATTGTAAATAGTGCTGCGATAAACATAGGGGTGCCTGTCTTTTTCGAACTGGGCTCCGCATTCTTAGGGTAAATTCCTAGGAGTGGAATTACTGGGTCAAATTGGTATTTCTATTTTGAGATTTTTGAGGAACCTTCATATTGCTTTCCACAGTGGTTGAACTAATTTACATTCCCACCAGCAGTGTAGGAGGGTTCCCCTTTCTCTGCATCCTCACCAACATTTGTTGTTGTTTGTGTTTTGGATGTTGGCCATCCTCACTGGTGTGAGGTGATATCTCATTGTGGTTTTAATTTGCATTTCTCTGGTGATTAGCCATGTGGAGCATCTTTTCATGTGCCTGTTGGTCATCTGAATTTCTTCTTTGGAGAAGTGTCTGTTCAGATCCTCTGACCATTTTTTAATTGGATTATTTGATTTTTGTTTGTTGAGGTGCATGAGCTCTTTATATATTTTGGATGTAAACCTCTTATTGGATATGACATTTATGAATATATTCTCCCATACTGTAGGATGCCTTTTTGTTCTGCTGATGGTGTTGTTTGCTGTACAGAAGCTTTACAGCTTGATATTGTCCCATTTGTTCATTTTTGCTTTTGTTTTTTTGCCCATGGAAATGTTCATGAAGAAGATTCTCATATTTATGTCCAAAACATTTTTGCCTATGTTTTTCTCTAAGAGTTTTATCGTTTCATGACCTGCATTCAGGTGTTTGATCCATTTTAAGTTTACTTTTGTGTATGGGGTTAGACAGTAATCCAGTTTCATTCTCTTACATGTAGCTGTCCAGTTTTGCCAACACCAACTGTTGAAGAGGCTATTTCCACATTGTTTATCCATGGCTCCTTTATCATTTATTAATTGACCATATACATTTAGGATAATATCTGGACTCTTTATTCTGTTCTACTGGTCTATGGGTCTGTTCTTGTGCCAGTATCAAATTGTATTTATAAATGTGGCTTTGCAGTAGGGTGTGAAGTTGGGAAGTGATATCCCCCCTGCTTTATTCTTTCTTCTGAGGATTGCTTTGCTATTTGGTGTCTTTTGTGGTTCCATATGAATGTTAGAACTATTTGTTCTAGTTCTTTGAAGAATGCTGTTGGAATTTTGATAGGATTGCATTGAATGTGTAGATTGCTTTAGGCAGGATGGCCATTTTGACAATATTAATTCTTCGTACCCAAGAGCATGGGATGCATTTCCATTTGTTGTGTCCTTTTTAATTTCTCTTAGGAGTGTCTTGTAGTTTTCAGGGTATAGATCTTTCACTTCCTTCTTTAGGTTTATTCCTACGTATTTTATTCTTTTTGATGCAGTTGTGAATGGAATTGTTTCCCTGATTTCTCTTTCTGCTAGTTCATCATTAGTGTATAGGAATGCAACAGATTTCTGTGTGTTAATTTTGTATCCTGCAACTTTGCTGAATTCAGATATTAGATCTAGTAGTTTTGGGGTGGATTCTTTAGGGTTTTTTATGTACAATATCATGTCATATGCAAATAAGGAGAGTTTGGCTTCTTGATTACCAATCTGGATGCCTTTTATTTCTTTGTTTTGTTTGGTTGCCATGTCTAGGACCTCTAGAAGTGTGTTGAATAAAAGTGGAGAGAGTGGGCATCCTTGAATTGTTCCTCATCTTTGGTGAAAATCTTTCAGGTTCTCGGTGTTAAGTACAATGTTGGCTGTGGGTTTGTCATATATGGTCTTTATTATGTTGAGGTACTTGTCCTCTCTACCCATTTTGTTGAGAGTTTTTATCATGAATGGATGTTGAATTTTGTGAAATGCTTTTTCAGCATCTATGGAGATGATCATGTGGTTTTTGTCCTTTTCGTTGAAGTGGTGGATGATGTTGGTGGATTTTTGAATGTTGTACCATCCTTTAATCCCTGAGATGAATCCCACTTGATCATGGGGTATGATCCTCTTGATGTGTTTTTGAATTCAGTTTGCTGATATTTTGTTGAGTATTTTTGCATTTATGTTCATCAGGGATATTGGAGTGTAATTTTCTTTTTTTGTGGTGTCTTTGCCTGGTATTTGTATTAGAGTGATGCTGGCTTCAAAGAATGAGTTTGGGAGTATTCTGTCCTCTTCTAATTTTTGGAAAATATTATGGGGAATGGGTATTATGTCTTCCCTAAATGTCTGACAAAATTCCACAGTGAATCCATCTGGCCTGGCAGTTTTTTCTTGGATACTTTTTGGATTACCAATTCAGTTTCGTTGCTGGTAATTGGTCTGTTTAGATTTTCTGTTTCTTCCTTGGTCAGTCTTGGAAGGTTGTATTTTTCTACGAAGTTGTCCATTTCCTCTAGGTCATGCAGTTTTTTAGCATATAGATTTTCATAGTATTCTCTAAAATTCTTTGTATTTCTGTTGTATCCATTGTGATTTTTCCTTTCCCATTTCTAATTCTGTTTATTTGTGTAGATTCCCTTTTTCTCTTAATAAGTCTGGCTAGGGGCTTATCTATTTTGTTTATTTTCTCAATGAACCAGCTCTTTTTTTCAATGGTTTTTTCTATTGTTTTATTCTTTTCTATTTTATTTATTTGCTCTCTGATCCTTGTTATGGCCCTCTTTCTACTGACTTTGGGCTTCTTTTGTTCTTTTTTTCCAGTTTCAGTAATTGTGACTTTAGACTATTCATTTGGGATTGTTCTTCCTTCTTTAAATAGGCCTGGACTGCTATATACTTTCCTCTTAGAGCTGCCTTTGCAGTGTCCCACAGAAGTTGAGGCATTGTTCTATTGTTGTCATTTGTCCCAATATATTGCTTGATCTCTATTTTAATTTGGTCATTGATCCGTTGATTATTTAGGAGCATGTTGTTGAGCCTCCATGTGTTTGTGAGCCTTTTTGTTTTCTTTGTTCAATTTATTTCTAGTTCTATAACTTTGTGGCCTGAGAAGTTGGTAGAATTTCAATATTTTTGAATTTACTGAGGCTCTTTTTGTGGCTTAGTATGTGGTTTATTCTGGAAAATGTTCCATGTGCACTTGAGAAGAATGTGTATTCTGCTGCTTTTGGGTGTAGAGTTCTGAAGTGTCTGTTAGGTCCATCTGTTCTAGTGTGTTGTTCAGTTCCTCTTTGTCGTTACTTTTTTTCTGTCTATTTGATCTGTCCTTTGGAGTGACTGGTGTGTTGAAGTCTCCTAAGATGAATGCATTGCATTCTATTTTCTCCTTTAATTCTGTTTGTATTTGTTTCACATATGTCGGTGCTCCTGTGTTGTTTGCCTATATATTTATAATGGTTATATCCTCTTGTTGGACTCACCCCTTTATCATTATGTAATGTCCTTCTTTGTCTCTTGTTACTTTCTTTGTTTTGAAGTCTATTTTGTATGATACAAGTACTGCAACACCTACTTTTTTCTCCCTATTGGTTTGCACGAAGTATCTTTTCTCATTCCTTCACTTTTAGTCTGTGTATGTCTTTGGGTTTGAGGTGAGTACCTTGTAAGCAGCATATAGATGGGTCTTGCTTTTTTATCCATTCTATTACTCTTTGTCTTTTGATTGGTGCATTCAGTCCATTTACATTTAGGGTGATTATCGATAGATATGTACTTATTGCCATTGCAAGCTTTGGATTCATGGTTACCAAAGTTCAAGTGTAGCTTCTTTACTATTTAACTGTCTAACTTTAACCCACTTATCATGCTATTATAAACACAGTCTGATGATTCTTTAATTTTCCCCCTTCTTTTACTTCCTCCTCTACTCTTTATATGTTAGGTGTTTTATTCTGTACTCTTTTGTGTTTCCCTTGACCGTTTTTGTGGATAGCTGAGTTTTTAAATGGCTTTAGTTAGTATTTGGTTGGGCTGCTTTCTTTGCTGTGATTTTATTTTCTCTGGTGACATCTTTTTAGCTTTAGGAGTACTTCCATCTATAGCATTCCCTTTAAAATACACTGCAGAGGTGGTTTGTGGGAGTTAAATTCCCTCAACTTTTTATTATATGGAAATTGTTTAATCCGTCCTTCAAATTTAAGTGATAATCATGCTGGATGCAGTATTCTTGGTTCAAGGTCCTCTGTTTCATTGCATTAAATATATCATCCCATTCTCTTTTGACCTGTAAGTTTTCTGCTGAGATGTCTGATGATAGCCTGATGGGTTTTCCTTTGTAGGTGATCTTTATTCTCTCTCTGGCTGCTTTTAATACTCTGTCCTTGTCTTTGATCTTTACCATTTTAATAATTGTATGTCTTGGTAGTATTGTCTTCCTTGGGTCCCTTGTGGTGGGAGATCTGTGGGCTTCCATTGTTTGATAAGGTATTTCCTTCCCCATATTATGGAAGTTTTCAGTAATTATTTCTTCAAAAACTCTTTCTATCCCTTTTTCTCTCTCTTATTCTCCTGGTACCCCTATAATGTGTATATTGTTGCATTTGTATTGGTCACACAGTTCTCTTAATATTCTTTCATTCCTAGAGATCCTTTTATCTCTCTATGCCTCAGCTTCTCTGTATTCCTGTTCTCTGATTTATATTCCATTAACAGTCTCTTGCACCTCATCCTGTCTGCTCTTAAATCCTTCAGTTGTTTGTTTCATTTCTGTTATATCCCTCTGGAATTCATCCCTTAGCTCTTGCATATTTCTCTGCAGCTCCATCAGCATGGTTATGACTTTTATTTTGAGTTATTTTTCAGGAATATTGATTATATTAGTCTCACCAGGCCCTCTCTCTGGCGTTTGAGTGATTTTGGAGTGGAGCATGTTCTTCTGCCTTTTCATGGTGACAGAAGTGATCACAAGTGAATGGCATCTATTTCAGCTGGGTGAACCAAGTCCCTTCTTGTTTGCTGGTTGCCTTGCCCTACTCTGCTGCCTGTGCCGGTTAACTGCACACTGGGAGCTGTCTCTAGGTTAATCCCCTGGTCTGCTGTGGGTGAGGCAGCCCCCAGGATAGCTTAGGGCACTGCCAGTGGTCACAGGTGCTTGGCGTGTGTTCTCTTGCGAGAATGGCGCCCCTTCGTGCCTTCCATGCTTTGCACTGGCTTCCTCAGCCTGTGCCATGCAGCAGTACGCAGGGGGCAACATCTTGGTCTGGCCTGGTTAGCTGCACGCTGGGAGAAGACTCTGTGTGGTTGTTGTGGGCTGGGCTGCTCCATGGCTGGTCCACAGCAATGGTAGGTTAGCTGGTTTGCTTGCAGTGCTGGCAGGAGGGAATGAATGGTTATCACTGTGAGGGGCTTTGGGTTTTCATTGCCCCCCAGGGGTTAGAGCACCTGAAGTTCCTTAAAATTCCCAGCCTGCTAGGCTGAGTGTGCCAGGACGATTTTGTCCACCTTTTAAACCCTTGTCCCTTTAAGATATTTAAACTGCCCACTTTTCCTTTGTCCCAGGGCAGCTGGCTGTGGGGACCTGTTTGCAGTCTCAGCCTCAGATTTTACTTTTCCGTTTCTCTAATATCCAGTACACCATGCAACGTGTGTTTGTGCTCCCAGTGCAGATTACTAGGGCTGGTTATTTAGCAGTCCAGTGCTTCCACTCCCTCACCACTCTGATTCTTTTCTTTCTGCCAGTGAGCTGGGGTGGGGGAGTGCTTGGGTCCTGCCGGGTCACGGCTTTGTATCTTACCCTTTTCATGGGATGCTGAGTTCTCGCAGATGTAGATGTAGCCTGGCTGTTGTACTGTATCTCTGGTCTCTCTTTTAGGAATAGTTGTATTTGCTGTATTTTCAAAATATATATGGTTTTATGGTTTTGGGAGGAGATTTCCACCCCCCTACTCACACCGCCATCTTGAAGAGTCTGCCATGTGAGTTCTTTATATATTTTGGATGTTAACCTCTGATTGGATAAGTCATTTATGAATATATTCTCCCTTACATAGGATGCCTTTTTGTTCTGCTGATGGTATCCTTTGCTATACAGAAGCTTTTTAGTTTGTTGTAGTCCCATTTGTTCATTTTTGCTTTTGTTTCCCTTGCCTAAGGAGATGTGCTCAGGAAAAAGTTGTTCATGTTTATATTCTAGATATTTTTGCCAGTGTTTTCCCTAAGAGTTTTATGATTTCATAACTTATATTCAGGTCTTTTATCCATTTCAAGTTTACTTTGTGTATGGAGTTAGAGAATAATCCAGTTTCATTCTCTTATATGTAGTTGTCCAGTTTTCCCAGCACCAGTTTTTGAAGAGGCTGTCATTTCCCCATTGTATATCCATGGCTGCTTTATCATATATTAATTGACCATATATATGTGGCTTTATATCTGGGCTCTCTATTCTGTTGCATTGATCTATGTGTCGGTTATTGTGCCAATACCAATTTGTTTTGATTACTGTGGCTTTGTAGTAGAGCTTGAAGTTAAGGAGCATAAACCCCCCAGCTTTGCGTTTTCTCAGTATTGCTTTGGCTATTCATGGTCTTAGTGGATAAATAGTTTTCAAATATTTTCTCCCATTCCTTGGTTTCCTTTCATTTTGATGATTCTCCCCTTTGCTGTGTACTTTTTTGTTGATGTAGTCCCACTTGTTTATTTTTGCTTTTGTTCCCTATGCTTTTGGTGTCACTTCCAAAATTTCATTGGCAAGATCAGTGTCAAGTTGATTTTCTCCTATGTTTTCTTCTAGGAGTTTTATGGTTTTGGGTTTTATTTTAACATACGTTGCTTTGTGTCCGGTGTAGGAAAAAGGTCCAATTTCCATATTTTGGATGTGGTTATTCAATTTTCCTAACATCATTTATTAAAGAGACTATCCTTTCTCTATTGTGCACTCTTGGAGCCTTTTTTGAAAATGTGTTGACTGTATATATGTCATTTATTTCTGGGCCCTTTATTCTGTTACAGTTTTCTATATGTCTTTTATTAGCACAACATTCTCAAGATCATCCATATTGTAGTATATGTGAGTACTTATTTCCTTTTTGTGGTTGAATAATGTAACACATTTTTCTAATCCACTTATCAGTTGACGGGTATTTGGGCTGTTTCCACTTTTTGTCTACTATGAACATAGTTTTTATGTGGTGTATACTTTCATTTCTCCTGGGCAAATACCTAGGATAATTGCTGGGTCATATAATAACTCCATGTCTATCATTTTAAAGAATTGCCAGACTATTTTCTAAAGTGACTGAACCATTTTACCTTCCCATCAGCAGTAAATGAAGGTTTCTGTTTCTCCTCACCATCCTCCCCAAGACTTGTTATTACTTGACTTTTGGTTGTAGTCATCCAATAGGGTTTGAAGTTTTGATTTGCATTTCCTCAATGATAATATCTTTTTATGTGTTTATTGGACATTTTTATGTCTCCTTTGGATAAGTGTCTATTCAGATCCTTTGCCCATTTTTCAGTTGGGTTTTTAAAAATTGTTTTTCTATAAGGGCATAATAGTTCTTTATGTATTATAGATACAAGTTCCTTATCAGCTATATGACTTGCAAATACTTTCTCCCAGTGTGGCTTGTGGTTTTTTTTTTGGTATTATTAATACACAGTGAGCAACATTGTGGTTACTAGATTCCCCCCATTTTCAAGTCCTCACCACATACCCCATTACAGTTACTGTTCATCAGCAGAGTAAGCTGCTATAGAATCACTACTTGTCTTTTCTGTGCTATACTGCCTTCCCTGTGCCCCCCCCACTGCATTATGTGTGTTAATCATAATGTCCCTTATTCCCCCTCTCCATCCCTTCCCACTCACCCTCCCCAACAGTCCTTTTCCCTTTGGTAACTGTTAGTCCATTTGTGGGTTCCATGAGTCTGCTGTTTTGTTCCTTCAGTTTTTTCTTTGTTCTTATGCTACACTGATGAGTGAAGTCATTTGGTACTTGTCTTTCTCTGCCTGGCTTATTTCACTGAGCTTAATACCCTGTAGCTCCATCCATGTTGTTGCAAATGGTAGGATTTGTTTTCTTCTTATGGATAAATAATACTCCATTGTGTATATGTACCACATCTTCTATCCGTTCATCTACTGATGGACAGATAGGTTGCTTCCATTTCTTGGCTATTGTAAATAGTGCTGTGATAAACATAGGGGTGCATATATATTTTTGAGACTGGGAAACTACATTCTTAGGATAAATTCCTAGGAGTGGAATTCCTGGGTCAAATGGTATTTCTATTTTGAGTTTTTTGAGGAACCTCCATACTGCTTTCCACAATGGTTGAACTAGTTTACATTGCCACCAGCAGTGTAGGAGGGTTCCCCTTTCTCTGCATCCTCACCTGCATTTGTTGTTCCTATTCTTTTCTATGTTGGGCTTGTGTTTTTACTTTCTTGGTGGTGTTCGTGGAAGCACAAAATTTGTATCTTTTGATGAAGTCCAATTAACATTTTTTCACTGTCATTTTATTGTTGTATTTAGAAAGGCTTTGCTTAATCCAAGGTTATGAGGATTTAATATTATGTTTTCTTTTCAAAGTTTTAGATAGTTTTAGCTCTTACATTTAGTTCTGTGATCCATTTTGAGTTAATTTTTGTGTATGGTGTAAGGAAGGGGTCCAACTTCATTCTTTCGCATGTGGATATCTGGTTGTTCCAGCATTATTTTTTGAAAAGACTATTCTTTCCTCATTGAGTTATCTTGGTACCCTTGTCAAAAATCAATTGACCACCCATGGGGTTGTTAGTACAGCATGGAGAATATAAGTCAATGATTCTGTAACCTGTTTCTATGTTGATAGATAGTGACCACACTAGAGGGGAGTGAGGATTTAATAATATGGATAATTGTTCAACCACTGTGTTGTATATTTGAAACTCTTAGAGGGGTTGAGTTTATTTTCTTTCGTCCTTGTCCCCACCACAACAAATAATTGAAGGGCTGAGACACAGTAGTGAAGCAGAGTAAAAGTTTTATTTGAACACACTCCAAGAGAGGAGCAGGCCAGAATCAAGGTAGATAAAGGCAGGTTTATTTGAATAAAGCAGAGAGGAAGGAAAAATGGAGGAAAGGGGAGATTACTGAACTGTTGCTTAGCATAAGGGCATAATCCCTTGCCAACTCCGAAAGCCAGTGTCACCCAGTGTCCAGTGTCCGCTTGGATCTGCACGGTGTGGGAACTAAGTGTTTACCACCCCAGAATTTGGGGAAGCCACAGAGCACTGGATGGAGTGAGATTATGTCCTGAGAACTTCCCAAAGGCAAAGAAAAGAGATTTTCAGGCAGGCTACTATTAAGCATGATCATATAGCTGCAGTCATGACTGGGTCACCCAGGTGATGGGAACTTGCAAGCCCAAATCAGAGCTCTCAGCAGCCCCTCCCTACTTATCTGAAGTAGGACAGAAAGACTGATAGAATCTAAGAAAGGTGAGTGTGGGAAACCTCAGAGCGGAGGTGTGCTTAAGGGTCTAGGGTCTGGGGTTTTATAGGGCTTTTTTGGGTAAAGGTCAGCATAAGGCATGATGTATACAGATGATTCATAATTCCTTTGAAGTTTTGTCTTAAGAATAGGGTGATGTTGGTTTGGGACTTCAGCATTCTTTGTCCACATAGGTTTATTTACACTTCCAAAATCTGTCTCTTGCCATGGTTACAAAATTACTTGATTAAGGGGCATGAAGAAGAGGAAAAAAACAGCATATAGGTTAAATTAAAGAGTAAGCTGGGCCTTTTAGCAGGCTAAAGTAAATTTTACAATGGCATGACCTAATTGATACAATGAAGATATGGGCTGCACGCTGATATTTTTCTTCATCTGGGGAATATCCAGGCATTCCAAGTTGCTCCTGGCCTTTGGAACTTTAACTAATTAACTCATTAACTCTGTGAGTCCTTTCTGGCTCTCTAGTTTTATCTTGTTAACTCTTTGAGTCCCTTTTGGTGGGCTTTACTGACCTATTCTCCCTCCACCTGCTCATATCTATTTCTGCTTAACAAAACCAATATGATTGTATATCAATGATACTTCAATAAAAAAATTAATTTATCATCAATATAAAGGTTCATTTATGGACTCTCAATTCTGTTCTATGGATCTATATGCCTATCTGTATGCTAGGACCATTGTGTCTAGAATGTCATAGTTTTGCACTAATTTTTCAAATCAGGAAGTGTGAGTTCTCTACCTTTTTCTACTTGTTCAAAAATATTTTGGCTATTCTTAATCCTTGCATTACAATCAGTTTGTAATTTCTGCAGGAAAAAAAACAAAAACAAAAAAACAAGCTGAGATTTTGATAGGGATGGTGTTAAGTCTGTCATCAGCCTTTCTTAGCACCCGTTAATTTCCTTTTCTATGGATGGTGTCTTTCAATGGGAACTTTCATTTCTTTTTGCATTAAAACATTTTGCCTTCACATTTCTCCTGAAATGTTAGAATTATATAATGTAGATGTTCACCTAATTTTCTGATCCTGATCATAAGAGTGACACATATGGACCAGGAAAATATATTTATTAGACTATTGGGAGGTTGAGATCTATCTGCAAATATTTTAGTGCATATTGGCACATACTATGTGACAGGAAATTATAAGAAAAAGATTACTCCAAGGACAAACATTTCCAGGCAAATAATCTATTTGGAGGCTCATTCCTTGTGTTCCTTGATAATAATGTCCATTTGTCATGGGATATGAGTTATTATTGTGATGAGGGGGTTGCAGTGGGTGGAATAGTGTCCACCCTAACTTCCTCACTACCCAGAATCTCAGAATGTGGCCTTATTTAGAAATTCGGTCATTGAAGATATAATTAGTAAGGGGTTGGGATAGTATTATTCTAGATTAGGGTGGGCCTAAAACTAATGTCCTTATAAAAAGAAGAGAACCCAATGACAATACAGAGAAAAGGCCATGTGAAAACAGAGGCACAGATTGAAGTGATGCAGTTATAAGCCAAAGATTGCTGGAAGCCACTAGATGCTAGGAAGAGGCAAGAAAAGAATTGTCCGTAGAGACTTCAGAGGGGGCATGGCCATATCAAAACTTGATTTTTGGACTTCTAGCCTCCAGGACTGAGAGAGAATAAATTTTTGTTCTAAGCCACTTAGTTTATGCTAGTTTATTATGTTACTCCTAGGAAATGAGTAAAGTTATGTGAAATTAAAAATATTAAGAAGAGAGGAGATTTTGATAAACAAGAGCACTTTCAAATATACACATTTATGCTTAGTTTAGAGGTCAGTAAACTATGGTCCACAATCCAGATCTGGCCTCCTGTCTGTCTTTGGAAATAATGTTTTACTGGAACACAGTCATGCCATTCATTTATGATTTTTCTATGGTTGCTTCAGTACTACAATGGGAGAGTTAAGTGATTGCAACAGAGAACTGTACATTCCACAAAGCCTAAAATATTTATCTGTCCATTTAGAGAAAAATGTTTGCTGACATCTGACATAAGTCATGAAACTGCCTACTCACTTCATCCCCACAGGTATCATGAAGAAAATGTAACTTTTAAAGATGGTGTTGTATTTGAAAGAATTAGGTTTGTCTATGAATGCAGAATTCTCAAAATAGCAGTGACTTAAGGGAGACAGAAGTTTATTTCTTTCATGTAAATTGACACAGTCTAAACCTGGTAATGGCAACCTTATGATCATAAGGAACTCTGGCAGCTCCTACCTTGTTCATTTTCCATCCTCAACCTACAGTTTCCACAGCATAATCCAAGATGCAGTTAGCACATCTGTATTCTACTCAGTAGGAAGGGGGAAAGGAAAAAAGAACATACCTTCTTTTAAGGACTCTTCCAGGAAATGTCACACTTCTATTTATACCTCATTAGCCAGAACCTAGTCACATGTAGCCATAAGGAGGCTGAGAAATATAGTTATTACTCTGAGAGGCAAAGTGCACAGTTAAAAATCAGGGATTATATTACTTTAGAAGGAAGAGAATATAGCTCTTAGGGAATAGACTAGTAATGTCTGCCACAGCAGTGAAGCAGGCTGACTTTTGTCCTTTTTGCTATTCAAGGATAGGAGGGAGGCCACTGTATCTCAAGGAAAGTTCTAATATTAACATGCTTATATAGGTTGAACTAATGACTGTGTACCATAGGGATGCATCTGTGGCTATTTCAGGAGTCTCACTGGAAACATGCTCAAGAATTTGAATCTACAATGATTTTAGGGAAACAGAATCTATAAGACTTCATAACTGATTTCATGTGAGGTGGAGGGTGAGAGACATCTAAAGTAAAACTCACGTGTCTGGCTTAAGTGACTAGGTGGACTCTTGGGCACACTGGCATTTGAGAGATGAGAGAAAGAGGAGGTTCTTCAGTTTGATTTACTTGTAAGGTTATTAATTACCCCTATGTAATGCTCAATTTTGGTACCTTTTAGTCTAAGTGAATATTTAAATCTCATTTTACAAATGGCTATGTGGGTCTCACAGACAAGTAGTTGTTGCCTTGCATGTCTACCCTTGTCTTATCTGAGCTCCTTCCATGTCACCCAGCCATCTCTCATCTCATGGAAAGTTCAAAATGTGTGGCCCTGATAATTACTGAACATTTTTATTTCTGGACTTTCTAGGTTTCTTCTTATTGAGATGGCATCATGATATGTTATAGCATTAAAATTGTATAAAATGCAATATCACATTATTGTGGTGTATGAGAAAAGATGGAGGTGGTAGTCAGGAATGTTAGGGGATCTGGTGTCCAATTGGCATGTTATATTATGTTATATTCAAAATATTATCATGGAGTGTATTCTTGTGGGGTTTTGCTGTAACTTACAAATTCTCAATTCAATAAAATGATCAAGTTCTTCCAAATATTATATTATCTCTTCTTTCATCTCCTTTTTTTTTTACAAAGGTAAAATTTTGGCTCATTTTAAGGTTCAATAATGCTGCTTTTCAAATCAACTTATTAAAAAAACTCAAATCCATAGATAAACTGCAACAGTACAATGAGCAATCATAAACCCTTTACTAAGACATCCGTTGATCATTTTTTGCCATACATTCTCATATATAATACACACACACACACAATCATACAGACATACACAAACACATGTGTGTGTGACATTTCTTTTAAAACTATTTAGGAGTTACTGGCAGACATCATGACACTTCACCCATAAATACTCCATTCATTATGTTTCTATAGGCATACCTTGGAAATACTGCAGGTTCTATTTCAGACCACCGTAATGAAGTGAACATTGCCATAAAGTAAATATTTGCAACACAGTAAGTCCAGTGAATGTTTTAGTTTCCCAGTGTATGAAAAAGTTATATTTATACTATACTGTAGTCTATTAAGTGTGCTATACCATTATGTCTAAAAAATGTACATACCTTAATTAAAAACAATGTGTTGCTAAAAAATGCTAACTACATCTGAGCTTTTAACAAGTCATAGTTTTTTTTTCCTGTTGGATGGTCTTGCCTTGATGTTGATGGCTGCTGACTGATCAGGGTGATCGTTGCTGAAGTTTGGGTTGACTGTGGCAATTTCTTAAAATAAGAAAACAATTAAGTTTGCCACATCCATTGATTCTTCCTTTCCTGAACTTCTCTGCAGCGTGCAGTGCTGCTTGATAGCATTTTACCCACAGAGGGACTTCTTTCAAAATTGGAGTTGATTCTCTCAAACCCTACTGCTGTTTTATCAACTAAGTTTATCGAATCCTTTAGGGAATTTGTTGTCTGAATCCTTTGTTGTAAGTTCAACAATCTTCACAGTATCTTCATCAGGAGTGGATCCCATCTCAAGAAACCACTTTCTTTGTTCACCCATAAGAAACAATTCCTCATCTGTTAAAGTATCATTATGAGATTGCAGCATTTCAAATATAGTAATGCAAAAGTATGAAATATTATGAGAATTACCAAAACGTGACACAGACACATGAAGTGAGCAAATGCTATTGGAAAAATGGTGCCAGTAGACTTGCTTGACATGTTGCAACAGTTGCCACAAACCTTCAGCTTATGAAAAATGCAGTATCTGCAAAGCACAGTAAAGCAAAGTGCAATAAAACTGGGCATGTCTAAATCTCCTAAGAACAAGGACATTTTCCTGTATCACCACAGTAAAGTTGTCACATTCAGGAAATTTCACATTTATATACTCAGTCCATAGCTACAATTTCTTAATCATCCTAATATATCCTTTATAGCTTTTGCAAAATTTGATCCAGTACCTAATCAAGAATCACACATTGCACTTAGTTGTCATGTCTACTTCCCTTCAGTCTAGAATAGTACCTCAGTCTTTCTTTTATGACACTGACATTTAAAATGAGCACAAGCCAATTGTTTTGCCAGTTGTCTCTTAATTTGGTTTTGTTTGAGTTTCCTCATGTTTGAATTCAGGTTAATATTATTGGCAGGAACATTATATGCGATGTATCCTTCTCAAAGCATCATCATCATGAATAACATGATTCCAGTGTGTCCCATTTTTTATATTAGTTTGATCTTTGAGATAATATCTGCCAGATTTCTCCACTGTAATTCCCTATGTAATTAACAAGTAATTGCTAGGGAGATGCTTTTGAGACTGTGTGACTGTCCTGTTCTCCAAACAAGCTTTCAGCCAATTTTTAAGCATCCATTAATGATTCTCGATCAATTTTTACTATGGTAGTTATAAAAAGGTGATTTTTCTATCATTCCTACTGCATTTTTAGTTGACATTATTTTGCAAGGAAGAGCCTTCTCCTTTCTTCATATTATATTTAAAAGGTAACACATTTTGAGATGTAATCCACATACAGTGAAGTACATATATAGCTTAAGTGTTCAATCAGTTTTGATGAAAGCACACACACAACTCAGACTACTATTAAAGTAGAACATTTCCTTAAGTTCCCTCATGACCCTAGTCAACCCATCCCCTCCAGGATCAACCACTGATTTTAATTTCTATCACCATACATTAACACTGCTTATTCTAGAACTACATGTAAATGGAATTGTGTGGTATAATGCTTTTAAGTCAGGCTTCTTTCACTTAGTATAATGTTTATGAGGTAGATTTATTCTGTTGCACTCACACTTTAAAAAATTTTTAACTTTTTTTGGTATTAATACACACTAATGGATTATTGTTTTAACAGTTTTATTGAGATAAGTCACAGGCTTTACAATTCACCCATTTAAAGTATAAAATTCAATGGTTTTTGTTATGTTCACAGATATGTGCAATCGTTATCACAATTTTAGAACATTTCATCACCTCAAAAACAAACCCTATAATCTTTAGCTTTCACCCCATTCCCCACTCTCAGGCCTAAGCAACCCCTAATCTACATTCTGTCTCTATTGATTTTCCTATTCTGCACTTTCACATGAATCAAATCAAATAATGTATGATCTGGCTTCTTTAACTAGTGTAACATTTTCAAGATTCATTCATGTCATGGCATGAATTAGTACTTCATTCCTTTTTATGGCCAAATAATATTCCACTGTGTGATTATACCACATTGCTTACCCATTTGTTAATGGATATTTATTTGGGTTGTTTCAACCTTTCTTTTTTAATTTCCAAATTATATTTAAAAATTTATTTTTTTATTGAAGTATCATTGATATACAATCTTATATTGGTTTCAAATGTACAACACAATGGTTCAACAGTCACCTATTAAATCCTCACTGCCACTAGTGTGGTTACTATCTGTCAACATACAAAGATGTTATCGAATCATTTATTATATTCTCCATGCTGTACTAACATCCCTGTGACCAACTTATATTATGATTGAGAATTTTTGTGCCCCTGTATTTTCCTTACCCTCTCCATCCACATACCCCAACCCCTCCTCCATGGTAACCACTGCTCTTCAGCGTCTTGACTAATGGACTTTTAATAATGTTTTATTCTTGTCATTCATTTGAAGTTTGAATTGTTCCAAAATTGACCATGGGAGTCTCTTTGATGTCCATGACTTTCTGACTTGTCTCCATTAGTTTTTGTGGAACAAAACTTACTTTCTGGAACAAAAGTATGATCCAGGTTCACCTGTACTTTCCCTGCCTCAACCATTGGACAAACAGATTCTCCATGGAGAAGTTTCAGAGGGGAATGGAATTTAGAAACCAAATCTGGGTGCTAGGTGAGCATCTTGCTATTGGCATTTTCTTGCTTTCAGGCTAATTAAAGGGATGATGTAGCTATCTATGTATTGAAACACATACATACAAGCCCATCTGTGCAGACACATGCACCCACGCAAAGCTCTAAACACCAATGAGTTCTCCTTTCTTCCACAGTGAGAACTCTAGGCCCCATCCCAGCGACATCAATGACATAATGTGCTAAATCTTACAATACATGCTATATATATTTTAAATTGTAATAACAATATTGCGACTTAGAGCAAACCTCACAGGTAAATTCTTTTGCATTTTTTTGGTACCTAATGAGTACAGTGAAAGCACTGTTAGAAATTTTCTTGGATTCCTTTTTTTCTTCTGTGTGGTTATGATATCAATATTCTATACAGCTAATTTGTATCTGCTTGTATACAATTTTGCAGTCAAGAATAGGGAGAAATCTGTTCTTTTTGATTTAATCTTATTTTTTGAATGTGTAAATCATTAAAACGATTCAAAAATCAAAACTATAAGCTATATTTAGAGATGTTTCATTCCTTTCTTACCCTGTAATCCTGTTCCTGTTTCCCATAGGTAACAGAGTTGTTAGTTTTTGGTTTGTCCTTCCTGTGTTTCTTTTTGCAAAAATAATCACATATACATTTTTTCTTTCTTACAAAAAAGTAACATTCTATACATAGTCTTTTGCATTTGCCTTTTTCATTTAACATATATTAAAACAATCACTAATAAGCAGTTCTTAGAGATCTTCCTTGTTCTTTTTCAGATGAACAGAACTTTTCTGTTTGGATGTACCATAGTTTGTTGAGCAGTATTGTGTGAATATATATATTTTTCTGAGTATTTTAATAACTTTGTGCGTATGTGCTTTATTATTGTTAGAGATGTGCCTTCAGGGTAAATTTCTAGAATGTGTTTGCTGAACCAAAAGGGTAAATGCATATTAGGTTTTACTAGGTATTGTCAAATTCCCTTCCACAGGGGTTGTGTGGTTTTGCATTTCTACAAGTGATGTATAAGAGTGCCTATTTCCTGACAGGTTTATAGTTCGTTGTCAAGATTTTGGATTTCTCCTGATTGGTGAGAAATGGTATTTCAGGTCAGTCTTAGTCTCCATTTCTCTTAAGAGAACATCTTTTCATATTTTAAGGGTTACTTGTATTTTTTTTTGTGAACTGTCTCTTCAGGTTTTTTACCCATTTTTCTAGTGATATTTTTTCTCTTTAAAATTGATTTTTAAGTAGTGATTATTTCTTAAATTTTCATTTCCACATGTAGCGTTCTTCAAAAGCATGCCCTTTACATTTCTCTTATGTTATCAATACCGAGTTTTCTTCAGCAAGCTGTACATTGCTATCATACTCATCAATCACTCTTTCCCCCCACCACTTACTGCTTATGTCAGCTCCATGTAATAACTCTTGAGTGCCCCAAATGCAGCTTCCCAAATAGCTGTTCTACCCAAACTGGAGAGAAACTTTTATTTTGTAATCCCAGCTGGAGCTACTGCCACCAGGGCATCAGAAATTCTGCAGTTGAGGAGGCAATCAACTGTAGATACACTATGAACATAACCAGTTATTTGGAAAGTACATGGAAGCTAACTTTAAGGAAGCACTAAGAAGTAGAGAAGCCCAGTTATTCTTACAAAATATAGACAATACTAGGAAGTCACAATTTTTGGAGGACATTCATTTCCTGCTGAGCTACTCAAGTCACACTATGCATGGGTTTTCCCTGCCCCAGACACACAATACCACCCCCTTTTGCCATCTCTTAAGAATATTAATGAGTGTATATATTTTTTATTAAGGTATCATTGATATACACTCTTATGAAGGTTTCACATGAAAAACATTGTGGTTACTACATTCACCCATCTTATTGAGTCCCCCCCCATACCCCATTGCAGTCCATCAGTGTAGTAAGATGCCACAGAATCACTAATTGTCTTCTCTGTGCTACACTGTCTTCCCCATGACACCCCCCACACCGTGTGTGCCAATCATAATGCCCCTCAGTCCCCTTCTCCCTCCCTCCCCACCCACTCTCGCCCACCCCTCCCCTTTGGTAATCGCTAGTCCCTTCTTGGAGTCTGCTGAGTCTGCTGCTGTTTTGTTCCTTCAGTTTTGCTTTGTTGTTATACTCCACAAATGAGGGAAATCATTTGGTATTTGTCTTTCTCTGCCTAACTTATTTCACTGAGCATAATACCCTCTAGCTCTGTCCATGTTGTTGCAAATGGTAGGATTTGTTTCTTTCTTATGGCTGAATAGTATTCCATTGTACCACATCTTCTTTATTAATGTGTATAATTTAAAAAAAGAAATTAGGAGCTGGCTTCACACAAAAATTTGAGGACCTCTCAAAGGCATCTTGGGATCAATTTTAAATGAAGTTATTTAAATGCTGTGTCAATGGAGGTGAACATCCCAGTGACAAAGAAACCCTATCTTGTTGAAATCTGTAGGGTACATCTACATACACTAAATTAGAAAAGTCAGTGAGAAATAAAGTCTTGTCTTAAAAGACATATAATCCAGCTTCTACTACTAAAAGTGAAAGCAGCAGCTGTAGCCAGAGCAGGGCTTTGGTCTCTCTCAGTGGTCATGGATATCCCTAGGGCCCAGATGCTGGTCTTTACTACCACTCTACACTAAAAGAAATAGAACTCTTTGGGCAGGATTTGGTAAGATAATCCTGTGTCTTAGAGGAGGGAAAAATTCAGGATATGCTTGGAACACCATACTTCCAAAAATGAGAATATGCTTAAGGATAACAGATAGAGTTCCAAGAATTAAAAGAAGTTAGCTAAATGGAGCTTCCACTGGCCAGGCTGTCACAATTTGAGCATTTAAAAAAATGGTTAGTTGGAACTACTTGGGTATGTAAGAGGCCAAGTGTTCATAATATTCAAGAACAAAGTTAATGTAATCAAATGTGCCAAAACAGTTGCAAAAGGATGAATATGGTATGCATGATTCATTATTAATCTTAAAAACAATATGCATTTTTTCTTGCTAAGTATGTGCACATGTATATATATACATGTATACACATATGTATGAACACACACACACATATAGGGTATATATACTGGATAGTTCTTCCTATTTCACTTAGACCAAGTAGAAAGATGGTTCAACAGTTAATCAGCTCTAATAGTCACATGTAATAACAAGTGTAAAGAGATTTCAAAACTGTGTTGCAAAGTGAAGTGGCTAAGTATTCTATAGAGGAAAACTGACATTCTTCAGGCAGGAGCTAGATGGTTGTAATAATTATATTAATGAGGCATACAAAAGCCCTAAATAATGCTAGCCAAAAAAACCACTGAACAAAAATGACAGGACAATGGGCAAGATGGTTTTTGGTAAGTTTATGTGTCAAAATTTTTAAACCTATATAAAAGGAAGGTCTTTAATAAAATGTCCCATGACATAACAAGTGATATTTTGTTTTAAGAGATTTTATAGATGACTTAAGGATCAACCGATTGTTAATCCATAAATTATGCTTAATTTTGTCTGAGATAGAATTATTTTGGGATGAGATTACAAAAGTCTGAGGAAGGTGTACAAATAGTACCTGGTAGAGCCTAAACCTAGGAACATATGAAAAACTGGGATCTTGAGAAAGTAAGGATAAGAAAAAATTAAATACATGGAGTTAACATTTTTATAACTAATTTTGCTATAATTATTTTTATAGTCTGGGTAAATCTTACCTGTTTCTTTAAGTGTTTACAGAATTTAATACAATCTAAAATTTTGTTTGCTATTTTAATTAAATGTTTAGAAGTGTTTAAATCTGAAGGCAGTATTTAAGAGTGGGGATATCTAATTTTAGAAATTCTTAAGTTTTTATTAGTCACACATCTATGAATGACAGCAATATTAATGCCTTAAAGAATATCAGTTGGTTTCTTAAATTAATATATTAAACATTGGTCAAAATAAAAATAATTAATATTTTTCTCCAAGCCCACAAGTCCTTTGGACATAAGAGAACCTAGCAACACAATGATCCTTCAATACTAGGAAGTTCTGCGAAAAAGAGTCACACAGATTTCGATGTTTAGCAGCAATCTTTATTTTATTAACTTTAATATATATTTTTCAAATGTTTTCAGAGTGTTAAACACTGCTCCAGGTACTGTTTGTATCCACTGGATTAGGAATAAGATGATCCATATTCCAGTGATATTTCAGTTTGAGAAACTCTGAATAGTAAATCACTTACTATTTTGTCTATACTTTTTTCATAACAGAAGGGCAATGACACCTGGTTGGATGGACCAAATGAACTAATATATGTGAAAGGGCAATATCTTGCCCCCCTAGGTAGAAATAAGTTGCAAAACAGGTTTTTGAATTTGTACTACTTTGCTTCCTTACTCTGAGCACCAGTATTTTGATGTGTATTTAGGGTTCACTCCTTAACTGGGAACATTTTGAAGAGGCAGAGTACATGAGAATGCATTCACACCAGAATGACATAGTTTACTGTACAATATAAGCATAATAATTTATGACCCTAAGGAATATATATAATAGACTTCTAATTTTACAATTCCTATGGAGAATTGTTGAAAATCCTTGGCCAACTGTGGTCTGGTTCAATCCAGACATCTCTTCTCTGGGATTGTCCAAATTCTGTGGATCCTTTCTAAAAACCCCATATTCTCACTTTTCACCTGTGCTGAGATACACTGCCTTGTATTAGAGCCCTTAGTACTCTGTGGAATATTCAGTATTTGTGTCTGGTTGCAAAATTAAATTTTTATTAAAGCTTTTACCAACTGTAATTAATCATTACTTCTTTTTCTGAGACTTCACCTTAGCGTACTCTCTCTCTTCCTGAAAGCTGAGTCCCCTATCCTCTCCCTCCTTAATGGCAAATGAATGTTAAAATTAGGTCTTTTCCATGAGGAGATACCTCCAGAACTGATCTACCCTGAAAATGGGTCTCAACTACACAGATGTTTGAACAGAACTACTATTAGAAATCCTCCCTGACTACAGGAACTCAAGGTTTCGTTACCTATTTCACACCCACTGATATGTGGGACGTTAAGTGTCCTTTGAAAAGTTTAATTTTTGTGATGAAATGAGTTGATTACTTTTTTAGTTTTTAGTGTTTTAATTTTTTAAAGGCTTAAAATAATTTCAGCTTTGACTGAAAATATCAAAAGTCCTATAAAATCTAGTCCTTCACAGGGAAAAATAGGGAAGTCCTGAATGGGGAGATAGGTTAGAATGAGGTTGAAAAAGCAGGGTGAATGCATTCCTACCTTAGTGTCATGGCTTCTTTAGCCATGCCTGAGAAGACAGAGAAAAAAGAGACTGAAGCAGCCCCTTAGTTGAAGCTAAATATGGTTTATGACAGTTTTTTTTATGACAGTTTTTACATTTATAATTCTTTGGAACATCAAAATGTGATTTCTGTCAAGGCAGTAATAATAAAAACCAAATTAAGCCACCTTAAATTCTTTTTGAGTAAAGGTGTTACATAAATATATTTCAATAAGTAAAATGAATTATTAAGCCAATTAGTAATATTTCCTTAATTGTTTATAAAACTGGCAAGGCTTTTTCCTGGTTCTTAGCCTCAACATGGCACCCCAGCTCACCCTCTGGTATAGTTTACTACCCCATGTCTTCCATAGTGGTGCAGGGAGGCATAGGTATTTTTATCCCCTGGTCATTATAAAAAACGACAAACACCTCCTCTGTATTCAAACCTGCAAATATAGCAGAAATAACAGTATTAATTTAACAATCTGTTTAAAATTAGAACAGGATAGAAAAGTAGACTTTTCTGCATCACTTTTCAAAGTTCATCAGTATGACAGTCTCCTCCAAGACTTTTAAAAAAGTGAATATAGGACTTGTTTGAAAGTCCTATGAAAATAATGCAAGGATTGCTAAAAAGGTAATAAAATATTGTCATTTCCTATCACATTGTTTCTCAAACGGTACAGATTTAGGTGATACATTAATGGGTATTTTTCATTTCAAAGTTATGTATTTACTTTGATGGAAATTAGAACAAATATAATTAGCACATGAAACTCATAATTTCCATAAATAGCAATTCCTAGGACAAGGCTAAAAATTCTGAGTCCTTTTAAAGAAAAATACTAAGTAAATGCTATGGTTAAACTGTAATATTGAGAAATAGTGCTCTTTTCTGATTATTTCAAGTTTAGTGACTGGTTACACTATATCACTGCCTTGATTAATCAATGCTTGTATCATTTAAAAACTTTATACCATATAACTCATAGGTGAATAGTTATAGGTTATTGCCTATAGTATTTCTGTTCATTAAAAAAGTTTTGTATCAGATTTGGAATGTGACTCCTAATATAATCTTGTTTATAAAATATTTTCTCTATTTAAACCCTTTCCTGGAATATAATATGTTACTAGTATAAGATCTAAATTTACTTGATTTCTATGTATAAAATATTTTCACTATTTAAACCCTTTCCTGGAATATAATATGCTACTAGTATAAGGTCTAAATTTATTTGGTTTCTATGCATTAAAAGTTTATTGATAAGCTTTCTCTCTGCTATGAATAATTTGACATTGAATAGAATGAAAAGGTCTCATCAAAAAGTTTCCTATATTTATACATTCATATGATTTCTCCCCCATGAGTTACATGCTGCTGAGTAAGTGAAGGACCGTGGCTTAAGGTTTTTTCACATTTATTATATTCACATTTCTCCCGGGTATGGATTTTCCTATGTTGATTAAGGTGTGCACTCTGGCTAAAGGCTTTCTCACATTCATTGCATTTATAAGGTTTCTCTCCTGTATGAGTTCTCTCATGCTGATTAAGATGCGTCCTCTGGCTAAAGGCTTTCCCACAAAAACTACATTCATAAGGTTTCTCTCCAGTATGAAGCCTGTGATGTTCAGTAAGGGATGTAATACGGCTAAAAGCTTTACCACATTGATTACACTTATAGGGCTTCTCTCCAGTATGAATTCTCAGATGTTGGGTAAAGGATGAATGTTGACGGAACGCTTTCCCACATTCATTGCATATAAAAGGTTTTTCTCCTGTGTGAATTCGCTGATGTTGAATAAGATGTATCCTCTGGCTGAATCTTTTCCCACATTCATCACACTTATAGGGCTTCTCCCCTGTAAGGACTATCTGAGGTTGAGCAAGAGATGAGTTATGGCCAAAGGCCTTTCCACATTCACTGGGCTTCTCTTCAGCATGAATATGATTAGTAAGAAAAATATGTTGATTGAAGATTTTTCCACACTCATTATATACATAAGGATTCTCTCTTACATACTTTCCTTGATAGTAAATCAAGCCTGAATTATGCTTGATGCTATTTCCTTGTGTATCAGAATTAAGGGGTATTTTAATTGGTGGAATTCTCTGATGCATAATAAGGTTTGAATTTAGATTATAGTTTCCCCCAAATCTATTACATTCGAGGCTTTCCACCTGTGTGATCTTTTTGTGGGTAAAAGATACCTGTCCTAAATGTCTCTGCTGGTTTTCTTGGTTATACTCTAATTGGTAATCAAAATCCCAGAGTCCTCTTAAGATGTAGTACCAGAAACTGTCTCCTGTTAGTTTCTCCATTATCATATCATGGGTTTGATTTTCATCAGAAATATTCTGGTTTGGAGTTGATTTTTTGATTTCAGGTCTAGTCACCCCATCTAAAAGAAATTCAGAACATACAAACATTTTACAGTATTCTCTAAGTTTTGAAAAAGAAATTGCTGCACAATGAATTACCTAGTAAAACAACGATAATGTAGACAAGGTATATGTGACATTGAAAGTTTTAAAATATAGCCATGTAACAGAAAGACTATAAAAGGATGACAAGAAGCAGTGGACGGGGGGGAATTTTAAAATGTGTGGCAATCATAAAAACAAGAGATCATCCAGGAGTATGCATGGTTCAAAGGAAAAGGAAAGGAGAACAATAAATATCAGAAAAAGGTCTGTGTTCAGAGGTGGAAGACATTAGAGGAAAGACTGTACTTGGAGAAGACAGGTCCAAGTCTAGGACCTATAAATCTCATCTGTGGATTATTCCATTGTAATCCTAGCTTTATTTAGAAAGCATTTCTTCCTAGCTTTAATTTTTGTTTAAAATGATAAAACTAATACTTCCTTATAGTAACATATTCAAATAATATGGAAATGCATAAAGTTACAATTCTAACCTAGAAGTAATCATTAATAATTGGAGATGATCTTGCCAGATTTTTCCTACATTCACACAAATATAAATGTAAACCATATTTTGAACAAGCCTGGCTCATGGGCTGTGATAAAAACAAAACTTTATTTCAATCTCCTACCACTTTTCAAAACTTTATTTAGTGGGGGTATTTTCCTTTGCTTCTGAATGGAGATCTGGGCAGGTCCCATGGCTTTTTCCCTAATTCTTAGGTAACAGATACTCCTACTGTATAGCATCAAGTCACAAACACAGTCTTTATTCAGTAATTAAAATAGTCATGTGCATTAGTCAAAATTTGAAAATTAATTCCTTTCCTCTCCTCTGAGCTGTTCCAGGCATATTCCTCCTCCTCCTTTCCCTGCTGACCCCCTCCCTGATTCTACTTTCTCCCTGCTATTTTTTCCCTGACTCTACTCTCCCACTTCTTTCTCTACTTACTTGTCTGCTTACCTCTTCCTTCATTCACCACTGTTGTTTAGTTCCTTCCCAGCAAGAGTTGGAGGGTAGGAGCTGTGTGGTGGGAGGAAGGTTTAAGAGATAGGCCAATTTATGTATGATTGGGTACCCTGACATTTTCAGGTTGGCAGATGGCTAAAATGGACTCACTTTTGGGAACTTTTATGACTCATGGGAGTTTGTAGCTGAACCTCTTTCTCTCCTGTCATTTCCATGATCTAGATACATCTCTGTTTTGGGTAGTTCCTTGGGACTAGCCCTAGAACATGAATCCTAGTGAACAAGATCCAAGATCATGTTGGCTGACTCATGAAAAACACTCAAGATGCCTTGCCCTTATAAACTTGGATAGTGCAGACTGATCTGAACTTATCAGCTTCTCCTGGCTCACTCATGAAAGCCATTTCATTTAGTCAGCTGTTTCTGGACCTTGAACTGCTTTAACTTTCTCAGATGTGAGTCATGCATTAGATTGGTCTTCAGACCACAGGGACTATATATCAAAGCCGTAGGAGTGGTGGCCTTGAAGCTGGCACTTATGTTTGCTGTCCTAATTAGGACACTTGACAGTAAAAGGGGGCACCATTAATAATTATGTCAAGGACTGGGAAAATAAATTGTAATTATGCCATCGTATTTTATATTTTGCTGTTTTATATTACTCCATATCATGAACACATTTCCACATCAGCAAATACATTTTCATAGAAATTTTAAAGGTCTGTAAAATATCCAATTTTATGGATTTACCAAAGTACTTTTAATCAATTCGCACTTAGGTTATATTGGAATTTACTGTTACCACAAACAGCACAGTAAGAATAGTTGGCTGAACATAAAATAGGAATTTTCAAAAGAAAAAGTCTAAATCAGAAGATTATGAAAAACAGATCAATGTGATTAAAGATGTACAAAAAAGATAATTAAACTATTTCAACTAAATTATCAATGGGACCACTTTATTTTCAGCCAAAATGCTTTTGTCTACCAGGGATTTTGACTCTAAAATGTTTAGAACGACTAGCTGTAGCTCTTTAGACTGTCTTTAATGTTCTCTCTTAACACTACATCCACAGCCTGCTAACCTGGCTTATGGAACCACAGGTAAGTATGGTGTTCCAAGCTCCTACTGCCTAGGATTAGAGTTTAGGGCATTAATCTAAATTTTAGCTTTCAGAACTTTTGTTTATCCCTAGAAATATGACAACCTGATCAATATGTTCATGGCCACTTTGTTGGCTGCCTTCTTTCTAAGTCTTGCTTCTATGAGGGAAAAGGGAAAACTCCTGGTGTCTGACAGCTTACCATCTAATGATACCAGGGGGAATGATTGTGCTGTACACATGGACTGTACAGGCACTGCTTCCTGATTTTGAATACCTTCAAGGCACATCAGATCACCAATCACAGGGTTGCCTATCTATATTCAGGGGGATGCCAGGGGACAGGGTTTAGATTTCAGCCTGAGAAATGATTACCCTGGGCTTAAAAGCAGTTTTGAGAACAAACTCTATTCCATTTGCCCCAGCTACTTACCTAAGTCCCCATGTTAGTACAAATGAGTGCAACTGCCCTTAAAAGGAGGGTGGGCACCAATGAGGATGACCACTCTCATCACCCCATGTATACAGGAGCATGTAGAGTTGCTGTTCATTCATTATCCATTAATTTCTTCCTGATTTGGCCTTACCTGGCTAGAAAACCAATCATTCATGGAAACACCCAAGCCCTGCTTTGTACTTCTGTCTATCCCCTATCAGATCTTGTATTGCCTAACTCACTGTTGCTTGAGATTACAGATGAAAGTGCTACTTGGGAAGAAAGTGTTTTCAGATGTGGAAGCAAAAGAGTTTCCCCTGCCTACACTGTGAGAATGACATGCAATCTATCTTGTGCCCAAGTCCTAAATTAAATAAGTATAATGTCACGGTAACAGCTACAGACTAAGGCTCTACCTTCTGACAAGGGTTCTTCAAGCTTTCATTATTCTTACAGCACCCTAAGGGAACTTCATAAAGAAAAACAAGGGATTTACATAGACTATTGTAGTCTCAATGGTGTTACTATCTGTCTCCACTGACACTGTATTTCCTGGATCAACTCCAGGGGTTATGGACCTTAAATAAAATTCAATTTCAAGGGAATTTATAACATACTTTGAATTAAGAAAGAGTACCTTCCAGACAGGCCCTTGGTCAATATAAGCACACTGTGATGTCACTGGGTAACTTAATACCCTGCAGGGCCTTCTGTACCACTGCATACCTCACCAGTAGACACCCTGTTTAGCATCACCCAGTGACTTTTGAACTGGATTATTCAGGAAGTAGAGAGAAAGGAAACAAGAAACAAGAGGAAAGGAGAGAGGGAGGGAAGGAAGGAGGGAAAAATAGAATTAGGGAGAAAGGGAGGGAGGAAATTTTTTTTTAAAGTTTATTATTTCTACTTGCAAAGCATTGTGGTATTTCCAGTTCTTTTTTCAGTTAAAAAAAATGTACCATGGTTATATTAATTTAGTGGGTAAAAATTGATTAAAAACTAAAACAGAACAGGCTAAAAAAGAACAGAAAACATAAACGTTCATCAGACACAGTGATAAGGATAAATGTTTGGCAAAACTTTGTTTCAGTTTTAGATTATACAGATCTCATGAGCTGCAAGAAAAATACATCTGTTAATGAGAGTGGTGGTCATAGAGAGTTAAAAACTACTGCTTTACCAGAGGTTGGCAAGCTTTTTTTGTAAAGGGTTTTGTGGGCTCTGTTGTAAATACTCAACTCTGCTTTATATTGTGAAAGCAGCCATAGACAATATGTAAGAGAGTGAGAATGATTCTAGAATGCATTACTATAAAACTTTACTTAAAAAATATGTGACTCTAGACTATGTTTTGTTCATCCAAAGAGTCTACAATGCCAAACTGAGTGTGTGGAAAGAAAGCTCTTTGATTAAGGTCTAAGATACCTTTGTGTTGACTGGTGGTTGCAATGTATGAGAGTGCTTTCTTCCCTATGGACTCAACAGTGTGTGTTATCAAACCTTTGGATTTTTGCTAGTCTGATAGGTAAGAAAGGGTATTTTTTTGTAGTTTCAATTTTTTTCTCTTACCATGAATGAGACTGAACATTTTTTCATGTTAAAGGTATTTGTATTCCTTTAAGAATCACATTTGTGTATTTTTCTATTGTGCTGTTGGTCTCATTGATTTAGAGGAGACTTATATATTAATGGGTGATTAGCCTTTATATAGTGGTAAGCATTTTCATCCTTGATACTTATCTTTTTTACTTTGCTTATTATTCTATACCATGGAGAATTTTGGGATTTGTGTGTGTTGAATATATGAATCTTTTCTTTTATGGCTTCTAGATCCTGAATCATAGAGGAAACTTCCCATTTCAATTTTATATAAAAGATTTCCCTATGTTTTCTTCCAGATCTCTTATGTTTTCATGTTTTACATTGAAAGTCTCTGATCCCTTTGGAGTTTTTCTTGATTTAAGGGGTAAGCTATGGACCCAATGGCTACCCATTATTTATTAAAGGTCTACTGTTTAAATACTAGTTGTCTTAACACCATTTATTAAGAAATCCACCTTTCCCCTCCTAATCTGAGATAATGCTTTTATCATATAATAAACTCCTGCATGTATTTGGGTCTATTTCTAGATTTCCATTCTGGTCAGTTGGTCTGCCTTGTTTTAATTAATGAAATTTTATTATGTATCATCTATCCTGGATAATCCCTCTTACTGTTTTCCTTTCAGAGTTTTCCTGATTATCTTTGTGTTTTGGTTTTCCCATGTGAACTCTCCAATGAGCTTATTTACATCCTCTTAAAATCTTGTAGGCACTTTGCATGGGATTACATTATGTGTACAGTAGAGACATTGACTTGATTGTTCCTTTACCTTCTTTACTGTTTCAACAATCTATTTACCTGGCCATACAGTTATGTAAGATATCTCAAACTCAGTGTCCCACTCTCTTGTCCAATGAGTGGACTTATTCACATCATACTTACTTTATGACCTCATCTAGAACTCCATTTCTTTGACTCTTTTGTTATTTTCTAGTTTTCAGTCCCCTTCAGACCTTACTTCTTGTCACTTCTTGCACTCTATGTCAAATCACCTGATTAACTCTCTTTCACAGTTTTCCTCCTTTAGTCCCACTAGTCTAACAGGCCCTCAACCTAGGCTCTACAAACCATTTCCAGGGCTGAATAACAGGAGAAATGGCTTGGCCCTGGAAATTAGAAGCGACAAATGTATAGAGCAAAATCTCATTTGGGCCCTCAAAGCTGATCAGTAATCTCTTACTCTTTTTTGATCAGCTTCCACTGATCTTAATAAGCTTAGTAAGCAAGAGATCCTCAAGTTCTCTACTTGTCTTCCCAATTCCTTTACATTCAATAGAAGACCTTGCCTCCTACTTTACCAAGAAAATAGGAATCATCATGTGTGAACTCCCTAAAATCTTATACCAACAAACATTTAGATACAAAATCACCCTAATCTCCTTTTTTTCCAGTCTCATTCTCATCTCTTCTAGAACTTTGCTCCATCTCTTTATCTATTTTCTACTTATCCTCTTTATTGACTTCTTCCCTTCTGCATTATAAACATGCTAAAATGGTTCCTGCTTAAAACAATCCTCCTTTTACACTACCTCCTAGTCTAGTAAATATCCTTTTTGTTGTCTCCTTTCTCATTGTAGCTTCTTGTACAAGTACTGATGCTTACTAGCTCTACTTTCTTATCTTCTGTGCACTCAACAATGTATAACCAATTGTTCTTCTAATCACTCCCCTGTCATTTCTCTCATTGATATAATTTCTAACTTCTCTGTTGCTAAATCCATTGGATTTTCCAGGTCTCATCTTAGCTAGGAAGAGATTTATAGACATCAGCAGATGTCAATAACATGAAGGAAGCAATATCCCAGACAGCATATCAGAATTAGGTCACATAAGCCAGAATTAGGTCACATAAACCAGATAATTCCCTAATCAAAAATATTTTGAGACATCCTCATAACAAGAACCACTGATTGTGTCTCACAGTATAATGCAAAAATGCAAGTAGTCTCCTTGGAGGGACTACCTGTCCTCGATAACAAAGAAATCACTTATTCAAGCAAATCTGTGAATCAAGAGCCTTGAGCATCCACATATAGTTGTATAATGAAATGTGGAAATTTTCTTAAGTTAACAATTATTTTCTCTAGTTGGGGGTCTGTGGGTAGGGACATAATGGGAGATACTGTGTATCTTATGCATGGCCAGCCTATGTGCCTGGGGAAAGAACAGTTCTCCCTCCTGCTGGAGGTGCCCACCTTGACAATTCACTTGAAAAGGGAGTTTTTCATGTTCTTCCTTCAGTTTCCTACTCCCCAATTTCCAGGATGTGGAGATTCATAGAAATGATGTCACCCACTGTTGTCAGGGATAATGCTAGGGGTTCTTGACAAAATGTTCAAATTATTAGCCTCTATCCATGGAATTTTAGCACTGGTCAGGCCAAAATGTAGGTTCAGTGAGGCTGAAATAGGAACAAGCTTTCCTACCTAAGACAACTTAGAGCACTGAGAGCCAGGATAGCCAAGTCAAAGTCAACTTGAAAAAGATGAAGTTTGATGACAGAAAGCCAAGTCCAAATGATGTAACAAGGTGTCAGAGCAAAGAATCAGAGTAGAAACTAAACAGAAATAGGTAGGTTAGCCTGGCTTAATGGACCAGAGTGAAAAATACCTAAGTCAGTATACATCTGCCATAAATTTAACAGTCAACTACTTGCTAAATCAGGCAGAGCACTTTAGTTGCTAAGCCAACAAGAGGGAGCTTAGGTTTTGGGGTTTTTGGATCAAGAAGTCTCATATTTAGTGAGATGCTTTAAAGAAGAGAGTATGAAATTAACAGAGCCAGGTTTTGAAATATTTAATTAAAATGATAGCATGATATTCACAAAAAATATACTCTAAAATCTGGGAAGGTAATGTGGGTGAAAAATTGAGGCTAGGAATGTAGAAACTGTTAAATAACACAGAAGAGCTACTTAAATGCAATGTACTAATAAGAATGGAACACCAAGACCACAGGAATACTTACCTTTAGAAGAATAATGAGGGAAAGAAGGTAGTAAAGGAGCAGATGTAGAGGCTACAAGAGGCAAGAATAGTGTGTATCACAACCCAGGGTGGAAGAAAATTTCAAGAAGTAAAGCCAACACAATCACATGCAACAGGATCATAGGAGACAATAATGGTGTTTTTTTTAGCCACTAGATTTGACTAGAAGAAAGTAACTGGCAATCTCCAAGAAAACAATTTTAGTAGTACAGGTAGGAGAGGAGTCATACCATAAAGGTGATCAAGAAAATTGAAGCTTTGTTTTTAGACAAGTTTAAAGAGTTTGATAATAAAAGGAAAATGAAAGAATAAAAAGTAAGCAAAAATAAAAGAGGATTTTTGGTATGGAAGAGAAAGATTTAAAGAATACTGGAGAGAGAATGTATGCCTAAAAAATAGAAAGTGTTATGTGAAGATTTCCACCACCAAGGTATTTATGGGTATTCAAATGAATACCTTCAAAATAACTTGTCTAAATTTTTTTTACAATAAGTAAAAATTATGTCTAACCAGAAAAAGAAAATGAGAGCCTCTTCCACTATGGAATTTGTCAAATATGAACTGGATTTTTGAAAAGGTCTCCATATTCTTTAAATCCCAGAGGGAGATATCTGGAGCACACTAAGTTGAATATTTCAGAAGTGACGGTTTCCCTTCACTGAGTAGCAGATACCCAAGTGTTTGCTTCTTACCTGGATGAGTGTCCACTGAGTTGTCTCTTTCCATCATCCATTGCTCCTCTTGCTCCAACTGAGTGATCACCTCTGGCTTATAAAGTTGATGCCCTTTTTATGGGAAAAGTGTATGTGTTAGAAGTTTATACTGTGAACAAAAGGCTCTCTCAGAAATAATTTCCAACCTTTCTAGTCTTTAGGGCATCTGGATTTGGAAAGGGGAGACTTCAGAGGCATCAAAATAAGGCTGCCTCCCTTCTCAATATCAATAAAGCCCTTTTACCTGAGGAGAAAGCAGGAAACAAAGGTTTGTTTCCAAAATTGACTAGCATTCTTCTGTCCTGACCTGAACTATATTCACAAAAGCTTTGGAGATTTTCATTACTTAAGGAAATAAACCCATCTAAGAATGGGTTCCAGTTTTACAGGATTGTCATCCTTACCCAGTGCGACCAGATTCCTATAGTTCTCCAGCATTACGTCTCGGTAGAGATTCTTCTGAGCAGGGTATAGCTGGTCCCATTCCTCTGTGGTGAAGTCCACAGCCACATCCTGGAATGTCACTGATTCCTGAAACATCAAGTACATGCCTGCTTAGCCAGGGACCTGTGAGAGAAGGGGCAAAGATACAGCAGTAGACAAAGGGTAGGATGTTTTAGCCATTGTCCTGACAGTCTTCAGAATTTGTGAAATAATTAGTACCTGTCTTCTCACCATCTTTCAAGATGTAAAAATGCATGAAATAATGCTTGCTTTTAAGCTTTTTACAACTTGTAGGGGAAAGACTTTCATATCATTTAAATAATTAAAAAAACCACATGGGAAATTCATGCTATAAGATTTCAGAAATGAAGGAATTCAGGCCATGTTGAAATAGTAAAAGCAGGTATCATGTTGGTGGATCTTGTGTAATCCCTAACAGATTTAAAAATTTTGAACAGAAGAGGAACGAGGATATTCCATTGGCTTAAAAAAGCAACAAGGGCAAACAGGTTGAGAGTAGAAGGCACATGATGTTGGGATCAGTAAAACAAACTGCCTTGTTTTAGGTAGGAATTTCAAATCAAAAAGGGTGACCTCTAAATTTCCTCCATTTTAACATTTTTATTCTAAGAGACACAGACATGCAGACACACACAACTCAATTCTTCAGAATCAGTAGAGTGTGATGTTCCAAGTAAGTGGTTTTTTCCCTAAGATTCAGTATTTAAGTCACAGTACTGGCATTTTATTTAAATTATTTTTCATGCTTTGATAACATATCTTTCTCAAATATATTTCAATTCATTGATGTAGGCAATTTAGAGATGAGTCATTAAGGCTAGAAGAAATTAAAATTTATCCAAGGATGTTTTGAGACTAAACCTCTATTTGAGCTTGTCTAATGTCTCCTCATGAGTAGATTTACATTATGTACTTTTGGCAGAACTAGTATAGAAGGGCTACTGGGTTCTTCTCAGCAAGTCATATCAGGAGGCACATTACTGGCAATGGTAACCTATAATTTGGTTAAGGTGGCTATCTAACAGTAATTTCTACTGGAAGACTACTATTTCATCCTGTAATTAAAAGGTGTCTTGTTGGGGAGATACTTTGAGACTATGTAAATATTTTATTGCTCCTCAAGCTTTCATCTACTAGTTTTTAGCATCCACTGATAATTTTTTCCTGGATCAACTATAATTATGATGGTTGCTGAATAGTGCTTTTCATCATTCTTTGTACATTATTAGTTGACCTTCTACTGTGATGTCAGCAGATGTCAATAACGTCTTTAATTTTATGAGGTGGAATTACTTTTTTCAGTAAGTTATAATTTACTATCACTGTTTTAATACTGATTGTCCTAGATTTAGTGTATAGGAGCCCTTTCAAACTGGCTTTGTGTCCTTCAACATGTCCTTATCATTCTTTGAGCACTTCTTTATTTTCTGGGATGGAAAGATGTTCTTTCAAGGTTCATATTGTACTTTCTTCCCTCAAGCCCAAATCAGCCATTTTTCCAAGGATCCCTGGTTCCTTTTAATGGTCCAATACTGAGTGGTTCTGCTTCCAACTAGAGGATCTGTAGTTGCAGGGTGTCATGTTCTGCTCTGCGGGTCAAATACTGAGTGGCAATGTCTGGTTCTTTTTAATGGAAAATGGCATTTAGAAACCAAAATCTGAGCACTAGGTTTGTTGAATGCTACTGGAGTTAATTATTGCTTCTAGGCCCTATAAGTAATAATATAATAATAATCAGTGGCTGCATCTACAAAATAGATGTATATATATATATAATGATATATGTATACATAAACATAGACACACTCTTTTATATCCATTTCTCTATGTAGCTATATGTATTAAAACCAATGAGATCACACTGATACCTCTAATTCTAATCCAACATTGTAGGGTTCATTTTATCCTTCTCTCTTCATATTTGTTCCCTTCTCTGACCTGGCTGCCATTATACACAATATATTTATTTGCTCAATCTTATAATGTAAACAAAATGGTCTCAGTGTTGCTAACACATGTCTCTGCACAAAAGCAGCCTGCAAATTAAAGAATTTGGTAGAGTTATTTTGCCTTTACCCTCAAGGTGTTAAGTACCACTGTTTAAGTTTAAAGGATAACTCCATTTCCAGATTCTTTCAGTAATTCCTGGTTACATGAGTAATTTGAAATATAGTTTAATTCATTTGGTCCTATTTGCAATCAATTTTAGGCCCTCCTTCTATACTCCCCTCTGTCCTCCAGCCATTCCATCTTTTTAACCCCATTCCCATTCAAGGCCTGTAGGCAACCAATCTCAGTAGACTGAATATCGTCTTTCCAGTGTCTGTTTTTGTTCAAATTAACAGATATAGGTATATGTATGTTTTTATTTCCTCTTTATTAACAAAACAGTATACTATAGATACTGTTTTGCATATTACTTTTTTCACAGACCAGTTTATCGTGGAAATCCTTCCACATCAGTTCATAAATATCTTCCTCACTCTTTTTTTCTTTTATTTCGGTATCCTTAATCTACAATTACATGTGCAATATTATGGTTATTAAACTACTCCCTTCATCAGGTCCCCGCCACGAACCCCATTACAGTCACTGTCCATCACCATAGTGAGATGCTATAGAATCACTACTTGTCTTCTCTGAGTTGTACAGCCCTCCCCGCGCCCCCCCAACATTACGTCTGCTAGTTGTAATGCCCCTTTTTCCCCCTTGTCCCTCCCTTCCCACCCATTTTCCCCAGTCCCTTCCCCTTTGGTAACTGTTACTCCCTTCTTGAGTTTTGTGAGTCTGCTGTTGTTTGTTCCTCCAGTTTTTTTTCTTTGTACTCCACATATGAGTGAAATCATATGATACTTGTCTTTTTCCACCTGGCTTATTTCACTGAGCATAATACCCTCTAGCTCCATCCGTGTTGTTGCAAATGGTAGGATTTGTTTTCTTCTTATGGCTGAATAATATTTCATTGTGTATATGTACCACATCTTCTTTATCCATTCATCTACTGATGGACATTTAGGTTGCTTCCATTTCTTGGCTATTGTAAATAGTGCTGTGATAAACATAGGGGTGCATATGCCTTTTTCAAACTGGGCTGCTGCATTCTTAGGGTAAATTCCTAGGAGTGGAATTCCTGGGTCAAATGGTATTTCTATTTTGAGCTTACTTTTGTGTATGGGGTTAGACAGTAGTCCAGTTTTATTCTCTTACATGTAGCTGTCCAGTTTTTCCAACACCAGCTGCTGAAGAGGCTGTCATCTCCCCATGGTATATCCAAGGCTCCTTTATCATATATTAATTGACTATATATGTTTGGGTTAATGTTTGGATTTTCTATTCTGTTCTACTGGTCTGTGGGTCTGTTTTTGTGCCAATACCAGATTGTCTTGATTACTGTGGCTTTGTAGTAGAGCTTGAAGTCAGGGAGTGTAATTCCCCCTGTTTTATTGCTCCTTCTCAGGATTGCTTTGGCTATTTGGGGTCTTTCGTGGTTCCATATGAATTTTAGAATTATTTGTTCCAGTTCATTAAAGAAAGCTGTTGGTATTTTGAAAGGGATTGCATTGAATCTGTAGATTGCTTTAGGTAGTATAGCCATTTTGACAATATTTATTCTTCCTAGCCAAGAGCATGGGATGAATTTCCATTTATTAGTGTCCTTGTTGAGTATTTTTACATCTATATTCATCAGGGATATTGGTCTCTAATTTTCTTTTTTTGTGGTATCTTTGCCTGGTTTTGGTATTAGAGAGATGCTTGCCTTATATAATGAGTTTGGAAGTATTCCCTCTTCTTCTACTCTTCGGAAACTTTAAGGAGGATGGGTAGTAGGTCTTCACCAAATGTTTGATAAAATTAAATGATTAAGCCATGTGGTCCAGGCATTTTGTTCTTAGGTAGGTTTTCGATTACCAATTCAATTTTGTTGCTGGTAATTCGTCTGTTCAGAAACTCTGTTTCTTTCTGAGTCAGCCTTGGAAGGTGGTATTTTTCTAGAATGTTTTCCATTTTTTCTAGGTTATCCAGTTAGTTACCATATAATTTTTCGTAGTATTCTATCATAATTCTTTGTATTTCTGTGGTGTCTGTAGTGATTTTTCCTTTCTCATTTCTGATTCTGGTTATGTGAATAGACTCTTTTTTTCTTGATAAATATGGCTAGAGGTTTATCTACTTTGTTTATTTTCTCAAAGAAGCAGCTCTTGCTTTCATGGATTCTTTCTATTGTTTTATTTTTCTCGATTTTATTTATTTCTGCTCTAATCTTTATTATGTCACTCTTTCTACTGACTTTGGGCCTCATTTGTTCTTCTTTTTCTAGTTTCGTTAATTGTGAGTTTAGACAGTTCATATGGGATTGTTCTTCTTTCCTGAGGTGGGCTGTTATTGCAATATACTTTCCTCTTAGCACGGCCTTTGCTGCAGCTCACAGATTTTGTGGTGCTGAATTATTGTTGTCATTTGTCTCCATATATTGTTTGCTCTCTTTTTTTATTTGGTCATGGATCCATTGGTTATTCAGGAGCATGTTGTGAAGCCTCCATGTGTTTGTGGGATTTTTCATTTTCTTTGCGTAATTTATTTCTAGTTTCATACCTTTGTTGTGTGAGAAACTGGTTGGTACAATTTCAATCATTTTGTATTTACTGAGACTTTTTGTGGCCTAGTATATGATCTATTCTTGAAAATGTTCCATGTGCTCTTGAGAAGAATGTGTATTCTGCTGCTTTTGGGTTTAGAGTTCTGTAGATGTCTGTTAGGTCCATCTATTCTATTGTGTTGTTCAGTGCCTGTGTCTCCTTACTTAGTTTCTGTCTGGTTCATCTGTCCTTCAGAGTGAGTGGAGTGTTGAAGTCTCCTAGAATGAAAGCATTGCATTCTATTTCTCCTTTTAATTCTGTTAGTATTTGTTTCACATATGTAGGTGCTCCTGTGTTGGGTGCATAGATATTTATAATGGATATATCTTTCTTGTTGGATTGACCCCTTTATCATTATGTAATGTCCTTCTTTGTCTCTTGTGACTTTCTTTGTTTTGAAGTCTATTTTGTCTGATACAAGTACTGCGACTCCTGCTTTTTTCTCCCTATTACTTGCATGAAATATCTTTTTCCATCCCTTCACTTTCAGTCTGTGTATGTCTTTGGGTTTAAAGTGAGTCTCTTGTAGGCAGCATATAGATGGGTTTTGTTTTTTTATCCATTCAGCAACTCTATGTCTTTTGATGGTGCATTCAGTCCATTTACCTTTAGAGTGATTATCGATAGGTATGTACTTAATTGGCATTGCAGGTTTAGATTTTGTTACCAAAGGTTCAAGGTTAACTTTCTTACTATCTAAAGTCTAACTTAACTCACCTAATATGCTATTATAAACACAATCTAAAGGTTCTTTTTTTCTTCCTCCATTTTATTCCTCCTCCATTCTTTATATATTAGGTGTCATATTCTGTACTCTTTATCTATCCCTTGATTGACTTTGGGGATAATTTAATTTTACATTTGCTTAGTAATTAGCTGTTCTACTTTTTACTGTGGTTTATTACCTCTGGTGACAGCTATTCAACCTTAGGAAGACTTCCATCTATAGCAGTCCCTCCAAAATACACTGTAGAGATGGTTTGTGGGAGGTAAATTCTCTCAGCTTTTGCTTATCTGGTAATTGTTTAATCCCTCCTTCAAATTTAAATGATAATCTTGCTGGATAAAGTATTCTTGGTTCAAGGCCCTTCTGCTTCATTGCATTAAATACATCATGCCACTCCCTTCTGGCCTGTAAGGTTTCTGTTGAGAAGTCTGATGATAGCCTGGCCTGATGGGCTTTCCTTTGTATGTGATCTTATTTCTGTCTCTGGGTGCTTTTAATAGTGTGTCCTTATCCTTGATGTTTGCCATTTTAATTACTATATGTTTTGGTGTTGTCTTCCTTGGGTCCCTTGTGTTGGGAGATCTGTGCACCTCCATGGCCTGAGAGACTATCTCCTTCTCCACACTGGGGAAGTTTTTAGCAATTACCTCCTCAAATATACTTTCTATCCCTTTTTCTCTCTGTTCTTCTTCTGGTATCCCTATAATGGGAATATTGTTCTGTTTGGATTGGTCACACAGTTCTCTCAATATTCTTTCATTCTTAGAGATCCTTTTTTCTCTCTGTGCCTCAGCTCCTTTGTAGTCCTCTTCTATAGTTTCTATTTCATTTTTCGTCTCCTCCACTGTATCCAATCTGCTTTTTAGTATCTTTCATTGTGCTCTTCAACGATTGGATCTGCAACAGGAATTCATTCCTGAATTCTTGAATATCTTTCCGTACCTCCATGAGCATGTTAATGATTTTTATTTTGAACTTCCTTTCAGGAAGAGTTATGAGGTTGATGTCATTTAAATCTTTTTCAGGAGTTGTATTAATAATTTTACTCTGAACCAGGTTCTTTTGGCGTTTCATATTTGTATATGGCGCCCTCTAGTGCACAGAAGCTCCACTCCGTGGAGTTGCTCTGCCCCTGAAGCAATGTTGGGGGTTACAGGGGAGTGGTATTGTTGCCCAGGGGGAGGAAAGAGCTGTTTCCTAGTTCTTGGCTGCTATGCCTGTCTCCACTGCCTGAACCACTGTGCTGAGCACACAGGTATAAGCCTCTATGCTTTGCGTTTGTAGTTGCTGTAGACAGATCTTCCCTCTGGCTGGCCTAATGCCAGGGTAGGGTTTGCCAATTTGCGATCCAGGTGGGGCTGGCCGGAAGAAAGGTGCAGTAGGGTGCATATCACCAAGGGGGTCCTTGGAGCTGTGTATCCAGCCAGGGAGCTGGAGCACCTGAAGATCATCTAAGGAGGAAGATTTATTTTTCCTCCTTAAGTATGAGAGTCTATATGGTAAAGCTCCCAACCTGGGTGCACCCGGACAATTTTGTCTACTTGTCCTCTCTCCTGAGCAGTAAGCTCTGTGCAATCCTTGTCCCTTTAGCAGCCCTCTTGCTGAGGGCTTCCTCGTTAGGAAGTCTCTCAGACTGCCTGCCTTTCTTTTGTCCCAGAGCAGCTGGATATGGATCCCTGCTTTCCACAAGTGGCTGGAATCTCAGTCTCTCCAGGAATTCTGCCTTTCTTAGCTTTCCAACCCTGTAATAACAAGATTATCATGCAAGCTCCATGAAATGTAGGTTTGTGCTCCCAGAGCCGATCTCTGGAGTTAGGTATTCAGCAGTCTCAGGCCTCCACTCCCTCCCTGCTCCATTTCTCTTCCTCCCGCTGGTGATTTGGGGTGGGGGAAGGGCTTGGGTCCTGCCTGGTCACAGCTTTGGTACATTACTCTGTTCTGTGAGGTCTGCTCTTTTCTCCAGGTGTATGCAGTCTGGCTCAGTCTCCTTTCCTATTGCTCTTTCAGGATTAGTTGTATTAATTATATTTTCGTATTATATGTGGTTTTAGGAAGAAGCCTGTGTCTCACCTCTCATGCCACCATCTTTAATCTGTCCCCTCCCTGGAATTCACTTTTAAGATGGCTCACTCATATGGCTGGCAAGTTGGTGCTATCTGACAGGTGGTGGTCAGCCAGAGGCCTCACTTCCCTCCAGAGGGCCTTTCCACAGGATCCTTGGGCTTTTTCATGGCATGGTGGCTGGATCACAAGGGCAAAATTCCTAAGAGAACCTTTTTATTTTCCAGCCTCTGCAGTTGCATTGCTCACTTCCAGCATGCCACAAGACTGCCCAGATCTAAGAGGGAAATAGTCCCTTATCTTTTGATGGAAAGAGTATTTAAGTCACCTTATAAGAAGAGCCTCTGGGATGGTAGAAATTGTGCCATTTTGGGAACATACACTCTTACACAGTGTACTTTCTGAACATAAAAATTCACATCCCTCCCACATGCAAATACACTCATCTTCCCTAAGATCCTCAAGTTTCATCCATTGTGACACTGGCTTGAAGTCCAAGATCTTGTCATCAAAATCAGGCCCAAATGCAGATGAGGATCTTGGAGCGTAGTTTCCCAGGTATGGTTCCTTGAAGACTCTCTCCCTATACAATGACCTGTGAACTCAAGAATAGTTATTTGGCCCCACCCTCTATCCTACACAAACTTACAATGGTGTGAAAGGCATAGAAATAACCACTAGGGACACTTCCAATTTAAGTAAACAGAAGCCCACTGAAATTCTAAAATGTAGTTGAAGTGGGCACGTGTTGAGAGCTGTGAATGAGAAACAGTTTTATTTTCAAGCTCAGTAATTCTAGGTTTCTTTATAATTTATCTTTTTCCTCTACATTTTACTTTAGGGAGACAGAAGCCACCAGTTGGCAATTTCAATCTTCCGTCTGAAAATCTACTCAGATAGATCATTGAATTCATTAAGTATATTTCCCATTTCCCTTGTTACTGAAGGTAACATTGCCCAACATTTGTTGTTCTTGGGTCTCCTTTCCTTCAGCTCATATTTTCCTTACTACCTCTAAGCCTGGACAATGGTCCTGCAGGCCTATACTAACTCTCCTTGAGGTCCCTTATGATGTTACTTGTTAGTCTTTTCTTTTCCATCTTCTGCCTTCTTTTTAATTGGCTCTGTTCCAAAGTTAATGCCATATGCTCTAGGTTTTTGTTTTGGCAGCACCCCACTTGAAGGTTCTAAAATCCATAATGGTTATCTGTTGCTGTATAATAAATCACCCCCAAATTTGTGGGTTTAATACAGCAACTATCATTTATTTTGCTCACAGATTCGCAGTTTGTACAAGACTCATGGGAACATAATGCCTCTGATCTCTGTGGCATCAGCTGGGAGGGCTTGACTTTAGATTGTAGAATACACTTGAAGATGGCTCACTCGGATGGCTGGTGAGTTTGTGCTGGCTTTCAGCTGAGAGCTCAGTCAGAAAACTTGGTACCCTCCAAGAGGGCTTCTCCCTGGGCTATTTGGGTTTCTTCATGGCACAGTACCTGGATTTAGAGAAAGCATCTCATGAAAATGAAGTGGAAGTCTTATGATTTTTATAACTTGCCTGGACGGTCACATCGCTATACTTTCACAGGTAACAAACAGGCTTGCCGAGATTCAGTGTAGGAAATATAGACCTCAATGTCTTGATGAGATGAGTGTCAAAGTCATATTGAAAGTGACATAAAGTCATAAAGAGAGAGATTTTGGCCATTTTCCTGAAAATGCAATTTGCCACACACCACACAAGCAGTGTAAGAAAGAGCCTGTTCCCTGAAGCTTTGCCAAGAGAGTATATTATCAAGCTTGTGGAAAATACCAACTTGTGGCAAGTATGAAGCTTGGTGATAAAATATCAAGTTTTCTCTAGTTTTAATTTAAATTTCCTCTTGTTATGAGTATAGGCGAACATTTTTCCTGTGTTTAAGATCCATCTGAATTTTCTTTCCTGTGAATTGTCTTTTTATGCTATTTGTACATTTTTCTATTGGGCTCCTAATCTCTTACTGATTTAGGTAACAGCCTTATATATTAGAAACAATCCATTGCAATTTGAGTAGCAAAATATATTTCTTTGTTTGACATGTCTTTTTAGTTTGCTTATAGTTTCCATTTGTCATACAGATTTTTTGGTACTTTTAAGGAGTTGAATGCAACAATCTTTTCTTTGATAGCTTATGAATCTTTAGTTGTAATTGAGAAAGTCTTTCCTCAGTGAAGATCATGAAAGAATTATATATATTTTAAATTGAAGTATAATCAAGATACATTATATGTTGACATTTGTATACATTGCAAAAAGATCACCATATTATTTACCACCTGTCACCATACAGTCATTTTTTTCTTGTGATGAGAACTTTTAAGATTTATTCTCTTAACAACTTTCAAATTTGCAATATAATATTATTGATTATAAGCTCCATGCTGTACATTACATCCTCATGACTTATTTATTTTATAACTGGAAGTTTGTACCTCTTCATCGCCTTCACCCATTTTGCCCATCCCCTACCCCTCTCCCTTCTGGGAACTACCAATCTGTTTCTCTATGAATTTTGTTTGTTATTTTGTTCTTTAGATTCCAGACGTTAGTGAAATCATATGATATGTGTCCTTCTCTGCCTGGACTATTAACACTCAGCATAATACCCTCTAAGTCCATCCATGTTGTCACAAATGGCAAGGTTTCATTCTTTTTTATAGCTGAGTAGAATTCTATTGTATATATAAACCACATCTCCTTTACCCATTCATCTACTGATGGACATTTAAGTTGTTTCCATGCCTTGGATATTGCAAATAATGATAAAGTGAACATAGTGGTGTATATATGTTTTTGAATTAGTGTTTTCCTTTCCTTCAGATAAACACCCAGAAATGGAATTGCTGAATTGTATGGTAGTTCTATTTTTAAGTTTTGGAGGAACTTCCATACTGTTTTCCACAGCAGCTGCACCAATTTTCATTCCCACAGTGAATGAGGGCTCCCTTTTCTCCTCATTCTTGCCAACACTTGTTATTTTTCTTTTTGATAATAGCCATTCTAACAGGTGTGAGATGATACCTCATTATGGTGTTGATTTGCACTTCTCTGATGATTAGTGATGAAAAGATGAACATCTTTCACATGCCTGTTGGATATCAGTGTGTCTTCGCTGGAAAAATGTCCGTCCAGATCCTCTGCCATATTTTTTAACCAGATTATTTTGTTGTTATTACTGAGTTGTATGAATTCTTTATATACAGGCTTATTTTACTGCATTTCACTTTATAATGCTTTGCAAAGTTTTTTTTTGCAAGCTAAAGGTTTATAGCAATGCTGTGTCAAGTGATTTTATTGGCATCATTTTTCCAACAGAATTTGCTCAGTTTATGTTTCTGTGTAACACTTTGGTAATTCTTGCATATATTTCAAATGTTTACTCTTTATTATTGTATTTGTTATGTCTGTGATCAGTGATCTTTATAATGTTACTACAGCACAAACTGTGCCCATATAAAATGGTGAATTTAATTGATAAAAGTGTCTATTCTGTTTCACTGATTGGTCATTCCCTTGCTTCTCTCCCTCTTCTTGGTCCTCCCTGTTCCCTGAGATGCAATAAGATTGAAATTAGGCCAATTAATAACTACAATAGCCTTCAAGTGTTCAAGCAAAAGGAGTCACATATCTGCCACTTTATATCAAAAGTAAGAAATGATTAAGTTTAGTGAGGAAGGCATGCCAAAAACTCAGAAAGGCTGAAAGCCAGGCCTCTTGCAACGGTTAGCACAGCTGTGAATTCAAAGGAGTTCTTGAAGGAAATTAAAAGTGCTGCACCAGTGAACACAGGAGTAATAAGAAAGTACAACAGTTTTGTTGCTGATATGGAGGAAGTTTTAGTGATGTGGATAGATCAAACCAGCCACAACATTCCCTTAAGCCAAAGTTTAATGCAGAGCAAAGCCCCAAATCTCTTAAATTCTTTGAAGGCTGAGAGAGATGAGGGAGCTGCAGAAGTGAAGTATGAAACTAGCAGAGGTTTTTTGCTCATGAGGTTTAAGGAAAGAAGTTGTCTTCATAATATAAAAGTAAAGGTGAAGTGGCAAACTGCAGCAGTTAATCCAAAGATGTAGCTAAGAAGGTGGCTACACTAAAGAATGGAATATCAGTGTAGACTAAATAGCCTTGTATTGGAAGAACATGCCATTTGGAATTTGATAGCTAGAAAAAAGAAGTCAATGCCTGGCTTCAATGCTTCAAAGGACAGCCTGACTCTCTTGTTAGGGGCTAATGTAGCTTGTGACTTTAAGCTGAAGCCCATGTTCATTGACCATTCTGAAAAGATTAGGGTCCTTAATTATACAAAATCTACTCTGCCTGTGCTGTATAAATGCAGCAACAAAGCCTGAATGACAGCATATCTGTTTATAACATGGCTTACTGAATATTTTAAGCCCACTGTTGAGATCAACTTCTCAGAAAAATAGATTCCTTTCAAAATATTATCATTTATTGACAATGTACTTGGTCACCCAAGAGCTCTGGTGGAGATGTTCAATGAGATAAATGTTTTCATGCCTGCTAACACAGCATCCATTCTGCAGCCCTTGCATCAAAGGAGTAATTTTTACTTTTAAGTCTTATTATTTTAAGAAATACATCTCATAAGGCTATAGCTAACACAGATAGTGATTCATCTGATGGAACTGGGCAGAGTAAATAAAAGACATCCTGGAGAGGATTTACTATTCCAGATGCCATTAAGAACATTCATTATTCATGGGAAGAGGTCAAAATATCAACATTAAAAGGAGTTTGGAAGAGCTTGATTTCAAACCTCATGGATGACTTTGAGGGGTTCAGTTCTTCAGTGGAGAAAGTAACTGTACATGTGGTGGTAATTGCAAGAAAACTAGAAATGGAGCCTGAAGATGTGACTGAATTGCTGCAATCTCATGATAAAACCTGAACGGATTAGGAGTTGTTTCTTACTGATGAGCAAAAAAAAGTGGTGTCTGGAGATGGAATCTACTCTTGGTGAAGATGCTGTGAAGATTGAAATGAAACAAAGGATTTAGAGGATGACAAACTTAGTTGATAAGGCAACAGCAGGGTTTTGAGAGGACTGACTCCAATTTTGAAAGACGTTCTACCATGGGTAGGATGCTATCAAATAGCATCTCGTGCTACAGAGAAATCCTTTGTGAAAAGAAGAGTCAACTGATGTAGCAAACTTCATTGTCGTCTTATTTTAAGAAATTGCCATAACCACCCAAACCTTCAGCAACTACCACCCTCATCAGTCAGCAGCCATCAACACTGAGACAAGACCCTCCACCAGCAAAAAGATTATGACTTGCTGAAAGCTCAAATACTGGTTAGCATTTTTCATACAATATTTTTAAATTAAGGTATGTTCTCATTGTCTTTCTATTCCTGTCTGTGAGGAACCTTGAAATTAAAGAGTCAACCAAATGAATCTATTCCTTGCAACCCAAAGGTCCTAAAGCACTAATGTACCAAATAAATGCTCAACTCCAGATGACAGTCTCTTTGTCCTGCTCTTGCTCAAGTTTTATTTCCTGCCTAGAATGGTCCTGTCTTCTCTACTCTCTTAACCCTACCCAATATCAGCACAAATTCAACCTACACCTTTTTCATTAAGTATTTCCTCATTCCTCCAATCTCAATCAGATCTCTCCCTTCTCTGAACACTTGGGAAATAACACAGGTATAGAATCCTCTGAGATTTTTATGATTTACCTTCAGTGTTTTACAATTTTGCTCACACTTGACAGTTTTTTTTAAAGAAAACAACTGGCATTTATGAAATCTTCCAGTGCATTCAACTAGTTTTCACAGAAACAATTCCTTGTTTATTAGTTATACCTCATCAGTTTACATAAAACTTAACCTAATTATAGATTTGTAATAACAGGCTTGAACAGGTTTTTGAGGAGATGCAATGGATTATTGATAAACATTAACTTGTAGTAGCAGATATCCTCAGGCATATTCAATTATGCCATTAGCCCAAAGCAGTCATAGTGACTTGGACATCTTTGTTTACAGAGAAATGATAAGTATGGATTACATTCTGGTGAGCTATTTAAGTGAAGGGTGATTAAGTGATAGTCTGTGGTTTCCTTTGTTTCCTTTACAACATCTACAAAGGACATGAGTCCATGATAGGGTAAAAATGCTAGAGGAGAAAAGGGCAATAAAGGGGTATATCAGATATAGGAAGCATCCTATATTATCATCTGTCACAAGAGTTCAAAGGGCAAACAAAATAGATAAACTCCTGGCCAGATTTATTAAGAGAAAAAGAGAAACTACAAACATAAACAGAATCAGAAATGAGAAAGGAAAAATCATGATGGACACCACAGAAACACAAAGAATTATTAGAGAACACTATAAAAATCTATATGCTAACAAACTGGATAACCTAGAAGAAATGGACAATTTTCTAGAAAAATACAACCTTCCAACACTGACCAAGGAAGAAACAGAAAATCTAAACAGACCAATTACCAGCAATGAAATTGAATTGGTAATCAAACAACTACTCAAGAACAAAACTCCTGGACCAGATGGATTCACCGCTGAATTTTATCAGAATACTCCCAAACTCATTCTATGAAGTCAGCATCACTCTAATACCAAAACTAGGCAATGACCCCACAAAAAAAGAAAACTACAGACCAATATCCCTGATAAACATCGATGCAAAACTACTCAGCAAAATATTAGCAAACTGAATTCAAAAATACATCAGAAGGATCATACACCATGATCAAGTGGGATTCATCACAGGGATGCAAGGATGGTGTAACATTCGAAAATCCATCAACATCATCCACCACATCAACAAAAAGAAGGACAAAAACCGCATGATCATCTCCATAGATGCTGATAAAGCATTTGACAAAATTCAACATCCATTCATGATAAAAACTCTCAACAAAGTGGGTATACAGGGCAAGTACCTCAACATCATAAAGGCCATATATAACAAACCCACAGCCAACATCATACATAACAGCAAGAAGCTGAAAGCTTTTCCCCTAAGATTGGGAACAAGACCAGGACGCCCACTCTCTCCACTTTTATTCAACATAGTACTGGAGGTCCTAGCCATGGCAATTATACAACACAAAGAAATAAAAGGCATCCAGATTGGTAAGGAAGAAGTCAAACTGTCTTTGCAGATGACATGATATTGTACATAAAAAACCCTAAAGACCCCACTCCAAAACTACTCTAACTAATATCTGAATTTAGCAAAGTTGCAGGATACAAAATTAATACACAAAGCTCTGTTGCATTCCTATACACTAACAATGAACTAGCAGAAAGAGAAATCAGGAAAACAATTCCATTCACAACTGCATCAAAAAGAAATTAAAGAGGACACTAATAAATGGAAATTCATCCCATATTCTGGGGCTGGAAGAATTAATATTGTCAAAATGGCCACTGCCTAAAGCAATCTACAGATTCAATGCAATCCTATCAAAATGCCATCAGCATTCTTCAACGAACAGGAACAAATAGTTTTAAAATTCATATGGAACCACAAAAGACCCCAAATAGCCAAAGCAATCTTGAGAAGGAAGAATAAAGCAGGGGGGAATCTCGCTTCCCAACTTCAAGCTCTACTACAAAGCCACAGTAATCAAGACAATTTGGTACTGCCACAAAAAGACCCATAGACCTGTGGAACAGAATAGAGAGATCAGCTATTAACCCAAGCATATATGGTCAATATAATATTCGATAAAGGAGCCATGGATACACAATGGGGAAATGACAGCCTCTTCAACAACTGCTGTGGGCAAACTGGACAGCTACAGATAAGAAATGAAACTGGATTATTGTCTAACCCCATACAAAAAGTAAACTCAAAACGGATCAAAGACCTGAATGTAAGTCATGAAACCATAAAACTCTTAGAAAAAAACAGGCAAAAATCTCTTGAACATAAACATGACCAACTTCCTCATGAACATATCTCCCTGGGCAAGGGAAACAAAAGAAAAAATGAACAAGTGGGACTATATCAAACTATAAAGCTTCTGTACAGCAAAGGACACCATCAACAGAACAAAAATGCATCCTACAGTATGGGAGAATATATTCATAAATGACATATCTGATAAAGGGTTGACATCCAAAATATATAAAGAGCTCATGCACCTCAACAAACAAAAAGCAAATAATCCAATTAAAAAATGGGTGGAGGATCTGAACAGACACTTCTCCAAAGAAGAAATTCAGATGGCCAAAAGGCACACGAAAAGATGCTCCACATCACTAATTATCAGAGAAATGCAAATTAAAACCACAATGAGATATCACCTTGCAACAGTTAGGATGGCCAATATCCAAAAGACAAACAACAACAAATGTTGACGAGGATGGGGAGAAAGGGGAACCCTCCTACACTGGTGGTGGGAATGTAAATTAGTTCAACCACTGTTGAAAGCAGTATTTAGGTTCCTCAAAAAACTCAAAATAGAAATACCATTTGACCCAGGAATTCCACTCCTAGGAATTTACCCTAAGAATGCAGGATCCTGATTCAAGATGGCGGTGTGAGAGGTGAGACAGAGAAGTTCACCAAAAACCAGAGATAGTGTTAAAATACAGTTAATACAACTAACCCTAAAACAGCAACAGGAAAGAAGGCTGCACCAGACTGCATACAGACCTCATGAACAGAGCAGACCTCATGAACAGAGCAGACCTCACAGAACAAGGTAACGTATGAAAGCCTTGATCCAGTAGGATCGGAGCCCTTCCCTCACCCCAGCTCACTGGCAGAGGAAGAGAAGTGGAGCGGGGGATGGGGTGGAGGCCTGGGATTGCTGAACACCAAGTCCTGGAGATCTGCTTTGACAGCAGAAACCTACATAGTCGGAGTGCTTGAGAGACAGATTCTGGCCATTTGCGGAGGACTGGACCCACACCAGGCTGCTCTGGGACAAGGAAAAGGCAGGAGATCTGACAGGCTTCCTAGCAGTGATAGGGCTGCTGAAGGGGCGGTGTTTTCATGGAGCTTGCTGCATGGGAGAAGGGATAGGGGAACAAGGTTGTCTGGGTGAGCTCTGCCCAGCAGATTGGGAACTTTGGGGAGCTTCAGGTGCTCCATCCCCCTGGCTGGCTATTCAAATCTGAGGCCCCCCACTGTGATATGCAGCCTTCTGAGCCTTCCTCCTGGCTTGACAGCACTGACTAGGAAACTGGCAATCACTACTCTGGCATCAGGCCAGCCAGAGGGAGGACCCAACTACAACAGCTAGAGACGCCAACCACAGAGGCTTACACCTGTGTACTTGGCCCACTGCCTTTGATACAAGACAGGCAGGGAAGACGGGAATCAGGAAACAGATATTTCCTCCCACCAGGCACCAGCTTTGCTCCCCTATGACCCCCATTCTTACTCTAGGGGCTGAGCAACTCCAGAGACTAGAGCTTCTGGGCAATAGAGGGTACCACACAGAAGAAATATGAAACATCAAAAGAACATGGTTCAGATCAAAATCTCACAAACCGCAGAAAAAGGACCAAATGAAACTGAATTCACCAATATTCCTGAGAGTGCAAAATAAAAGTTATAAACATGCTTATGGAGGTACAGAAAAATACTCAAGAACTCAGGAATGAATTTAAGATGGAGATTCACTCATTAAGAAATTCCATATATGAAAAGAAACATACAATGGAGGGATTTAGCAGATTAGATGTAGTAGAAGAGATGGGAAATGGAATAGAAATTACAGAAGATGAATACAAAGAAGCTGAGGCACAGTGAGAAAAAAGATTCTCTAAAAATGAAAGAATATTGAGAGAACTGTGTGACTAATCCAAATGGAACAATATTCGCATAATAGGGTACCAGAAGAAGAAGAGAGACAAAAAGGGATAGAAAGTGTCATTGAGGATGTAATTGCTGAAAACGTCCCCAATCTGGGGAAGGAGATAGTCTCTCAAGGCATCGAGATGCACAGATCTCCCAACACAAGGGACCCAAGGAAGACAACATCAAGACATATAATAATTAAAATGGCAGAGGTCAAGGATAAAGACAGACTTTTAAAAGCAGCTAGAGAGAGAAAATAGATCACATATAAAGGAAAATCCATCAGGCTATCATCAGATTTCTCAACAGAAACCTTATAGGCCAGAGGGAGTGACATGATATATTTAAGGCAATGAAGCAGAAGGGCCTCGAACCAAGAATACTCTACCTGGCAAGGTTATCATTTAAATTTGAGGGAGGGATTAAACAATTTTCTGATAAGCAAAAGCTGAGAGAATTTACCTCCCACAAAACACCTCTACAGTGCAGTTTGGAGGGACTCCTATAGATGGAAGTATGCCTATGACTAAATAGATGTCACCCAAGGGATAGACAGAGAGTACAGATATTCATAACATACAAAGAATGGAAGAGGAAGAAAAAGGAGGAAAAAAAAAGAATCTTTAGATTGTGTTTGTAATAGCATACGAAGTGAGTTAAATTAGACTGTTAGATAGTAAGGGAATTACCTTTGAACCTTTGGTAGCCACAAATCTAAAGCCTGTAATGGCAATAAGTACATATAGATAATCACCCTAAATGTAAATGGTCTGAATGCACCAATCAAAAGACGTAGAGTCACTGAATGGATAAAAAAACAAGACCCATTTATATGCTGCCTACAAGAGACTCACTTCAAACCCAAAGACATGCACAGACTGAAAGTAAAGGGATAGAAAAAGATATTTCATGCAATTAATAGGGAGAAAAAGCAGAAGTGGCAGTACTTGTATCAGACAAAATAGACTTCAAAGCAAAGAAAGTCACAAGAGACAAAGAAGGACATTACATAATGATAAAGGGGTCAGTCCAACAAGAGGATATAACTATTATAAATATCTATGCACCCAACACAGGATCACCTACATATGTGAAACAAATACTAACAGAATTAAAGGGTGAAATAGAATGCAATGCATTCATTTTGGGAGACTTCAACACACCACTCACTCCAAAGGACAGATCAACCAGACAGAAAATAAATAAAGATACAGAGGCACTGAAGAACATATTAGAACAGATGGACCTAACAGATATCTAGAGATTACTCCATCCAAAAGCAACAGGATTCACATTTTCCTCAAGTGGACATGGAATATTTTCAAGAATAGATCATATACTAGGTCACAAAAAGAACCTCTGTAAATTCAAAAAGATTGAAATTATACCAACCAGCTTCTCAGATCACAAAGGTATGAAACTTGAAATAAATTACCCAAAGAAAATGAAAAAGCACACAAACACATGGAGGCTTAATAACATGCTCCTAAATATTCAGTGGATCAATGACCAAATAAAAACACAGATCAAGCAATATAAGGAGACAAATGACAACAATAATTCAACAGCGCAAAACCTGTGGGACGCAGTGAAGGCCGTGCTAAGAGGGAAATACATTGCAATACAGGCCTACTTCAGGAAAGAAGAATGAACAGTCTAAACTCACAATTAATGAAACTAGAAAAGGAAGAACAAATGAGGCCTAAAGTCAGTAGAAGGAGGGACATAATAAAGATTAAAGCAGAAATAAATAAAATTGAGAAGCATAAAACAACAGAAATAATCAATGAAAGCAGGAGCTGGTTTTTTGAGAAAATAAACAAAATAGACAAACCCCTAGCCAGACGTATCAAGAAAAAATGAGAGTCTACACACATAAACAGAATCAGAAATGAGAAAGGAAAAATCACTACAGACACCACATAAATACAAAGAATTATGAGAGAATACTATGAAAAATTATATGGTAACAAACAGGATAACCTAGAAGAAATGGACAACTTTCTAGAAAAATATAACCTACCAAGGCTGACCCAGGAAGAAACAGAAAATATGAATAGGCCAATTACCAGGAAAGAAATCGAACAGGTAATCAAAAAACTACCTAAGAACAAAACTCCTGGACCAGATGGTTTCACTGCTGAATTTTATCAAACACTTAGTGAAGAGCTAATACCCACCCTCCATAAAGTTTTCCAAAAAGCAGAAGAGGAGGGAATACTCCCAAACTCATTCTACGAGGCCAACATCGCTCTAATACCAAAACCAGGCAAAGACACCACACAAAAAAAGAAAACTACAGACCAATATCCCTGATGAACATAGATGCTAAACTACTCAGCAAAATATTAGCAGACTGAATTCAAAAATACATCAGAAGGATCATACACCATGATCAAGTGGGATTCATCACAGGGATGCAAGGATGGTACAACATTCCAAAATCCATCAACATCATCCACTACATCAACAAAAAGGACAAAAACCACATGATCATCTCCATAGATGCTGAAAAAGCATTTGACAAAACTTAACATCCAATCATAATAAAGACTCAACAAAGTGGGTGTAGAGAGCAAGTACCCCAACTTAATAATGGCCATATATGACAAACCCACACCCAACACTATACTTAACAGCGAGAAGCTGAAAGCATTTCCTTTATGATGGGGAACAAGACAAGGATGCCCACTCTTCCCACTTTTATTCAACATAGTTCTAGAGGTCCTAGTCATGGCAATCAGACAACACAAAGAAATAAAAGGCATCCAGATTGGTAAGGAAGAAGTCAAACTGTCCGTTTGCAGATGACATGATAGTGTACATAAAAAAACCTAGAATCCACTCCAAAACTTGTAGATCTAATATCTGAATTCAGTAAAGTTGCGGGATACAAAATTAATACACAGAAATCTGTTGTATTTCTATACACTAACGGTGAACTAGCAGAAAGAGAAATCAGTAAAACAATTCCATTCAGACTTGCATCCAAAAGAATAAAATACCTAGGACTAAACTTAACCAAGGAAGTGAAAGACTTATACTCTGAAAACTACAAGACACTCATGAGAGAAATTAAAGAAGATACAAATAAATGGAAACACATCCTGTGCTCATGTATAGGAGAATTAATTTTGTCAAAATGGCCATCCTGTCTAAAGCAATCTACAGATACAAGGCAATCCCCATCAAATACCAATGGCATTCTTCAAGGAATTAGAGCAAATAGTTTTAAAATTCATATGGTACCATAAAGGACCCTGAATAGCCAAAGCAATCCTGAGAAGGAAGAATAAAGTGGGGGAATTATGCTCCCTGACTACAAGCTCTACTACAAAGCCACAGTAATCAAGACAATTTAGTACTGGCACAAGTACAGACCCATAGACCAATGGAACACACTAGAGAGCCCAGATATAAACCCAAGCATATATGGTCAATTAATATATGATAAAGGAGCTATGGACATACAATGGGGAAATGACAACCTCTTCAACAACTAGTGTTGGCAAAACTGGACAGCTACATATAAGAGAATGAAACTGGATTATTGTCTAACCCCATACACAAAAGTAAATGCAAAATGTATCAAAGACTTGAATGTAAGTCATGAAATAATAAAACTCTTAGAAAAAAACATAGGCAAAAATCTCTTGGACATAAATATGAGCAACTTCTTCATGAACATATCTCCCCGGGCAAGGGAAACAAAAGCAAAAGTGAACAAGTGGGACTATATCAAACTAAAAAGCTTCTGTACAGCAAAGGACACCATCAATAGAACAAAAAGGCATCCTACAGTATGGGAGAATATATTAAAAAATGACATATCCAATAATGGTTGATATCCAAATTATATAAAGAGCCCACATACCTCAACAAATGAAAAGCAAATAAACCAATTAAGAAATGGGCAAAGGAGCTGAACAGACACTTCACCAAAGAAGAAATTCAGATGGACAACAGGCACATGAAAAGATGCTCCACATCGCTAATCATCAGAGAAATGCAAATTAAAACCACAATGAGATATCACCTCATACCAGTGAGGATGGCCAACATCCAGAAGACAAACAACAACAAATATTGGCGAGGATATGGAGAAAGGGGAACCCTCCTACACTGCTGGTGGAAAGCAGTATGGAGGTTCCCCAAAAAACTCAAAATAGAAATACCACTTGACCAGGGAATTCCACTCCTAGGAAGTTACCCTAAGAATGCAGGAGCCCAGTTTGAAAAATACATATGCACCCCTATGTTTATCACAGCACTATTCACAATGGCCAATAAATGGAAGCAACCTAAGTGTCCATCAGTAGATGAATGGATAAAGAAGATGTGGTACATATACACAATGGAATATTATTTAGCCATAAGAAGAAAACAAATCATAACATTGGCAACAACATGGATGGAGCTAGGTATTATGCTAACTGAAATAAGCCAGGTCGAGAAAGATAAGTGTCAAATGATTTCACTTATCTGTGGAGTGTAAGAACAAAGAAAAAAACTGAAGGAATAAAACAGCAGCAGACTCACAGAACCCAAGAATGGATTAACAGTTGCCAAAGGGAAAGGAACTGGGGAATATGGGTGGGAAGGGAGGGATAAGGGGGAAAAAGGGGTATTACAATTAGCACACATAATGTAGCGGGGGGATACAGGGAAGGCAGTATAATAGAGAGAAGAGAAGTAGTGATTCTATAGCATCCTACTTCACTGGTGGACAGTAAGTGTAATGGGGTATGTTGTGGGGACCTGATGATAGGTGGAGTCTAGTAACCATAATATTGCTCATGTAATTGTACATTAATAATAGCAAAAAAAAGAATGCAGGATCCCAGTTTGAAAAAGACATATGCACCCCTATGTTTATCACAGCACTATTTACAATAGCCAAGAAATGGAAGCAACCTAAGTGTCCATCAGTAGATGAATGGATAAAGAAGAGGTGGTACATATACACAATGGAATATCATTCAGCCATAAGAAGAAAACAAATCCAGACATTTGCAACAACATGGATGGAGCTAGAGTGTATTATGCTCAGTGAAGTAAGCCCGGTGGAGGAAGATAAGTATCAAATGATTTCACTCATCTGTGGAGTATAAAAACAAAGAAAAACTAAAGGAACAAACAGTTGGATATTAATGATACCAAAATTAAAAAAAATTTTTTTAATTAAAAAAAAAAGAGTCCCAAAGGCTCTGGAGTTTTGGGATTTAGCTCTGCTGAGGATTGGAAAATAAAGTGCCCACATTCTGAGAACTATAATAGCATTTCAGAGGAAAGTAAAACTAAACTTACCTGGGACCTAACTATCTGTGATCCATCATTCGTTTCCTTCTCCTCCATGTTCCCCTTCCAGGGAAGTACAGCATTTTGAGAAGGCATAACTGGGAAAAAGAGAACAGAAGTATCTTGTTGATACATGACATTAAGGCTGAACCTAACTCTTGGAGCTTTTGCTTTGTACTAGGATGACAGTTTAGAGAGAAGACTCGTTAAGACATAAGCTTAAAGATTAGATGACTGAAGTGTGACATTCTTGCTTCTCTATTACATTGAGGAATTCAATACAGAACTTTCTCTTTCTCTTGCTGTGGCATATGGGAAGCTCAAGAGAGTTCCATGGTTTTCAACCCTACTACATACCTAGTGAATTAAAAAAAGATGCCAATGCTCAGTCCCTATTCCCAGAGATTTCGATAAAGCCAATTTTGTCCAAGTTTGTCTGGAGGAGCCTGGGCAACAGCATTTTAAATTCTAAAGTCTCTAATGATTCTAAGCGGGAGATGAGAACCCCTGGGAAGAGGTGATACAGAGAACATATGTTGAGGACCTAGCCTTATTCTTTAAGGGGATAAATTTACCCCAAACTCAAACTCCAGAGATCGTCTCTCCTCTATTCTTTTTAAGATGACCCTTCTAATATAAAAATATTTCATTCTTTTCATTTCTCAGAAAGTTAACCTTCCTTTTTGAGTACCTGGATTCAGTCCTCCACCAAGATTACTGTACCTTTTTGCAGTTCTTAAGTTGTAATGTCACCAAAGCTTTGTTTTCTTCTAGGAGAACTGTCAGAAAATACACAGTGCTAACAGCTTCAATATCCTTCTCAGTCCCTGAATGTTGATTTTCCAGTGCCTTATCACATGGTATATCACTCCACCATATTAAAGGTGCCTCATTTCTGCTGAGAGCCTTAGGAGCCAATGGATATCCACAAGAATGATTTCTGCTTCCCAGCTACTCTCAGAATCAGTCATGCCTTTTTCTTGCAGAGCTGAGATATGAAGGTTCCTGAAGGTGGCCATTACTTTTTTCCCCTAAAAGCATTGATCATCATGTACAGACTTCACTATGATATCCAAATCTGTATCCTGGCAGGGATCGTGTAAATACAATTTCAGTTTTCAGTTTGAGCACCTGTAGTGAGATGAACTAGAATCAGCAGAAGAAATCCAGCAGCCTCAGTCACCTAGGGATCTCCTATCTGTAAAGAGACAGACTATTCATTCATAAAGATAGAGCACAGAAGGATATGGCATTCTTTAAAATAGTGAAAAATAATTTTAGAATTTCTCAGATTCACAATTACAAAAAGCAGAGATGTATAGATGCATCAACTATAACAAACTTTCATCTCAGTCTTTTCCAATCCTATTCTCCAATAGAAAATATGTGGTCCTTTCCAATACCAACAATAGAGTGAAATGTATTGATTTGCTAATAATCATGAAAGAATACATTCTTTTTCTGTTCACAAAGGTTGGCCTAAGAAACTTCTCTCAAAAGCTAGTGATGGCAGTGAAGAATGAAGCCATTCTGAAAAGCAATTTTTTTAAAAAAGAGAAAACTGTAGTTGCAGTGGAACTGCCCTGTTAGATAAGGAAGCCATTCACTGCTCAAGAGATGCCCCAGATCTAACATTTTACAACCAGTTCAACTAAGAGGCAAATATTTCACGAGTCATTTAAAAGTACTCTAAGAACCAGGTCCTTATTTCACCAGCATAAGCTATCTGAAGAGCCAGAAAGAATCTGTGAGAATGCCTTAACATTTCAAACCAAATAATCTCAAAACCATTTACTCACAGTGACAAAAACATTTACCAAGTTAGGCAGAACAGGGTTTCTCCTTCATATGTGCAAACCCAAGGGGAAGAGGATATATAATATATATTGTGTGCAAATTTAGTTAACTTGAGAATGCTTTTTATGGCATGTGATGGGACCAGGGTCCCATAGAACATACTCTGAAAGGCTGATTTATTCTTTGGTTCCTTGGTTTCATGAAGGATTTAAAGTTGAAGATCACAGACCTAAGCAAAAGAGCTGGTTCTAGAACCTAGGTCTTCTGATTCACTGTCCTGGGTTCCTTCTAGTATACTCTAAAGTCCTTATTAGTACTTGTTCTCTCCCCTTTCCTTTCTTTGCCTGCTCCTCCACCCGCAAACTGTGTGCGATTGTTCATACAGCACACATAGACCTTTTCAGAGAAGTCTGTGATTTTGCCAGTCTTTTTCAGACAAGTAACCATGATGGCTTCGAAGGTAACGAATTCCCCTGACTACCTAAGGAACACCAGGATTTTAATAAATTCAGAGAAAGAATGAGTCTAGGCTTAACAGTTTTCATTTCCACCCCAAGCTCTTCCAAAAATGTGAGTGAATTTTACTGACCATGTAGAAAACCCATGTAGTGGTTCTCAATCTGAGCTGTGCCTTCCTCTCAGCCCAAATTTAAAAATATTCTATGAAAATATATACTGTCCAGGATCCACTTAAGATCTACTAAATCAGAATTTGTTGAGCTGTACTCTGGCACCTATATATTTTGTAAATGCCCCAAAAGTGATTCTGATATGAGCATGAATTCAGAACTATCAGACCATTGCAATTCCTTGACTTCCTCAATACCAGTGATTTTCACTATCATTCTAGTGCCACACCACTTCTGAAATCTTTCTTACCTTACAAAATACTAGACTGTGAATCAGGAGACCTAGGCTCTAGACTGGATGGGGAAGAAAGTGAAGACAGGAGTGGATTAATACCTAGGGGTAAGATAGCAAAAGAATAGTGTTTATCAAACACTGTCTGAAAATCACTTGGATTATGGTACTTGTTGGGAAGCAGATTCACTGGTCCTATCCCAGACCTAATGACATAGCACCAATGGAATGTATTATGAGCCCAGGAATTTGCATTAAAACGTATTTCTTCCGTGGAACCAGTCCATTATCTCAAGGCCTCCTTATGGGCTTGAATCTAGCACATATCTTCTAATTCCTGTATCTTTAGCTTTATCTTTCACTTTTATTTTTTAATTTTTTGGTATTTTTTATTGAAGTATAGTTGATATGCAATATTATTAGTTTCAAGTATACAGCATAGTGATTCAACAGTTAGATACATCACTAAAGCCTGACCCCAATTAGTGCAGTACTATCTACCAAGAAAGATGTTACAGATTTACTGCCTATATTCTCTATGCTGTACTTTTACTCCTGTGAATAATTTATATTATGATTGAGATTTGTGCCTCTTTATCCCCTTCATCTATTTCACACCGTGTCCCCAGTCCCTCCCCCATGGTAATCAATCACCAGTCACTTCATGGTGTCTAAGAAGAACATGTTTTTGTTCATTTTGTTTTGTTTCTCTCTAGATTCCACAAATAAGTGAAATCATATGGTATTTGTCTTTGTCTACCTGGCTTATTTCACTTAGCATAATACCCTCTAGGTCTATCCATGTTGTTGCAAATGGCAGAAACTGTTTCTTTATTATGGCCAAATAATACTCCATTATACATATATCACATCTGCTTTATCCCTTTACCTAGTGATGGACACTTTGGTTGTTTTTAAAAAGCTTGTCTATTGTAAATAATGGAGCAGTAAACATAAGGGTGCATATATATTTTTGAATCCGATTTTTGTTTTCTTTGGGTAAATTCCTATAAATGGAGTTACTGGGTCATATATTTCTATTTTTAGTTTTTTGAGGACTCCCCCATAGTGCCTCCCATAGTGGCTGTATGAATTTACATTGCCACCAACAGTGTAGGAGGGTTCCCTTTTCTCCACATCCTTGCCAATACCTGTTAGTTTTTGTCTTTTGGATAGTGGCCATTTTGACTGGTGCGACATGATGTCTCATTGTGGTTCTGATTTGCATTTCTCTGATGATTAGTGATGTGGAGTATCTTTTCACGTGCCTGTTGGCCATCTGAATTTCTTCTTTGGAAAAATGTCCTCTGCCCATTTCTTAATCAGATTATTTGTTTTTTGGTATTGAGGCATATGAGTTCTTTATTTTGGATGATAACCCTTTATCAGATATACTGTTTATGAATATATTCTCCCATACCATCGATTGCCTTTTTGTTTTATTGTGTCCTTTGCTGTATAGAAGCTCTTAAGTTTAATGTAGTCTCAGTTCTTTGTGTTTGCTTTTGTTTCCCTTGCCCAGGGAGATGTATCAGAAAAAAATTTCTCATGCTGATGTTCAAGAGAGTCTTGCCTAAGTTTTCTTCTAAGAGTTTTATAGTTTCATGTCTTATAATTAGGTATTTAATTCACTTTGAATTAACTTTTGAGTATGGTGTTAGTGATTCAGTATCATTCTCTTGCATGAAGCTGTTCAGTTCACTCAAAACCTTTTACTGAAGACATTGTCTTTTCCTCAATGTATATTCATGCCTCCTTTATCATATATTAATTGATTACACGTGTGGGTTTATTTTTGGGCTTTCTATTCTGTTTTATTGATCTATGGGTCTGTTCTTGTGCCAGTACCATACTGTCTTGATTTCTGTAGCTTTGTAGTATAGCTTGAAGTCAGGGAATATAATAACCCATTTTGTTCTTCTTTCTCAAGATTGCTTTAGCTATTTGGGGCCTTTTGTGGTTCCACATAAATTTTAGGTTTATTTGCTATAGTTCATTGAAAAGTGCCGTTGGTATTTTGATAGGGATTGCACTGAATCTGTAAATTGCTTTGGGCAGGATGGCCATTTTGACAATACTTATTCTTCCTATCCATGAGCATGGGATAGATTTCCATTTATTTGTGTTTTCTTCAATTTCTTTCATTAGTGTCTTATAGTTATCAGAGTACAGGTTTTTCACAACCTTAGGTTTATTCCTAAGTATTTTATTCTTCTTGATGCAATTATAAAAGGAATTGTTTTCCTGATTTCTCTTTCAGCTAGTGCATTATTAGATTTCTTTATATTGATTTTCTATCTTGCAACTTTATTGAATCCATTTATTAGTTCTAATACTTTTTTGGTGGAGTCTTCATGGTTCTCTACATATAGTATCATGTCATCTACAAACAGTGACATATTTAAAACCTACTTCTTCCTTACCAATTTAGATGCCTTTTATATATATTTTTCTTGTTTGATTGCCATGGCCAGGGCTTCCAGTATTATGTTGAACAGAAGTGGTGAGAGTGAGCATCCTTGTCTTGTTCCTGATCTTAGAAGAAAAGCTTTCAGCTTTTCATCGTTGTGTATGATGTTAGCTGTGGGTTTGTCATACTTAGCTTTTATTAAGTTGAGGTATGTTACCTCTCTACCCATTTTGTTGAGAGCTTTTATCATGAATTTTGTCAAATGAGTTTTCAGCATCTATTCAGATGTTCATATGGTTTTTATATTTCCTTTTGTTAATGTTGTGTATCAGATTGATTGACTTATGAAATTTGTATTATCTTTGCATACCTGGAATAAATCCCATTTGGCCATGATGAATGATCCTCAATGTATTTTTAAATTTGTTTTGCTAATATTTTATTGAGGATTTTTGCATCTATGTTCATCAGAGATCTTGGCCTATTGTTTTCTTTTTTGCATTGTCTTTGTTTTTGGTATTAAGAGTGATGTTGGCCTCACAGAATGAGTTTTGGAAGTATTTGCTTTTCTACTTTTTGGAATACTTTAAGAATGGGTATTAGCTCTTTAAGTGTTTGGTAGAGTTCAGCTATGAAGCCATCTGGTTATGGGATTCTGTTTTTTGGGAGTGTTTTGATTACCAATTCAATTTCATTTCTGGTAATTAGTCTGTTTAGATTTTCTGTTTCTTCCTGGGTCAGTCTTGGCAGGTTGTACTTTAATAGGAGTTTGTACATTTTTTCTAGGGTGTCCACTTTATTAGCATATAATTTTTCCTGGAATTCTCTAATAATTCTTTGTATTTCTGTGGTATCAGTAGTAACTGTTCCTTTTTTGTTTCTGATTTTATTTGTGTAATTTATCTAGATAAGTCTGGCTAGGAGTTTGTCTATTTTGTTTACCTTCTCAAAGAACCAGTTCTTGATTTCACTGATTTTTTTCCTAGTGTTTTATTCTTCTATATTTTATTTCTGCTCTGATCTTTATTATGTCCTTCCTTCTCTTAACTTTAGGCTTCATGTGTTCTTTTTCTAGTTTCTTCAGTTGTGAATTTATATTATTTATTTGTGATTGTTTTTGTTTCTTCAGGTAGGATTTTATGGCTATGCACTAACCTCTTAAAACCGCTTTTGTATCATCCCACATATTTTGAACTGTTATATTTTTGTTTCCATTTGTCTCCACACATTGGTTTTCTTCATTCATTTGTTCATTGATCCATTTATTATTTAGAAGCATGATGTTTAGCCTTCATTTGTTCGTGGGTATTTTTGTTTTCTTTCTGTAATTGATTTCTGGTTTCATACCATTGGGTCTGAAAAGATGCTTGACACAATTTCAATCTTGAATTTATTGTAGCTCTTTTTGTGTCCTAATATGTGATCTATTCTGGAGAACATTCTCTATATATCTGTTAAGCCCATCTGATTTAGTGTGTTGTTCAGTGCCTCTGTTTCCTTATTTATTTTGTCTGGTTGATCTCTCTACTGATATAAGTGGTGTGTTAAAGTCCTCTAATATGATTAAGTTGCAGTTTATTTCTCCCTTTTGTTCTGTAAGTATTTGTTTTATATAATTAGGTGCTCTTGTTTTGGATGTATAGGTATTTACAAAGTGGTTATAGCTTTTTGTTGGATTGATACCTTTACCCTTACCTAATTTTCTTTTCTGTCTGCTACTTTTTTTAAAATAATTTATTTTGGTATCATTAATCTACAATTACATGTGCAATATTATGGTTATTAAACTACCCCCTTCATCAGGTCCCCCAAACCCACCCCATTACAGTCACTGTCCATCAACATAGTGAGATGCTATAGATTCACTACTTGTCTTCTCTGAGTTGTACTGCCCTCCTCATGCCCCCCCAACATTACATCTGCTAATCATAATACCCCTTTTCCCCTCTTATCCCTCCCTTCTCACCCATCTTCCCCAGTCCTTTCCTTTTGGTAACTATTAGTCCATTCTTGGGTTCTGTGAGTCTGCTGCTGTTTTGTTCTTTCAGTTTGTTCTCTGTTCTTATACTCCACATATGAGTGAAATCATTTGATACTTGTCTTTTTCGGCTTGGCTTATTTCACTGAGCATAATACCCTCTAGCTCCATCCATGTTGTTGCAAATGGTAGGATTTGTTTTCTTCTTATGGCTGAATAATATTCCATTGTGTATATGTACCACCTCTTCTTTATCCATTCATCTTCTGATGGACACAGGTTGCGTCCATTTCTTGGCTATTGTAAATAGTGCTGCAATAAACATAGGGGTGCATATGTCTTTTTCAAACTGGGATGCTCTAGCCTTAGGGTAAATTCCTAGGAGTGGAATTCCTGGGTCAAATGGTATTTCTATTTTGAGTTTTTTGAGGAACCGCCATACTGCTTTCCACAATGGTTAAACTAATTTCCATTCCCACCAGCAGTGTATGAGGGTTCGCTTTTCTCCACATTCTTGCCAAAATTTGTTGTTCTTTGTGTTTTGGATGGTGGCCATCCTCACTGGTGTGAGGTGATATCTCATTGTGGTTTTAATCTGCATTTCTCTGATGATTAGCGATGTGGAGCATCTTTTCATGTGCCTGTTGGCCATCTGAATTTCTTCTTTAGAGAAGTGTCTATTCATGTCCTCTGCCCATTTCTTAATTGGATTATTTGCTTTTTCTTTGTTAAGGTGCGAGAGTTCTTTATATATTTTCGATGTCAACCCTTTATCGGATACGTCATTTATGAATATACTCTCCCATACTGTAGGATCTCTTTTTGTTCTACTGATGGTGTCTTTTGCTGTACAGAAGATTTTCAGCTTGATATAGTCCCACTTGTTCATTTTTGCTTTTGTTTCCCTTGCCCAGGGAGATATGTTCATGAAGAAGTCACTCATGTTTATGTCTAAGAGATTTTGGCCTATGTTTTTTTCTAAGAGTTTTATGGTTTCATAACTTACATTCAGGTCTTTGATCCACCTTAAGTTTACCTTTGTGTATGGTGCTAGACAGTAGTCCAGTTTCATTCTCTTACATGTAGCTGTCCAGTTTTCCCATCACTAGCTGCTGAAGAGGCTGTCATCTCTCCATGGTATATCCAAGGCTCCTTTATCAAATATTAATTGACTGTATATGTTTGGGTTATTGTTTGGATTTTATATTCTGTTCCACTGGTCTGTGGGTCTGTTTTTGTGCCAATACCAATTGTCTTGATTACTGTGGCTTTGTAGTAGAGCTTGAAGTCAGGGAGTGTAATTCCCCTGTTTTATTCCTCCTTCTCAGGATTGCTTTGGCTATTTGGGGTCTTTTGTGGTTCCTTCTGAATTTTAGAATTATTTGTTCCAGTTCATTGAAGAAAGCTGTTGGTAGTATAATAGGGATTGCGTTGAATCTGTAGATTGCTTTAGGTAGTATAGCCATTTTGACAATATTTATTCTTCCTACCCAACAACATGGGATGAATTTCCATTTGGTAGTGTCCTCTTTAATTTCTCTTAGGAGTGTCTTGTAGTTTCCAGAGTATAGGTCTTTCACTTCCTTTGTTAGGTTTATTCCTAGGTATTTTATTCTTTTTGATGCAATTGTGAATGGAATTGTTTTTCTGATTTCTCTTTCTGTTAGTTCATCATTAGTGTATAGGAAAGCAACAGATTTCTGTGTGTTAATTTTGTATCCTGCAACTTTGCTGAATTCAGATATTAGTTCTAGTAGTTTTGGAGTGGAGTCTTTAGGGTTTTTTATGTACAGTATCATGTCATCTGCAAATAGTGACAATTTCACTTCTTCTTTACATGTCTTTGTTTTGTCTGATTGCCATGGCTAGGACCTCCAGTATTATGTTGAATAACAGTGGAGAGAGTGGGCATCCCTGTCTTGTTCCCTATCTTAGATGAAAAGCTTTCAGCTTCTCGCAGTTAAGTATGATGTTAGCTGTGGGTTTGTCATATATGGCCTTTATGATGTTGAGGTACTTGCCGTCTATACCCATTTTGTTGAGAGTTTTAATCAGGAATGGATGCTGAATTTTGTCAAATGCTTTTTCAGCATCTATGGAGATGAACATGTGGTTTTTGTTCTTCTTTTTGTTGATGTGGTGGATGATGTTGATGGATTTTCGAATGTTGTACCATCCTTGCATCCCTGAGATGAATCCCACTTGATCATGGTGTATGATCCTCTTGATGTATTTTTGAATTCGGTTTGCAAATATTTTGTTGAGTAGTTTTGCATCTACGTTCATCAGGGTTATTGGTCTGTAATTTTCTTTTTTTGGTGAGTTCTTTGCTAGGTTTCGGTATTAGAGTGATGCTGGCTTCATAGAATGAGTTTGGAATATTCCCTCCTCTTCTATTTTCTGAAAAACTTTAAGGAGAATAGGTGTTATTTGTTCTCCATATGTCTGGTAGAATTCAGAGGTGAATCCGTCAGGTCTGGAGGTTTTGTTCTCGGGTAGTTTTATGATTACTGATTCAATTTCGTTGCTGGTGATTGGTCTGTTTAGGTTTTCTGTTTCTTGCTTGGTGAGTCTTGGAAGGTTGTATTTTTCTAAGAAGTTGTCCATTTCTTCTAGGTTTTCCACCTTGTTAGCATATACATTCTCGTAATATTCTCTTATAATTCTTTGTATTTCTGTGGGGTCCGTTGTTATTTTTCCTTTCTCGTTTCTGATTCTGTTTATGTGTGTAGATTCTCTTTTTCCCTTAATAAGTCTGGTTAGGGGTTTATCTATTTTGTTTATTTTTTCAAAGAACCACCTCTTGGTTTTTCTGATTTTTTCTATTGTTTTATTCTTCTCAATTTTATTTATTTCTTCTCTGATCTTATTATGTCCCTCCTTCTGGTGACTTTGGGCCTCATTTGTTATTCTTTTTCCAATTTCAGTAATTGTGTCTTTAGACTATTCATTTGGAAATATTCTTCCTTCTTTAAATAGGCCTGGATTGCAATATACTTTCCTCTTAGAACTGCCGTTGCTGCATCCCACAGAAGTTGTGGCTTTGTGTTCTTGTCATTAGTCTCCATATATTCTTTGATATCTGTTTTGATTTGGCTGTTGATTAGGAGAATGTTGTTAAGTCTCCATGTATTTGTGAGCCTTTTTGATTTCTTTCTGAAATTTATTTCTAGTTTTATACCTTGGTGATCTGAGATGTTGGTTGGTAGGATTTCAATATTTTTGAATTTACTGAGGTTCTTTTTGTGGCCTAGTATGTGGTCTATTCTGGAAAATGTTCCATGTGCACTTGAGAAGAATGTGTATCCTGTTGCTTTTGGGTGTAGAGTTCTGTAGATGTCTGTTAGGTCCATCTGTTCTAGTGTGTTGTTCAGTGCCTCTGTGTCTTTACTCTTATTTTCTGTCTGGTTGATCTGTCCTCTGGAGTGAGTGGTGTGTTGAAGTCACCTAAAATGAATGCATTGCTGTCTATTTCCTCCTTTAATTCTGTTAGTATTTATTTCACATATGCTGGCGTTCCTGTGTTGGGTGCATATATATTTATAATGGTTATATCTTCTTTTTGGACTGACCCCTTTATCATTATGCAATGTCCTTCTTTATCTCTTGTTACATTCTTTGTTTTGAAGTCTATTTTGTCTGATACAAGTACTGCAACACCTGCTTTTTTCTCCTTGTTGTTTGCATGAAATATCTTTTTCTATCCCTTCACTTTTAGTCTGTGTATGTCTTTGGGATTAAGGTGAATCTCTTGAAGGTAGCATATAGATGGGTCATGTTTTTTTATCTATTCAGTGACTCTATGTCTTTTGACTGGTGCATTCAGTCCATTTACATTTAGGGTGATTATGGATAGGTATGTACTTATTGGCATTGCAGGCTTCAGACTCGTGGTTACCAAAGGTTCCAGGTTAACTTCCCTACTATCTAACAGTCTAACAACTCTCTTAATATGCTATTACAAACACAATCTAAAGGTTCTTTTTTTTTTTTGTTTTTTTCCTTCCTCCTTTTTCTTTTCTACTCCATTCTTTATATATTAAGTATCATATTCTGTACTGTTACTGTATCCCTTGATTGACTTTGAGGATAGTTAATTTAATTTTGCATTTCCTTAGTAATTAGCTGTTCTATTTTTTTTTACTGTGGTTTTATTACCTCTGCTTACAGCTGTTAAACCATAGGAACACTTCCATCTATAGCAGTCCCTCCAAAATACACTGTAGAGATGGTTTGTGGGAGGTAAATTCTCTCAGGTTTTGCTTATCTGGGAATTGTTTAATCCCTCCTTCAAATTTAAATGATAATCTTGCTGGATAAAGTATTCTTGGTTCAAGGGCCTTCTGCTTCATTGCATTAAATACATCATGCCACTCCCTTCTGGCCTCTAAGTTTTCTGCTGAGAGATGATAGCCTGATGGGTTTTCCTTTGTATGTGATCTTATTTCTGTCTCTGGGTGCTTTTAATAGTCTGTCCTCATCCTTGATCTTTGCCATTTTAATTACTATATGTCTTGCTGTTGTCTTCCTTGGGTCACTTGTGTTGGGAGATCTGCGCACCTCCATGGCCTGAGAGACTATCTCCTTCCCCAGATTGGGGGACGTTTTCAGCAATCACTTCCTCAAAGACACTTTCTATCCCTTTTTCTCTCTCATCTTCTTCTGGTACCCCTATAATGCGAATATTGTTCCGTTTGGATTGGTCACACAGTTCTCTCAATATTCTTTCATTCTTAGACATCCTTTTTTCTCTCAGTGCCTCAGCTTCTTTGTATTCCTCTTCTCTAGTTTCTATTTCATTTATTGTCTCCTCCACTGTATCCAATCTGCTTTTAATACCATCCATTGTGTTCTTCACCGATTGGATATCCGACCAGAATTCATTCTGAGTTCTTGAATATCTTTCTGTACCTCCATGAGCATGTTAATGATTTTTATTTTGAACTCCCTTTCAGGGAGAGTCATAAGGTCCATATAATTTAAATCTTTCTCAGGAGTTGTATTCATAATTTTACTCTCGACCAGGTTCCTTTGGCGTTTCATATTTGTGTATGGCGCCCTCTAGGCCCAGAAGCTCTACTCTCTGGAACTGCTCAGCCCTTGAAGCAATGCGGGATTGTAGGGGAGTGGTATTGGTGCCTCTGTGGAGGAAAGGGCTGTTTCCTGGTTCCTGGCTGCTATGCCTGTCTCCACTGCCTGAACCAGTGGGCTGAGCACAAAGGTATAAGCCTCTGTGCTCTGCGTTTTTAGTTGCTGTAGACAGATCTTCCCTCTGGCTTGCCTAACACCAGGGAAGGATCTCCTGGTTTCCAAGCGCGGTGGGCCTGGCCAGAAGGCGCACTAGTCTGCCTGTCACAGAAGGGGTTCTTGGAGCTGTGTAGGCAGCCAGGGAGCTGGAGCACCTGAAGATCGTGAAAGCTCCCAACCTGCTCAGCAGAGTGCACCTGGATAATTTTGTCTGCCTGTCCTTTCTCCTGAGCAGTAAGTTCTGTGCAATCCTTGCCCCTTTAGCAGCCCTCTTGCTTAGGGTTCTTTGTTAGAAAGTCTCTCAGACTGCCCGCCTTTCTTTTGTCCCTGAGCAGCTGGGTATGGGTCCCTGCTTTCACAAGCAGCTGGAATCTTAGTCTCTCCAGCAATTCTACCTGTCTTAGCTTCCAACCCCCTAATTACAAGAGTATCATTCAAGCACCATGAAATGTATGTTTGTGCTCCCAGAGCAGATCTCCAGAGTTACGTATTCAGCAGTCCCACATCTCCACCCCCTCCCTGCTCCATTCCTGTTCTTCCTGCCAGTGAGCTGGGGTGGGGGAAGGGCTTGGATCCCGCAGGACCACAGCTTTAGTATGTTACGCTTTTCTGTGAGGGCCGCTCTTGTCTCCAGGTGTATGCAGTTTGTTGCCATCCTCTTTCCCATTGCTCTTTCAAGAGTAGTTGTAGTGGCTTTATTTTCATATTATGTGAGGTTTTAGTAGGAAGCCTCTGTCTCACCTCTCATGCTGCCATCTTTAATCTGTCTGTTACTTTTTTTGTTTTATAATCAATTTTGTCTGATATAAGTACTGCTACTTCTTTTTTTCTCCCTATTATTTGCATGAAGTATCTTTTTCCATCTCTTCACTTTCAGTCTATGTATGTTATTAAGTCTGAAATGAGTCTCTTGCAGGCAGCATATAGATAGATGTTTCTTTATCCATTCTGCCACCCTATGTCTTTCGACTTGTGCGTTCAGTCCCTTTAGAGTTAAGGTAATTATCGGTAGGTACATATTTATTGCTGTTTTATTAATTGTTTTCTGGTTGTTTTTATAGTTCCTCTCTAATCCTTTCCTCCTATCTTATACTCTTGTTATTTGATGGTTTTCTTTAGTGTTGTGAATGTATTTCATTAAAAATTTTTTTGTGTATCTACTATATTCTTTAGGTTTGTGGTTACAATAAGATTCATAGTTTCCTAAAAATATATGTTTATATTAATTTGATAGTTGGTCTATTTCAAACATGGTTGGAAAGTACTTTTTATTCACCTTATTTCCTCACACTTTATATATTACATGTCATAATCTGCATTTTTTGTGTATCCCTTAACTGATTTTTGTATAGTGATTTTACTACTTTTGGTTTTTTAAATTTTTAACCCTATACTTGCTTAGTTAATTGGTCTACTATCTTCACTGTGAGTTTATTCTCACTGATGAAAAATCTTTAGGATTAAGAACATTTCCATTTATAGAAGCCCCTTTAACATATCCTGTAAGGCCAGTTTAGTGGTGCTTAATTCCTTCAGCCTTTATTCATGTGGGAAAATTTGAATCTGTCCTTCAATTTTGAATGATAATCTTGCTGGGTATTCTTGGTTGAAGGTCCTTCTGTTTCAATACATAAGTATTTCATAGCACTCCCTTCTGATCTAAAGTTTTTGCTGAGAGATTTGATGATAGCCTGATGGGGTTTCCCTTATAAGTAATTTTTTTCCCTCTATGGCTGCTTTCAATAACCTCTCCTTATCCTTAATCTTTGTAATTTTAATTTTCATATGTCTTTGTATTGTCTTCCTGGGGTTCCTTTTGTAAGGGGCTCTCTGCATTTCTGGGACCTGAGTGTTTATTTCCCTCCCCAAATTGGGGAAGTTTTCAGCAATTATTTTTTCAAAGACTTTCTACTCCTTTGTCTCTCTCTTCTCCTTCTGGGACCCCTATTATGCAAATACTATTTCATTTGTAGTTATCACACTGGTCTCTTTCCATCCTCTCAATTCTAGAGATTATATTTTTTCTCTTTTCCTCAGCTTTGTTGTTTTCCTGCTTTCTAGTTTTCCATCTGATTGATTGTCTCTACTTGGAGCAGTCTATTATTCATCCACTCCATTGTTTTTTTCATTTCAGTTACTGTATTCTTCAGCTCTGAGTGACTCTTTTTAAAATCTTGTCTGTTGAAGTTCTCTTTGAGATTGTCGATGCTTTTCCACAGATCAGTGAGCATATTTATGACTGTTACTTTGGCATCTTTATCAAGAAGATTGGTGATGTTTGTTTCAGTTAGCTCTCATGTCTTATCCTGTTCATTTGGAACATATTCCTCTGCCTCCTCATTTTGTATTTCTGTTTTTTCCTTTGTAGTAAATAGATCCACTATGTCTCCTGATCTAGAGAGTAAAGGCTGTATGAAGAAGGTGCCCTGTGGTGCCCAGAAGCTTAAGACTTTTTGCTCTCCTGTGCCTGGTTGTCATTTGCAGCACAGCCAGTTGCTGTTGGTGGGCTGTGGGTAGAGCCTCCTTTCTGTCTGTCTGATGGCAGCGACTATGTCAGGCTGCTGTCTGCTGGCAGTGGCTGTGTCAGTTTTGGCTGGCAGCACACCTCAGCCAGCCCTTTGTGACCCATGCAGCAGCACATCTGCTGTGTTGAGGGCAGGGTTGCCTTATGCCTGCCTAGCAGCAGTGGTAGTGCTGCTAGGCCGACATGGCAGATGGGGAAAGCGCACAGGGGAGTGCAGCACAGTGCTGGGCAGTCAGCGAGAAGGGAGGAGTGTTTGGAGCTGGCTCCTCCACGCACATCTTCAGTTGAGCTGAGAGAGGGCCAGGAAATCTGGGAAAGCCTCCCTCTGCCTGCCAGGCAGCAAAGTCTGCTGCTGGGCTGAGCGGGCTGGGCAGGTGGGTGCTCAGGGAAGTACCTTGGGTCTGAGCCAACAGCAAGGGGGATGGAGCATTTGGAGCTCCTGTGAATGCCTGAACAGTTGGGCTGAGGGAAGGCTAGGGAAGCATCATACACATCCCCTTTCTCCTGAAGAGAGAGCTCTGTCCAAACTCTTCCCCTCTGGCACCTTTCCTGATGGTAAATCTTTCAAACTGCCACCTCTGTGTTGGGTCTCAGCAGGACTGAAGGAGTGTACTTGTCTTCCACAAGCAGCAGGAGCTTCAGCCTCCCAGAGTGCTCCAACTCTCCCTGGTGTCTGGCCCAATTAATCACCAAAGCCCAGTGAAATATGGACTCATGTTCCCAGAGCAGATCTCCAGGGCCAGGTATGTAGGATCCCTGTGTGCTTATCCCCTCTCTGCTCCATTCCTCTCCCTCATGCTTATGGGCTGGGATGGTGGAAGGGTTTGGGTCCTGATTGCAGCTCTGCAGCTTTGCCCTTCTCTGTGTGGTCTTCTTCACTAGGTGTAGATGGCCTGTTCTATAGTCTTCAGGTCATTTTCAGGGTTTGTTGTATTTGCTGTAGTTGCTTCCTTGGTGTAGATGTGGAAGGAGGTTTCCACCCTGCCTTCCTACTCCACCACTTTCTTCACGCCAGATCTATTAGTATTGGTTTTACATATTTAGGTGCTCCTATGTTGGGTGTACAGATATTTATAATTGTTATACCCTCTTGTTGGACTGATCCCTTTATCATTATGTAATGTCTTTTGTCTCTGGTTTCTTTGTTTTGATGTCTATTTTGTCGATAAAAGTACTGCTACTCCCACCTTTTCTCTTTTTGCATGAAATATTTTCCATCCCTTCACTTTCAGTCTATGCATGTCATTAAGTCTGAAATGAGTCTCTTCTAGGCAGCATATAGATGGGTCTTGTTTCTTTATCCATTCTGCCATCCTATATCTTTTGTTTTGTGCATTTAGTCCATTTATATTTAACAGTTATTGACAGTGTGGTTAAACTGCAATATTTCCAGAATCCCCTACCTGGCCTTAGTCCATTTACATATCAATAGGTGTTTCTTCCCACAGCCTCTGAGACGAAGGGGTGGAGAAAGAACAGCTTCTCTCTCCTCCACTCTGTTACTGGTATGTAATTGGTCTGGTGCCAGTCAGTCACCAGGGACATGCCCCATGGAGTTCCTCCCAGAATGGGCTACTGGAAGTGGGCATGTGGTGTTGGGAGAGACAGGGAGCAAGAGCAAAGGCCAGAGGGGATGAACAGAGCCAGGTCTCATTGTTTTGGTCACACCAGTTTATTTGCCCTGGGCTGGAAACACCAGTTACCCCCAGAGCTACAGATAGGTATGTATTATTGCCATTTTATTATTGTTTTTTGGTCATTCTTATAGTTCCTCTCTACTCCTTTCTTATTTTCCTACAGTCTTCTCTTGTGATTTGATATTTTTGTTTAGTGTTATGCTTGGATTCCTTTTTAAATAAATTTTTGTGTATCTATTACAGCCTTTAGGTTCATGGTTACAATAAGATTCATAGTTTCCTAAATTTATAATAGTCTATATTAAATTGATGGTCACTTGATTTCAGACACAATCTAAGAGTACTTTTTTTTTCTTCTTCCTTTTCCTCACTTTTTGTATAAGATGTCATAACCTGTCTTTTGTGTATCCCTTGTCTGATTTTGTATATGGACTATATTATTTCTTAATGGAATCTATTTCTTCATGAGTATTAAAATTTTTGTTTTGTATTGAAGTGATATACACAATACTGTCAATTAAAATCTGTTTCAAAAATGCGTATTATACATATAATAATGACATGCCATATTATAGTGTGTGTGTATGTGTGTGTGTGTGTGTGTGTGTGTGTGTGTGTGTGTATGCACAGAAAAAGCCTGAAAGGATATATCCCCCCAAAAAGTAACTAGTTATCTCTGGGTGGTGATATAGATAATTTTCTTCATGCTTTTCTATATTTACTAAAATTTTAATATTTGCCAGAAAATAAAATGAAGGTGCTCCAAGGAATGTGGAGCACAGTATTATGGATGCACAGTGAAGACAATATTGTATTAAAGTCAAGGACCAGTTACAGAGATGTGGCAGTAATAAAAGTGAGAGATGACAGTGGCCTTTATCAAGGTAGTGGCAGTGAAGATGGAAGATTCACTACATATTTAAGGGCCTAAACTTACCAGTTTACTTTTGATTGGGAGAGAAACTATGGGAAAGAAAGAGAAGTTAAGTATGGCATTCAGGTTTTAGACTTGGTGGTGTTATTCACTGAGATAAGGAATATGTTCTGAGAATAAGAATAACAAGTAACATAAATATGGCTAACTATGTGCTCTTATGTCATAAATATTTACAAATATTCACTCCCTTAATACAACAAACCTTGAAGTAAGTGCTATTTTTCTTAGTTTTACAGATGAGGAAATTGAAGCATAGAGAGGTTAGGTAACTTACCAGTCAATCCCACACAGCTAGTATGTTGTGGAGTTCGAAATAAAACCGAATCAGTTTGGCTACAGCGTCAGTTCTGACATACTCTATGGCAAATATATAGCAAGAGGCTTAAAGGAGAATGAATTTGGACCATGTTAGGCTTGAGAAATCTGAGGGACATCTATAGACATGTCCATTAAGGTGGTCGAGTATTATGTGGTTACATAGCTCAGAAAAAACGATTAGGGAAACCATGGCAATGGATGAAGTCACCTGAAAGTAAGTAGAAAATAAATACAAGTACTAACATATGGACCTAGCTGTATTACCAATAATGACATAACCATCCTGAAGGAGTGGCAAAGGAAAGAACTAACCTAATAACTAGTTAACTCTATCTTAACCAGATATTGTAAGACTAAAAACAAAGAGAACCCTACATTAATGTTGTAATCAAATTAATAAGTATGTTTCTCACAGGGGTGTGAGTTAGCAATTCTGAACCTCTTTATGTGTATACAAAAATTAAACAAGTAAGGAAATATATTGCAGATAATGAGAACCAACAATTTTTCACTATTGAAGAAAGAAGTTACTATGAGGAAAGGAGGAAGACTAAAATGAGCCTGTGTTATTGGATTGGAGTCAGAGGTATTAATATGAATGGTATTTAATACATATACAGACACAATAGAAATATATATATGGTTAATATGCATACATGTACATATTTCCTAGCTCAATTGTCTAGAGGGCCTAGAAGCAGTGGTACCCCAGCAGCCATGAGTATACCTAGTGCCTAGATCTGTCCTAAATACTTCAATAAAAGGAACCAGGGCTCCTTGGAGAAATGGTTGACTACAGCACTGGGCAGGGAAAATACAAGAGCCTGGAATATCTTATGCTGACAGAAAGTGCTCAAAACAGGATAGAGCTAGTTAAAATAACACAAGAGCCTTCTAAAGGCCAAAGCTGAAACAAGTTCTGCAATAGAATAATGATACTATTGGGTTTTAACTCATAAAAGAAAGTAAATATTGGTGAGTCCATATAGATACAAACAAAATTAATGAATAAAAGATAAGGAACAGGAGACTTCTGGGAAGATGGCAGCATGAGCAGGGTGGCAGAAATCTCCTCCCAAAACCATATATATTTGTGAAAATACAACAAATACAACTATTCCTAAAGAGAGACCAGAAGATACAATACAACAGCCAGGCTACAGTTACATCTGCGAGAACTCAGCACCTCATGAAGCGGGTAAGATACAAAGCCGCGACCCGGTGGGACATGAGCACTCCCCCACCACAGCGCACCTGCGGGAGGAAAAGATTCAGAGTGGGGAGGGAGTGGAAGCACAGGCCAGCTAAATAACCAGCCCTGGTGATCTGCACCAGGAGCACTGACACACATCGCATGGTGTATTGGAGATTAGAGAAACAGAAGGGTAGGATCTGAGACAGAGATAGATGGCAAGCAGGTCCCGTCAGCTGGCTCCCCGGGACAAAAGAAAACTGCGTGCATTTAAAAAAAAAAGTCTTAAAGAGACAAGGGCCCAACAGCGAACAAAACTGTTCCAGCACACTCGGCCCAGCAGGCTGGGAGTCTTGGGGAATTTCGGACCCCCTGCCTGGTGGCGGGCAAAGCAACCACACTGTGGCTTTCCACAGAGATCAGCAGCATGCCATTCATTCCCCCCGCCCGGCCAGACCCACAAAGGGTCCGGCAGAGCCACCACTGCTGCGGAACAGCCGAGGAGCAGCCCCGCCCACAGCAACCTCACAGAATCACCTCCCAACTGGCGTGCAGCTAAGTGGGAAGCGCACCAGAACCAGGTTCGGAAGGCACCAAGGGGACCAGAACGCACCCAACGAGACTGCAAACTGCCGCAGTGCTATAGGCTAAGCTGAGGCAGCCCGCACACAGGCTACTTAGGGGATTATCCTAGAGACTGCCTCCCAGTGTGTTGGAAAACAGCTCAGGCCCCTGAGAAGGGCAAGGAGAACAACAAACAGGAAGGGACTTCGTTCTCCCAGCTGACACACGTGGCGACTACCAGTGACCACTTCTATCACCATGAAAAGAGAGAAGAATATGGTACAGACAAAGCTTACCCAGACAACCCCAGAGAAGGGACATGATGGGATAGACTTATACAATCTTCTTAAAAAAAGAATTCAGAATAAAAGTCATAATCATGCTGATGGATCTACAGAGAAATATGCAAGAGCTAAGGGAGGAAGTGAGGAAAGACAATGCAGAAATCAGACAAGTGATGAATGGGCTTAGGAGCAGACTGGACGAGGTGCAAGAGACTGTTAATGGAATAGAAATCAGAGAGCAGGAATGCAGAGAAGCTGAGGCAGAGAGAGATAAAAGGATTTCCAGGAATGAAAGAATATGAAGAGAACTGTGTGACCAATCCAAACGGAACAATATTTGCATTATAGGAGTACCAGAAGAAGAGAGAGAAAAAGGGATAGAAGGTGTCTTTGAAGAAATAATTGCTGAAAACTTCCCCAATCTGAGGAAGGAAATAGTTTCTCAGACCATGGAAGCCCACAGATCTCCCAACACAAGGGACCCAAGGAAGACAACACCAAGACACATAATAATTAAAATGGCAAAGATCAAAGATAAGGACAGAGTATTAAAGGCAGCCAGAGAGAGAAAAAAGATCACCTACAAAGGAAAACCCATCAGGCTATCATCAGACTTCTAAACAGAAACCTTACAGGCCAGAAGAGAATGGCATGACATATTTAACGTAATGAAACAGAAGGGCCTTGAACCAAGAATATTGTATCCAGCACGATTATCATTTAAATTTGAGGGAGGGATTAAACGATTCCAAGACAAGCGAAAGCTGAGGGAGTTTGCCTCCCATAAACCACCTCTACAGGATATCTTAAAGGGACTGCTCTGGATGGAAGCACTCCTAAGGCTAAAAAGATGTCACCATAGAAATTAAAATCAGAGCAGAGAAAGCAGACCATCCAAATACTAACGAAAGGCAAAAAGTAAAATCAACTATCTACAAAAACAAAGGAAACGTAAAAGAGTACAGAATAAAACACCTAGTATATAAAGAATGGAGGAGGAAGAATAAGAAGGGAGAGAAATAAAGAATCATCAGACTGTGTTTATAATGACTTAACAAGAAAGTTAAGTGAGACTGTTAGATAGTAAAGAAGCTACCCTTGAACCTTTGGTAAACACGAATCTAAAGCTAGCAATGGCACTAAATACATATCTACCGATAATCACCCTAAATGTAAATGGAGTGAATGCACCAATCAAAGACACAGAGTAATACAATGGATAAAAAACCAAGACCCATCTCTATGCTGCTTACAAGAGACTCACCTCAAACCCAATGATATACACAGACTAAAGGTGAAGGGATGGAAAAATATATTTCATGCAAACAACAGGGAGAAAAAAGCAGGTGTTGCAGTACTTGTATCAGACAAAATAGACTTCAAAACGAAGAAAGTAGCAAAAGATAAAGGACATTACATAATGATAAAGGGGTCAGTCCAACAAGAGGATATAACCATTTAAAATATATATGCACCCAACACAGGAGTGCCAACATATGTGAAACAAATACTAACAGAATTAAACGAGGAAACAGAAAGCAGTGCATTCATTTTAGGAGACTTTCAACACACCACTCACTCCAAAGGACAGATCAACCAGACAGAAAATCAGTAAAGACACAGAGGCACTGAACAACACACTAGAACAGATGGACCTGACAGACATCTACAGAACTCTACACCCAAAAGCAACAGGATACACATTCCTAACAAGTGCACATGGAACATTTTCCAGAATAGACCACATACTAGGCCACAAAAAGAACCTCAGTAAATTCAAAAATATTGAAATTCTACCAACCAACTTCTCAGATCACAAAGGTATAAAGCTAGAAATAAATTGTACAAAGAAAACAAAAAGGCTTACAAATACATGGAGACTTAACAGCATGCTCTTAAATAATCAATGGATAAATGATCAAATTAAAAGAGATCAAACAATATATGGAGACTAATGACAACAATAACACAAAGCTGCAACTTCTGTGGGATGCAGCAAAGGCAGTTCTAAGAGGAAAGTATATTGCAATCCAGGCCTATTTAAAGAAGGAAGAACAATCCCAAATGAATAGTCTAAATACACAATTATTGAAATTGGAAAAAGAAGAACAAATGAGGCCCAAAGTCACCAGAAGGAGGGACATAATAAAGATCAGAGAAGAAATAAATAAAATTGAGAAGAATAAAACAATAGAAAAAAACCAATGAACCAAGAGCTGGTTCTTTGAAAAAATAAACAAAATAGATAAACCACTAGCCAGACTTATTAAGAGAAAAAGAGATTCTACACACATAAACAGAATCAGAAATGAGAAAGGAAAAATCACTACGGACTCCACAGAAATACAAAGAATGATAAGAGAATACTATGAAAATCGATATGCTAACAAGCTGGAAAACATAGAAGAAACGGACAACTTCTTAGAAAAATACCTTTCAAGACTGAGCAAGCAAGAAACAGAAAACCTAAACAGACCAATCACCAGCAACAAAATTGAATCAGTAATAAAAAAACTACATAAGAACAAAACCCCCAGGCTAGATGGATTCACCTATGAATTTTACCAGACATATAGAGAAGAAATAATACCCATTCTCCTTAAAGTTTTCCAAAAAGTAGAAGAGGAGGGAATACTTCCAAACTCATTCTATGAAGCCAGCAACACTCTAATACCAAAACCAGGCAAAGACCCCACCAAAAAAGAAAATTACAGACCAATATCCCTGATGAACGTAGATGCAAAAACTCAACAAAATATTAGCAAACCGAATTCAAAAATACATCAAGAGGATCATACACCATGATCAAGTGGGATTCATCTCAGGGATGCAAGGATGGTACAATATTTGAAAATCCATGAACATCATCCACCATATCAACAAAAAGAACAAAAATCACATGATCATCTCCAAAGATGCTGAAAAAGCATTTGACAAAATTGAACATCCATTCATGATAAAAACTCTCAACAAAATGGGTATAGAAAGCAAGTACCTCAACATCATAAAGGCCATATATGACAAACCCACAGCCAACATCATACTTAACAGCGAGAGCTGAAAGCTTTTCATCTAATATTGGGAACAAGACAGGGATGCCCACTCTCTCCACTGTTATTCAACATAGTACTGGAGGTCCTAACCATGGCAGTCAGACAAAACAAAGAAATACAAGACATAGAGATTGGTAAAGAAGAAGTCAAATTGTCACTATTTGCAGATAATGTGATATCGTACATAAAATCCCTAAAGACTCCACTCCAAAACTACTAGAACTAATATCTGAATTCAGCAAAGTTGTAGGATACAAAATCAATACACAGAAATATGTTGCTTTCCTATACACTAACGATGAGCTAACAGAAAGAGAAATCAGGAAAACAATTCCATTCACAATTGCATCAAAAAGAATAAAATACCTAGGAAGAAACCTAACAAAGGAAGTGAAAGACATATACCCTGAAAACTACAAGACACTCCTAAGGGAAATTAAAGAAGACACTAACAAATGGAAATTCATCCCATGCTCTTGGCTAGGAAGAATAAATATTGTCAAAATGGCTATACTACCTAAAGCAATCTACAGATTCAATGTAATCCCTATCAAAATACCAATAGTATTCTTCAATGAACTGGAATAAGTAGTTCTAAAATTCATATGGAACCACAAAAGATCCCGAATAGCCAAAGCAATTCTGAGAAGGAGGAATAAAACACGGGGAATTACGATCCCTGATTTCAAGCTCTACTACAAAGCCACAGTAATTAAGACAATTCGGTATTGGCACAAGAACAGACCCACAGACCAGTGGAACAGAATAGAAAATCCAGACATTAACCCAAACATATACGGTCTATTAATATATGATAAAGGCGCCTTGGATATATAATGGGGAGATGACAGCCTCTTCAGCAGCTGGTGTTGGCGAAACTGGACAGCTACGTGTAAGAGAATGAAACTGGACTACTGTCTAACCCCATACACAAAAGTAAACTCAAAATGGATGAGAGACCTGAATGTAAGTCATGAAACCATAAAACTCTTAGAAAAAAACATAGGGAAAAATCTCTTGGACATAAACATGAGCAACTTTTCATGAACATATCTTCCCGGGCAAGGAAAACAAGAACAAAAATGAACAAGTGGGAGTATATCAAGCTGAAAAGCTTCTGTATAGCAAAGAACACCCTCAGTAGAACAAATAAAATGCCTACAGTTTGGGAGAATATATTCATAAGTGATATGTCAGATAAGGGGTTGACATCCAAAATATATAAAGAAGTCACCCACCTCAACAAACAAAAACTAAATAATCCAATTAAGAAATGGGCAGAGCATATGAATAGACACTTCTCCAAAGAAGAAATTCAGATGGCCAACAGGCACATGAAATGATGCTCCACATTGCTAATCATCAGAGAAATGCAAATTAAAACCACAATGAGATATCACCTCACACCAGTAAGGATGGCCAACATCCAAAAGACAAACAACAACAAATGTAGTCGAGGATGTGAAGAAAGGGGAACCATCCTAACACTGCTGGTGGGAATGCAAATTAGTTCAACCGTTGTGGAAAGCAGTATGGAGGTTCCTCAAAAAACTCAAAACAGATATACCTTTTCACCCAGGAATCCCACTACTAGGAATTTACCCTAAGAATGCTGCAGCCCAGTTTCAAAAAGACAGATGCACCCCTATGTTTATTGCAGCACTATTTAGCATAGCCAAGAAATGGAAGCAACATTAAGTGTCCATCAGTAGATGAATGGATAAAGATGTGGTACATATACACAATGGAATATTATTCAGCCATAAGAAGAAAACAAATCCTACCATTTGCAGCAACATGAATGGAGCTAGAGGGTATTATGCTCAGTGAAATAAGCCAAGCTGAAAAAGACAAGTATCAAATGATTTCACTCATATGTGGAGCATAAAAGGAAAGAAAAAAAACAACTGAAAGAACAAAACAGCAGCAGACTCAACAGAACCCAAGAATGGACTAACAGTTATCAAAAGGAAGGCGACTGGGGAGGATGGGTGGGAAGGGAGGGACAAAGGGGAAAAGGGGGCATTACAATTAGCAGATGTAACATTGGCGGGGCATGGGGAGGGCGGTACAAGTCAGAGAAGACAAGTAGTGATAATAGCATCTCACTATGCTTATGGACAGTGACTGTAATGGGTTGGTGGGGGGGACCTGATGAAGTGGGTAGTTTAATATCCATAATGTTGCACATGTAATTGTACATTAATGATATAAAAATAAATTTTAAAAAACGGGCAGAGTACCTGAATAGACATTTTTCCCAAGAAGGGATTCAATGCAATGGACAACAGCCATATGAAAAGATGCTCCACATTACTAATCTGCAGGGAATGCAAATCAAAACCACAATGAGATATCAGGTCACACCAGTTAGAATGGCCATTATCCAAAGGACAAGAAATAGCAAGTGTTGGTGAGGATGTTGAGAAAAGGCAATCCTCCTACACAGTTGCTGGCAATGTAATTTGGTGCAGTCACTATGGAAAGGAGTTTGGAGGTTTGTGAAAATGCTAAAAATAGTAATACCATATGACCCAGTAACTCCACTTCTAGGAATTTACCCAAAGAAAACAAAATCCCTGATTCAAAAAGACATGTGCACTTCTATGTTTACTGCTGCATTATTTACAGTAGCCAAGATATGGAAACAACCAAAGTGTCCATCAGTAAGGTAAAGGAATAAAAAATATGTGGTATATATATGCAATGCAGTATTATTCAACCATAAGAAACAATTCCTGCCATTTGCAACAACATCGGTAGACCTACAGGGTATTATGTTAAGTGAAATAAGTCAGGCAGAGAAAGACATATGTTATGATTTCACTTACATGTGAAATCTAAAAACAAAATGAACAAAATAGCAGTTGACCCATAGACATTATGAAGTGATTGGTAGTTGCCATGGGGAAGGGGTTGGGTGGGTGGGTCAAAAAGGTTAAGGGGATAGAGGCACAAAATCTCTAGCAAAATATAAATTAGTCATGGGGATGAAAGTAGAGCATAAAGAAATTAGTCAATATTTTCGCAACATCATTCTTCGTTGACAGTAACCACACTATTTGGGGTCATTTAATCATGTAGATTACTGTTCAAATTACTATGTGTATACTTGAAATCAATATAATAATGTATATTAACTATATTTCAAAAAATCTTTTAAAATTAAAACAAAATGGTTTTCAGTGCACAAATTGTCAAAGTGGTGAAGGAAACAGTCTAAAAATATATCTGAGTATATATACACGCCTGCAAACTATAATAAAAGTGCCATTTCGATTTAGAGGTTAAATGGTTCAACAGATGATGGCAAGAAAACTGGGGGGGGAAAGCATAATCCTATTTAACTCCTTACAACAAAATTAATACCCTGTAAATATAGGTAAAAATGTAAAAGGATATTTTAAAAGTCATTTAAAGTACTAGAAGAAAATAAAGGTGAATGTTTGAATAATTTTGAGACGCTGATAAAATAATGACACCCAACCACGACTACACAAAAATAAACTGCGTAAGATATCAGATGAATATACGTTTAAACTCTTGGGATGGGCTGGCGTTGGGGAGGTGCGGTTCTCGTCAAAGAAAGGACACAGGGTGTCGGGAAAGCTGAGCGCGCTGCTGTGATCTCTGGGCCTAGCGCAGGGTCGGCGTCCGCCACCCGGGGACCCTGGGGCCGCCAGGCCGCCACCCGCCCCTGTGCTCGCCAGCTTCCAGGCCCTTGGCGCGCAGCACTCACCTGCCTCCACAGACAAAGGGCGCTCCAGGCGGCTCCCCCACCTGACGGCTCCGCAGCTGCCCATCCGCCCCGAGGTGGGACAGGGTGAGGGACCTGACGCCTGAGCCAATGACGCCCAGTGACTGGGCCCCTGGGGCTGGACCAGCCTCCAGCACCGGGCGGGCTCTGACGAAATCCTTCCCTCAATGGCGACCGCGCCGCGTTGGCTTCGGATCCCTGATACGCATGCGCCAGCAGTGCCTTGGGCGCTCTGCTCCCCAAATGTCAGGCTGCGCAGTCTCACCCGTCCCTCGGCCAGCTGCTCTCCAGGACCACGCTAACCCTCGATCCTGGCCCTAGGTTCTCAACCCTCACACAGATGCACTTTGGAAGAGGTTGGAGGAGAGCGGGCCCAGAACCCTCCCTCAGCCCCTGCCAATCAGAAAAGTTGGACTGCCTGGCTCCCGCGCCGTGTCACTGCTCCGTCCCTAAGGTGATGGTGTTAAGACTTACCTCTCCTCAATACTGGAATACTGCCCCCATTTTATATTGAAACCCAAAATCTAATAATAATGATTAAAGAATTATTTTTTGATAATACAGGTCTACTGATGAGAAGAATTCTTTTATGAGGATAACATTTTGCTTCATTGGGATTCAGTGTTCCCCACCACCAAAATCAAATGCAAAGGTTTATCTGATAATGCTAGATTATGAGGCCTTACGTGTTTCATTTTTGATAACGTTTCAAATAGGTAGGGACTGCCAAATACTGACAACCACAAGCATGATTTAAATTGAGCAAATTCATTGCTTGAAAAGCATTTATAGAATTCTATTGTATTCTACTTGCCTCTCAGCATGTCATTAAATGGCAAATTAATGACTTCTAAATGAAGGTTGGGCGGCAACTCCTCAATTGCCCAGTTAAATGGAATGTGAAGTATGGAAATATCCTTTGCACTTTCATAGAGGTCTGAAAATGCTACTGGAATAATAGTTTCCACGTGGAAGATATAGGCTCTGCTAATTTTCCATGAGGGTAAGGATCTCAATTCTTATTTTAACCTTTGATTGCACTGGAAGTGTTATAAAGCAGCTTGACATTACTTGTGATGCAAACACTGCTAGCTGTCATCAAAATAACTTTAGTGTAAGACAAGTTATATATTATAAGCTTTGCCTGCCTTGTAATTTTAGGTTGACTTCATTAAGAAACATCAAATTTGCAGCAGAAGCTAATACCCAATAGCCATTCAGTGTTTGATAAGTGCTTGTGGATGGTTCTTTTCATTCAGAAAAATTTCTATCTCAGCCCTGAGGTCAAATCTTAATAAACTTTTCCACATTTAAGCCATCAAATTGCTGCATGGTAGGGCGTGTCAGGATATTTGATTTCTACTTTTGACAAAAATTCATGAAACTAAAAATGGTTAAGTCCATGAGAACAAATTAAATTTGCCATTGGCAATACTAATTCAATAACCCATGGTAGATTCAAATATTTTCCATAAAGTACCTCCTTAGCAAATCCCACTTGAGGTTGTACTGAATTAGGGCTTTCTAAATTTCTTTGAAAATATTCGCCCCCAAAGCTATTCTACACAGACTGTAAAACTAATTCTTAAAAACGAATTCTTCAGTCACTTAAAAATTGGTATTGACTCCTGAATAAACAAACAACTGAAGAGTATCCATGTGTTGACTCATTCAAGAGCTAAGCAAACTTACTTTAGTTGCAACCTTATTTTCGTTTTTTTTCTCCTTGTGAAGAAATTCCAGTGTGATGAGATGTTCCATTTTGAATTTTCTAATTTTTCTGATTGTTGCTTCCTGGCATAGTTATCATGGTTATATCTGGCCTATATTCAGCTTGCTTATAGGATCCAAAGTGAGTAGGTGGTTTGGCAGTTTCCTTTTAGGTTACAATGAACACAATAGTAGTTCTGTAAGACAAAAATCCAGGTACAGTGTCATTCAGCTGGGTCCTCTGTTTAGAGTCTTGCAAGGCCAAAATTTAAGATGTCAGCAGGGCTATGTTCCAATATGGAGGCTCTAGGGATGAATCTACTTCTGATGTCATTCAGGTTGTTGGCTGAGTTTGTTATGGAAAATACTGGAAAGCCTGGACTGGATCACTGACGGAAGACCCAGGTGGCACTTGGAGGTCTTGGAGTGTTGAGGCTTTATTTCACACTGGTGGGCTCAGAGGGGAGTAATCTCCCAAAAGCCTGAGCCCTGAACAAAGGCAAAGGGAGCAATATATATCTTTCTGCTTCTGTATCTGTAACATTCCTACGTGCACAGCAAGCGAGCAGGCAAGGGGGACTGAGTTTAGTGAGTGAACCTAGGGAGTGGGTGCCTGGCAGAGTGGGAAATCAAGGGAGTGTTTTTGTTTTTTGTGTTGAGGAGAGAGGCAGAAGGGAGCCACCTGGACTAGACTGCTGTCCTTGTAAATTTTTCCCTATCACTACCCCCTGATGCCCCTTCAAACACTTTGTTTTAGGGGGCATCATCTCCCTGGTTTATGACAGGGTCATAATGGCTCTGCATATACATGAACTGTATGGAGGAAATGTGTTCCTTGATAAAGTTAATGAGCCAGTTAAATATACAGGGTCCCATTAATAGTCTAAGGAACATCAGAACTGCTGGCCCAGCAAGGCCAGTTAGAAGAGTTGTTAGCCTTGGATTCCATTCACACCATCCCTGGAACTAAGATTTTTTTGTTTTCTAATGTCTTATTCCTATGCTGGATGTTTTCTTTTACTTTGGCTAGAGAGCTTCTAACTATGTCAGACCGATTTGCATAAAAACAACAATCTTCTCCAAGGGCTACACATAAGTCTCCCTGGGACATGAACAGGAGGTCCAGTCCTCTACGATTTTGCTACACCACTTCAGCTAGGGAATGAACTTGATCTTGCACCTGAATCATGGTGGTTTCAAGCTGCTCTAAATTTTGTTCAACTTCCTGTGTTAGGGCAGCAAGCCCTAAGCCTCTTTTTATTAGGGCCGCTGTGCCTCCTGCAGCTGCTCCGGCTACACTGAGCCCGACTAGAGCAGGGATCAGCAAAGGGCAGCCCATTTCGCCCGGGAAATCTTACCATGGGAAAGGAGGTAGTTCCCTTCAGGCCCACTATGCACTTTATAACTTTTGTACAGTTAAACATTATAGAGAGGTATTTTGGAAATGCAGGCCGAGACTTGAGTTCAGCTAGGAGAGACAGGTAAGCACAGCAAAACAACTTAACGATTACCCAATAGACAATAGAAAGCAACTTTTTGAGAAACAGTTTAGTCAGAGGGGGCAGCAGCAGAGAGTTTAATGCCCAGGATGAGAGATTCCATTCTGGCGAGGGCCAGGATCCATGGTGTGCAGGTGTTTATTAGTCAGAGGGCAATCGCCAGATGCAGAGATGGAGAGGATTCTGGAGGTATGGTTGGGTTTTCTACTGATGTCTTTCTTTGTCCGGAGTATGGGCTCTTTTCACTCTGGAATGATGGACCCACAGGGCAGTAGGAGTGGTTAGAACAACAATGTGGGGCCCAGACCACTGATGTTTGAGGGGATCCCTTTTTCAATTTTTGACTCAGGCTGAGTCCCGAGCCTGGAAGGAATGTACTGCGGTCCCTAAGGAGATTAGGGCTCTTTCTATGGTATATTGCTGCAGCTTATTTAGGGTGGCGCTTAAGGCTTGGAGCTGTTCTCTTACTCTTATTTCTTATCTGGTGTAGGTTCCCTGGGAGGCTTCCTAGACATGGGGGACAGTGTCCATACACTAATTCAAAAGGGGAAAAGCCTTGAGTCCCAGGTGTGCAGCGAGCATGCAGGACAGCCAGGGGTAGTAGGTCTGGCCATGGGAGGCCAGTTTCTTGGCAAAACTTAGCTAGGGTTCCTTTGAGGGTGTGATTTATTAGTTCCACTTTCCCTGAACTTTGTGGCCTGTATGCAGTGTGCAGTTTCCAGGTAATGTTGAGAGATTTAGTAAAATATGTAATGCATCTGCTACAAAGGCAAGTTAGTATTGCTTTTTGAGGAGGGCTTCTAATGCAGTTTTTCTTAGGTGGGTGAGCTGATGGTATTTGCTGACTAGATGCCTTCCGATTGCAGTTGGGACAAAGATGTGTCTGTCAGGCAGCAACAATTTTTTTTTTAGGGTGGCTCCTTCAGCCATGGCCCAGTCCTTCTCTTTTTAAGTGTACTTGGGTGGAGGGGCCTCCACTGGGGACATTAGGGCCATGGTGAGGGAAGGAGCTTTATCTGTTTTTAATGGCTGCTGTTTTAGCTGTATTATCTGCCAGCTGGTTCCCCTGTGTTATAGGGTTGTTTCCCTTTTGGTGTTTTTTCCAATGCAGAATTGCTTCTTTTTTTGGGGGAGCCAGACAGCCTTGAGGAGTTTTAGTATTGTGCCACCTGAGAGTTGGAGAGGAATTGGTGTCCCTGTGTGTTTAAGACATGTTAAGGTATGGGGGACCTTGACATTTATTTTTTGTCCCAGAGTCAGTTTACCTGCTTTTTTAATGAATAGAGCTGTGGCTGCCAGTGTTCTGCCAGTGTCCTGAGGCAGGTTTAGTCCAGGCTAGAGAGCTTCTAACTATGTCATCTGCCTCAATCGGGTTTAGTTTTTTTTCTGACATGTATGCAACCGGCCGCTGCCAGGGCCTAACAGTTTATGTGAAAACTTCGAGGGCTATGGTTTTTTCATGTATTAAGAGACTGAAGGGCTTTTTTTGTATCTAGCACGCCTAGGGCTGGTGCCTATTCTGAAGCAGCCTTTATTTCCAGGAAGGTGACTCTTGCCTCTTCTGTCTAGACAGGGGTTCTCAGTATGGCCCCCACCAGGAGGCTGTAGAGGGGTTTTGCCATTGTTGAGAATCCGGGAATCCAGATTTTGCAGAACCCAGAGGCCCCCAGGAACTTTTGTATGCATTTCTTCATCTGGGGCTGGGCTAAGGAGATAATGACCTTTTTCTTCTTTGGCCCTAGTGCCCTTTTTCCCTAGATGAGGAGGAAGTCGAAGTACCAGACTTGCTGCTGGCAGATTTGTGCTGTTTTTTATGAGGTTAGGTATCCTGAGTCTGACAGGAGTTGCAGGAGGGCCTTTGTGCTTTTGCATAATTTTCCTGGGTATCACTGGCAAGGAGGAGGTCATCTACATACTGCAGGAGGGTGCAGTGCATGGCTTCCCTCGGAAAGCTGGCAAGGTCTGCGGCCAATGCCTCTCCAAAGAGAGTGGGTGAGTTCTTGAACCCTTGTGGAAGCCGCATCCATGTTAACTGCATCTGCTGCCATATCCAGTTCAGTCCATTTGAAGGCAAACAAGAGCTGGCTTTAGGGGGGCCAGCCGGAGGTGAAAAAAGGCATCTTTTAAGTCTAGTCAAGTGAACCATTTGTCAGACCCTGGGATCTGGCTGAGGAGGGTGTACAGATTTGGGACCACTGGGTGTAAAGAAACAGTCACTCTGTTAATGGCTCACAGGTCTTAATCAGGCCGGTGCCCTCATCCTGGCTTTTTGACTGGTAGAAGCGGGTGCTCCAGGGTGACTGACACTCAGTTAGAATGCCTGCCTCTTTGAGTCGGATCAGGTATTCCTGGATGCCTGCTCTCACCTCTTGTGAGAGGGGGTTCTGCTGCCTTCTTTGTGGCTGGGCCCCTGGAGTCAATTCTACAATGACAGGGGCTTGGTTATGAGCAAGTCCAGGTGGGTTGTCTTTAGCCCATACTGAGGGGAAGTCAGCTCTGAATTCAGGTGGGCTACTTGAGAGGGTCTGGGCACAGAATAGCCTCTACTCCTCTTCCCTGGGTGTGGTTATTGCCAGTATGAGGGACCCTGGCTCTTCTTGGCCTGGGTTTAGTTTGAGGCTGGTGCATTCAGTTGGTTCAAAAGTTATTTGGGCTCTGAGCTTTGAGAGTATATCTTGGCTGAGGAGGGTAAAGGGGCACTCGGGCAGGTAGAGAAACTTATGTCGGGTCTTGTGGCTTCCAAGTTCACATTGGCGGGCTTGGCAAAAGTGTTGCTGGACAGCTTATGTCACAGTGGCTCCAAGAATAGTTACAATCTTTTTACTGAAAGGAGTTACAGGGAGGGTGACCACAGAGTGTTCTGCCCCTGTGTCAACCATAAAAGTCATCTGTTTCCCCCCCACTTTCATTTTGACTATGGGCTCATGGGGGCTGAGCATGAGAAAGCCTGGTATTTCTCAAACTGAATCTGTTCCTGCCAGACTAATGAACCTTTCCCTGTGAGGCTCCTCCTGGCAGTGACTGGGCTTCAGGGCTTTGCCTTGGTTGGGGCATTTGTTCTTCCAATGCCTCTTCTCTTCACAGTAAGCACACTGGTCCCTGGCTAGGGGTGTCCTAGGCTTCCCCCTTCTTGGTGGCCAGCTTTTCTCTGCCTTTTGGTCATCTCTCTTTCTTTTAGGGCAGCTTCCAGGAAGCTGGCCTTTTTCTTTCAGCCTCTCTGTCAGCCTGAACGTCTCTGTTTAGATATACTTTGTTGGCAGTTTTAATTAGTTGAGTGATATTTATCCCGGCAAAGCCTTCAAGTTTTTGGAGCTTTTGTCTGATGTCTGAGTGGCTTGAGCTATGAATGAGTTATTGACCATTTGTTGGCTCCCTGGTGACTCAGGACTGAAGGGGGTGTAGATGCGATAAGCTTCACACAGTCTTTCATAATAGTCTCCAGGAGACTCTCCTGCTTGTTGAGTGACTGAAGACTTTTGTCATGTTCATAAGCTTTTTGGACCTGGCTTTGATCCCCTGGAGGAGGGCATCCTGATATTGGCGGATCTGGTGCTGTCCATCAGGGGTGGTGAAGTCCCACTGGGGGCGCTCCTCAGGGACAGTGATTTCAGCCATGCACCCTAGTCTAGGACCCCAGCTGCCTCCTCTCTTTCATTGTGAACAGGATGCAGAGAAGCTGTTGGCAGTCTTCCCAGGTCAGCTGATGGGTTTGGAAGACAGATTTCATGCGATCAACCAGGTTTGTGGCTTTTCCAAAGGGGTGTTGTGTTTTTAATTGAGGAGGTTAGTCATGGAAGAGGGTTGATAGTAAAGCATGGATCAGCCAGGCTGGATGGTCCCATCTTCATTACACCTTTCAGGCTTCCATGTCTCTTGCACCGGCATCTGAAGGGTGCTTGCTCCTTGCTGATGGTGCAGTTTGGCTGTTGGTCCGGGGGAGAGTGGGTCCACTGGCTCTGGAGTTGGTGGGGAGGCTGATGTCGGCAGGGTGTTCAGGACCAGGGGCTGGGTGCTGCTGGTCTTGGGGGTGCATAAGGTGGGGGCAGTATTAGCTCTTCTTCTGGATCACCAGCAAGAATTTGCGGAGGCTCAGGCATCTGTTGATTCTTTGTGGGATGCTATATTGAGGCAACTAAGACCCTACCATGTCCCTGCCTGTTGCAAGGGAATCGCACCCAAGGAGAAAGGGTCTGGGCAACTCCTAACCAGGAGTTAATGTATGGGAACTGGTCAGGGTGACCTGGATCTCTAGTAATGACCCACCAGACTCAGTGGATTGTTGGGACATCTAGGGTTCCTTCTGGAGGGCCCCCTGCACTAAACGTGGGCTATACAGATTCACACAGGGCTTTAAACCTGCCAGGAGTTAATTTTACCCTGTAGTTTTCTGAAAATTCATTCCTGAAATTTTTGATCATGGTGTCGAGAACTGTGGGTTTGCTGTGCCCTGACCCCATGATGTGTATGTGTAATGGTGCCGCAACAACAGACAAGGGCGGGGTGCCTCCCCTAGAGAGGAAACCAGTCAGATGCCCATCTGTTCATACTCCTCGCGGAGACTTTGGTCAGCCTTGACTAAGATGCACCGCCTGTAAGTCCCGGGCCAGGTCAGCTGAAGCTGAGTCACCATTATCTTGTGGCGGCCGACTACAAATGCAGATGAGGGCCCACACAGATTCCATAGCACAGGCAGTGGAATCACAGATTCAGTGCAGACTGAATGGCAGCTGCCCTGCACACTCACTCACACACTCAGACCAGAGGTTAAACATTCCCCCCCTAGGAATGTCTACCTGTGTGACTTCTAAGAAGTCTCTGTGAGGTGATAAGGCTCCCCTTCCACCCCAACAGGTGGGAACTAGATGGGTCAGGTGCCCCAGGGCCTTACCAGATTTGACATCGGAACCAAGTCCTCACCTGCCAAGCCTCCTTGAGTCTGCAGGAACCGTGGAGTGGGGCTGGGCCAGGGAAACCGGGTGGGAGACTGCGACAGATCAGGCAGGATGTGCCTTCTCCATTGCGATCTCCTGTTCCATCAATGCCCCACCATTGTCCCAAACTGGTGGCAACAATGGGCCAGTGCAGTTGGGTTTCCCAGGAAGGGAGCCAAATGTTATGGAAAATACTGGAAAACCTAGACTGGATCACTGATGGAAAACCCAGCAGCACTTGGAGGTCTTGGAGTGTTGAGGTTTTGTTTTACACTGGTGGGCTCAGAAGGGAGTAATCTCCCAAGGTCTGAGCCCTGAGCACAAGCAAGGGGAGCAATTTACATTATTCTGATATGTGGCTTTTCCGCAAACACAGGGTAAAAAAGGAGCCTGGAAGAGGGGAGGAGAGCTGAGAGTGCTTTGCTAACTGGAGGAAAAAAAGTGGTTTGCTGATCTTGATGGCTGTGTTGAATATTTTCCTTATCAAGTTAAAGAAGGTAGTGCAAGATGCCCCATTAAAGTAATTACTCAAGTCATCCTAGATGTTGTTGAAACTGAGCTTGCAATCTGTATATGGCTCTCCTGTGAGCCCATACTCTAAGTGCCTGAATGAAGTCTACTGTGAACATCTCTCTTCTTAAGTGGCAGATGCTCGCATGACAGGCCGATTAGCCTGAGGCCTTCCTGAGGCAGCCTCACCGACTGAGAACTGCTTCATACAATGAGTACAGGAGTTTAAAAAGGACCTATTATTTCTCTTTTTTCCTCTTGCCCGGCTGCCTCAGAGAAGGTCCAGGTTCACTCTAAGTGAGTATACCATGCTACAGGCTGAGCTCTGGGAACTGGGTGCACATTGGCCCCAGATGACATGTCAATGAGAGGTCTGTGCAAGCCTGTTCCACAGCCAGGTAGGGGTTTGGCATTAAGCCTCAGCATGGCAGTCCTGCAGAGAATGATCTGAGGCTTTCTCCTGCCAGGGGTTTGCTTCTCAGACATGCCCAGAATGATGGCTCAACATGGCTCTGGCAAGGTGTGCTACATGTATTTACTCAAACTCCCAGACACAAGTATACTGTGAAGAGGACTTCTGCCTAGATTCAAGAGAAAGGCAGAGCAAGCTGCTTTCTGCACAACAATGGAAGCAGGACACATGGGGATTCAGTTCAATAGGTGGAAAGCAGGCACCACAGGAGGCCTCTTTCGGTTACCTGCTCTTTAAGGCTTGTGAAGCTGAATTCAAACCTTCCCTGAAAATTGCTCCTTTGAGCCTAAGGCTTTAAGTTGTTTGATCAAAGACTGGACCAAATGCATTTCAGTTCCCTGATTCTAATACAAACAGAATGGGATGTCTCAACCTAGATGTACAGATGTGTTCTCTGCGTATACCCTTTAAGTCCCAGAGATAAGTGTGCTGTGAATAGGACTTGCAACTATCTTTAAGGGAAAATGTTTCTGGGGCTCCTTGCACCTGGAAATCCAATCATCCCTACAAAGTGCTGGTATATGCCTGAGCTCTATCTATGCCTGTCTCAACTAACACTGTGCAGGACTGCTCTCTCCATGACCTGCAGGGAGAAAGAAAGCATGTGTTATGACTCTTAGGCTAAAGGCTTCTGTCCAGATCTAACACTCCAGCATTCTAACACACTGAAGAAACCCTCTCATTGATGGGTCTTTTCTTCACAGGTTTGGAATCCTCAGCAAGGGCCTTGTTTTCTCATGTCCCTAGAAGAGAATGCACAGGGCAGACTCCTCCCCTGTGTGAAATAGCAATGCCTTGAAGATGCCTTTCTAGTAAAGTGTTAGAAACAGCTTCAGGAGGGCATGCACAAGATGGTAGCATGTGCAGGGTGGCGGAAATCTCCCCCCAAAACCATATATATTTTGAAAATACAGCAAATACAACTATTCCTAAAAGAGAGACCAGAAGATATAGTACAACAGCCATGCTACATCTACATCTGTGTAAACTCAACATATCATGAAAAGGATAAGATACAAAGCCGTGACCCGGTGGGATCCGAGCACTTCCCCCACCCCAGCTCATGGTGGGAGGGAAACAATCAGAGTGGGGAGGGAGTGGAAGCACAGGACTGCTAAATAACCAGCCCTAGTAATCTGCACTGGGAGCACAGACACACATTGCACGGTGTACTGGATATTAGAGAACTGGAACAGTAAAATCCAAAATGGAGACTATGAGTGGGTCCCCACATCCGGCTCCCCTGGGACAAAAGAAAAGTGGGTACTTTAAAAGTCTTAAAGGGACAAGGGCTTAACAGGTGGACAAAATGTCCCGGCACACTCAGCCCAGCAGGCTGGGAATCTTAAGGCACTTCAGGTGCCCTAATCCCCTGTGTGGCAATGAAGCTACGAAGTCCCTTATGGTGGTAAAAAGCCTGCCGTTCATTTCCCGCCACCAGTACTGCAAGCAAATCGGCTGGTCCGCCATTGCTGTGGACCAGCTGGGGAGCAGTCCCACCCACAGCAACCACACAGAGTCTTCTCCCAGGGTGCAGCTAACTGGGCCAGACCCAGAGGCTGCTGCCAGCATGAAGCTCTCCAGCACAGACAGAGGAAGTCAGCCCAAAGTCCAGAAAGCATGAAGGGGCACAGTTCTTGCAGGAGAACACATGCCGCGCACGTGCGACCCCTGTAGTGCCCTAGGCCATTCCCAGGGCTGCACCGCACATAGCAGCTCAGGGAATTAACCCAGAGACTGCTCCCAGTATGTGGGTAACAGGCACAGGCAGCAGAGAAGGGCAAGGCGACCAGCAAGCAGGAAGGGACTTTGTTCTCCCAGCTGACACATGCACCATATGCCGACAGTCACTTCTATCACCATGAAAAGGCAGAAGAACCTGGTCCAGTCCAAAATCACTCAGACAAGGCCAGAGAGGGCCTGGCAGGTTAGCTATAACCAATCTTCCTGAAAAAGAATTCAAAATAAAAGTCATAACCATGACGATTGAGCTGCAGAGAAATATGCAAAGGCTAAGGGAGGAAGTCTGGAAGGAGATAACAAATGAAACAATCAATAGAAGGACTTAAGAGCAGACTGGATGAGGTGCAAGAGACTGTTAATGGAATAGAAATCAGAGAACAGGAATACAGAGAAGAGATAAAAGGATCTCTGGGAATGAAAGAATATTAAGAGAGCTGTGTGACCAATCCAAACGGAACAATATTCACATAATAGGGGTAGCAGAAGAAGAAGAGAGAGAAAAAGGGATAGAAAATGTCTTTGAAGAAATAATTGCTGAAAACTTCCCCAAGCTGGAGAAGGAAATAGTCTCTCAGACCCTGGAAGAAACTTTAAGTGGTGTTTGTAATAGCATATGAAGTGAGTTAAATTAGACTGTTAGATAGTAAAAATACTACCCTTGAACCTTTGGTAACCATGAGTCCAAAGCCTGCCATGGCAATAAGTACATACCTATTGATAATCACCCTAAATGTAAATGGACTGAATGCAAAAATCAAAAGACAAAAAGTAACAGAATGGATAAAAAATCAAGACCCATGTATAGCTGCTTACAAGAGATTCACCTCAAACCCAAAGACATACACAGACTAAAAGTGAAGGGATGGAAAAAGATATTTCATGCAAACAGTAGGGAGAAAAAAGCAGGTGTTGCAGTACTTGTATAAGACAAAATAGACTTCAAAACAAAGAATGTAACAAGAGATAAAGGACATTACATAATGATAAAGGGGTCAGTCCAACAAGAGGATATAAAACCATTATAAATATCTATGCAACCAACACAGGAGCACCAACATATGTGAAACAAATACTAGCAGAATTAAAGGTGGAAATAGAATGCAGTGCATTCATTTTGGGAGACTTCAACACACCACCCACTCCCACTCCAAAGGACAGATCAACCAGACAGAAAATAAGTAAGGACACAGAGACACTGAAGAACACACTGGAACAGATGGACCTAACAGACACTACAGAACTCTAGAACCAAAAGCAGCAGGATACACATTCTTCTCAAGTGCACATGGAACATTTTCCAGAATAGACCACATACTAGGTCACAAAAAGAGCCTCAGTAAATTCAAAAAGATTAAAATTCTACCAACCAACTTCTCAGATCACAAAGGTATAAAACTAGAAATAAATTGTACAAAGAAAACAAAAGGCACACAAACACATGCAGGCTTAACAACAAGCTCCTAAATAATCAATGGATTAATGACCAAATTAAAACAGAGATCGATCAATATATGGAGACAAATGACAACAATAGCACGATGCCCCAACTCCTGTGGGACACAGTGAAGGCGGTTCTAACAGGAAAGTATATAGCAATCCAGGCCTATTTAAGGAAGGAAGAACAATCCCAAATAAACAGTCTAAAGTCACAATTATTGAAACTGGAAAAAGAAGAACAAATGAGGCCCAAAGTCAGCAGATGGAGGGACATAATAAAGATCAGAGATGAAATAAATAAAATTGAGAAGAATAAAACAATAGAAAAATCAATGAAACCAAGAGCTGGATCTTTGAAAAAATAAACAAAATACTAAACCCCTAGCCATATTTATTAAGAGAAAAATAGAATCTACACACACAAACAGAATCAGAAATGAGAAAGGAAAAATCATGATGGACACCACAGAAATACAAAGAATTACTAGAGAATACTATGAAAATCTATATTCTAGCCAGCTGGATAACCTAGAAGAAATGGACAACTTTCTAGAAAAATACAACCTTCCAGGACTGACTAAAGAAGAAACAGAAAATCTAAACAGACCAATTACCAGCAACAAAATTGAATTGGTAATCAAAAAACTAAGAACAAAATCTCCGGGCCAGATGGATTCACCACTGAATTTTCTCAGACATTTAGCGATGACATAATATCTGTTTTCCTTAAAGTTTTCCAAAAAATAGAAGAGGAGGGAATACTTCCAAACTCATTTTATGAAGCCAGCCTCACTCTAATACAAAAATCAGGCAAAGACACCACAAAGAAAGAAAATTACAGACCAATATCCCCAATGAACATAGATGCAAAAACACTCAACAAAATATTAGTAAGCCGAATTAAAAGATATATCAAGATGATCATACACCACGATCAAGTGGGATTCATCACAGGGATGCAAGGATGATACCACATTCGAAAATCCATCAACATCATCCACCACATCAACAAAAATAAGGACAAAAACCACATGATCATCTCCATAGATGCTGAAAAAGCATTTGAAAAAATTCAACATCCATTCATGATAAAAACTCTCAACAAAATAGGTATGGAGGACAAGTACCTCAACATAATAAAGGCCATATATGACAAACCCACAGGCAACATCATACTTAACAGTGAGAAGCTGAAAGCTTTTCCCCTAGGATCAGGAACAAGACAGGGATGCACACTCTCCCTACTATTATTCAACATAGTACTGGGGGTCCTAGCCACATCAATCAGAGAAAACAAAGAAATACAAGGCATTCTGATTGGTAAAGAAGAAGTCAAACTGTCACTATTTGCAGATGACATGATATTGTACATAAAAACCCTAAAGACTCCACTCCAAAACTACTAGAACTAATATCTGAGCTTGGCAAAGTTGCAGGATACAAAATTAATACACAGAAATCTGTTGCTTTCCTATACACTCATGATGAACTAGCAGACAGAGAAATCAGGAAAACATTTCCATTCACAATTGCATCAAAAAGAAAAAAATACCTAGAAGAAAACCTAACCAAGGATGTGAAAGACCTATACCCTGAAAACTACAAGACACTCCTAAGAGAAATTAAAGAGGACACTAACAAATGGAAACTCATCCCATGCTCTTGGCTAGGAAGAATTAATATCGTCAAAATGGCCATCCTGCCTAAACCAATCTACAGATTCAATGCAATACCTATCAAAATACCAACAGCATTCTTCAAAGAACTGGAACAAATAGTTCTAAAATTCATATGGAACCACAAAAGACCCAGAATAGTCAAAGCAATCCTGAGAAGGAAGAATAAAGCAGGGGGGATTATGCTCCCCAACTTCAAGCTCTACTACAAAGCCACAGTTATCAAGACAATTTGGTACTGGCACAAGAACTGACCCACAGACCAGTGGAACAGAATAGAGAGCCCAGACGTTAACCCAAACATATATGGTCAATTAATATACGATAAAGGAGCTATGGACATACAATGGGGAAATGATGGCCTCTTCAACAACTGGTGCTGACAAAACTGGACAGCTACATGCAAGAGCATGAAACTGGATTACTGTCTAACCATATACACCAAAGTAAACTCAAAATAGATCAAAGACTTGAATGTAAGTCATGAAACCATAAAACTCTTAGAAGATAACATAGGCAAAAATCTCCTGAATATAAACATATGCAACTTTTTCCGAATGCATCTCCTCAAGCAAGGGAAACAAAAGCAAAAATGAACTCATGGGACTACATCAAACTAAAAAGCATCTGTACTGCAAAGGACACCATCAACAGAACAAAAAGACATCCTACAGTATGGGAGAATATATTCATAAATGACATATCCGATAAAGGGTTGACATCCAAAATATATAAAGATCTCACCCGCCTTAACAAACAAAAAGCAAATAATCCAATTAAAAAATGGGCAGCGGATCTGAGTAGACACTTCTCCAAAGAAGAAATTCGGATCGCCAACAGGCATGTAAAAAGATGCTCCACATCGCTAATCATCTGAGAAATGCAAATTAAAACCACAATGCGATATCACCTCACACCAGTGAGGATGGCCAATATCGAAAACACAAACAACAACAAATGTTGGCGAGGATGTGGAGAAAAGGGAACCCTCCTACACTGCTGGTGGGAATGCAAATTAGTTCAACCATTGTGGAAAGCAGTATGGAGGTTCCTCAAAAAACTCAAAATAGAAATACCATTTGACCCAGGAATTCCACTCCTAGGAATTTACCCTAAGAATGCAGCAGCCCAGTTTGAAAAAGACATATGCACCCCTATGTTTATCGCAGCACTATTTACAATAGCCAAGAAATGGAAGCAACCTAAGTGTTCATCAGTAGATGAATGGATAAAGAAGAAGCGGTACATATACACAATGGAATATTATTCAGCCATAAGAAGAAAACAAATCCTACCATTTGCAACAACATGGATGGAGCTAGAAAGTATTATGGTCAGTGAAATAAGCCAAGCCAAAAAAGCCAAGTACCAAATGATTTCAGTCTTCTGTGGAGTATAAGAAGAAAGAAAAAACTGAAGGAATAAAACAGCAGCCGACTCACAGAACGTAAGAATGTACTAACAGTTACCAAAGGGAAAGGGACTGGGGAGAAATGGGTGGGAAGGGAGTGATAAGGGGGGAAAAGAGGCATTATGATTAACACACATAATGTAGGGAGGCAGCAGGGGTGCATGGGGAATTCAGCAAAATACAGAGAAGACAGGTAGTGATTCCAAATCATCTTACTATGCTGATGGACAGTGACTGTAATGGGGTATGTGGTGGGGATTTGATAATGGGGGGAGTCTGGTAAACCATAACATTGCTCATGTAATTGTACATTAATGATACCAAAAAGAAAATCAATCAAAGGGCGAAATAAAGTTTAAAACCCATCTATTTCTTACAAACTGCACTCCAGGGCCGTCTCTCTCCTGTGCTCCAGAACAAGCAAACCAGCAAGGAAGCCAGCCCCTCCCCTTAAACAGACATGCCCTCAGTTGCCCAGGTATTGACCCATTGACATGGAAATGAACTTCTCTCCACCCCTGAGGATAGGCAAATGCACTAAAGCCAGGTGAGATATTCTGGAAATGTTACAATGTAACCCACAATGTCCCTTATCTGTAATATGGGAATGGTTCCTCTGTGTACCTCATAGTTCTCTGTGAGCACTGAGGGAAATAATGTGTGCCCATCACACATAAAATATTCAAAAACTTGAGCTGCTTTTTTTTGTAGCTGATGCTAATTGGAAAGTCTGGTGGGGACATTTTCATCCAAGAAGAGTTGAGGTAAAAACCCAGGCTTTTTGTGTTAGTCAGTTTGCTTTTAAGTTTCTTCAGCCACCCCTTACTGCTTCCCAGTGTTTAGATAAAATAACACCTTATATTATCTAAATGTTTTGATATGAAAAGATCTACAAGATACACTAGAAAATGGGTGAAAAAACCAAAGTGAGGTATGTATTGCATGTCTGAATTCACATTCTGAAGGGGGAATATATATGTGTACATACACATATAAACATATATTTTAATTCTATATTTATTGAAATGATGCTTTGTAAGACTTCCGCTGTTTCTTCACATTTCTGAAGTAAAGCCGAAAGCTAAGGATTAAGAGACACTGAGTCCCTGTCCTTTCCATTCTAAAGAGAATTATCATGGAAGACTAAGTTAAGCAACTCTCTCTGGGTTTGCAAAAATCTGTGGCTCAGCTGGTCCTGCCACCTTGACTCCACTCTACTTTTCAGCAGACATCACAAGCCTGGGCAGGAGAGACAAGAGAGCACTTTACCCTGTTTTGCTGACAGGGATACCAAGGGAGCCCTCCTAAAGCGTAGAGGTGCCTGGAAGAAAGCAAATGACTAAAACTAATTTCCAATCACCCTCCCTTCCCCAGAGGTTGAGCTACCTTCAAAGCTCCAACCCTCTAATCATACAGTTGATCTTTCTGGTGTCCAGACCCTCATCCTGAGTTACCTTGGTAGCATAAACTTAGGTGAGACTTAGGGGGTGCATGAATAACAAAGGCATTTCCACTACTCAGGAAATTCCAAGGATTTAGAGCCTCCAAAACTTAGTAGCCAGGGACAAAGGCCAAATTGTTACACAATAGGCACATACCAAAATGAATGTGATTGACCTTGAGCCTCTCCAAAGTAATATTTCATGCCAAATGACAGTGGAACAAGGTCTACAGTTTTCTGAGGGAAAGAAAAATTTAGCACAAAAAACATACCCAAACAAGTTGTTCTCCATATAAAGTCAACAGACAGGTGTTATCAACTAAGCAAAGGAGTACAACCGTTGTACTTGTGAACTAAGTACACAACTAAGCCCTTGTGAAGAAAATACAAAGCTGCTAGATGTTCAACTCTACTAATAAAGAAAAACATTAAAGAATACAAGGAAGGAGCAGCTGTGTGAAAAGAACTATTTGTGAGCATTTAATCTACTTACACATTTGATCAGCGTTTCTCAGCCTCACTACTTGAGCTTGGGGCCAGATAATTAAGTCATTGCTGTAGAGCTGTCCTGTGCATGGTTTAGCAGACTCATGTTCTCCATCCATTAGCTACCAATAGCACTGCCTCACCTACCAGGTAAGACAATCCAAAGTGTCTCCAGACATGGCCCAGTCTCCTGCTCAGACACAAGTGCCCCCAGTTGGGAGTTACTGACATGTACTAATGCTTGAAAATTGAGGAAGTCATGATTACAGAAGAGGATGCACATGTCTCACAACATGAGAATAATGTAACTAACAAGAAAGGAAGGGACGTAGAAGAAATAGGACATCAATTGATTAATTTCACAAAGTAGTTACTGACTCCTGACAAAGTTTTAAGTAGAAAATGTAGTTTTAAAAGTGACTCCAATCAGAAGACAAGTAGTGACTCTATAGCATCTTACCATGCTGATGGACAGTGACTGCAATAAAGTGTTGGGGGGGTGCTTGGTAATATGGGTGAATGTTGTAATCACAATGTTGCTCACATGAAACCTTCATAAGATTGTATATTAATGATACTTTAAAGAAAGACTTCAATCACTTAAGATTTTTTTTAACTTTGGTGGCATCTTCTAGCAATTGATAATGTTTCTGGTGAAGACCTACCTGGAATTTGACTATTATTCTGTTGCTTCAATTGCTTTTCTGGCAGTTAAAGTATTATTCATATCCTGGGCCCATTTTTAAAATCAGTTTATCCACCTATCTTACATCTGTAAATATGTACATAGAAATATAAAAAAATGATGTGTGCCCAGAATTAGTAATGGTTGCTTCTTCACAGTGAGATTTGAAAGAGTTTTTAATTTTACTTTCTTCTATTTTTCTACATTGCTTGAATTTTAAAATGAACATGAATTAATTACGTATAAGATAATTATTCCTTATTGTTTTTTTGTTATTTTTTTCACTATATCATATTCATAGATATGGCTTCTTCACTTATTCATTTAACAAACATTTAGTGAAAATCTTAATGTGCTGGGCTGTGTTCTAGCTATATGCAATTCAGTGATGAGCAAGTCAGATAAAGTACTTGCCTTCTAGTTAGCCTGGAAAGAGCAAACAAGGACCTGCAGTGTATTAACTAGACTTGGTAACCAATTCCTTGTTCCTGATTAAATGGAATGCCTCTAATATTTCACCATTAAATGTTTCAGTGTTTCAATACCAAAATAAGTTGCTGACAGATATCCTTTATCCCATTCTGGAAATTCCCTTCTATTCATATTTTCTCAAATTGGGGGCTGGGGGCTGCCATGAATGAGTGCTCAAATTTATCACATGCTTTTCCTGTATTCATTGAAATGGTCATGGTTTTCTCCTTTTACCTTTTCTTGGGATAAACTCAAACTTGTCATAATGGATTTTTGGTTTTTGTATATTGTTGTTTTCATTTTGTTAATAATTCATTTCTAATTTTTTGTTCCTGCTCAATAATTTTTCAGAGTTTGTCTGTGATTTTCTTTCTAGTGGTTTTTTAGTCTGGTATTGCCATCAATGTTATTCTATTCTCAAAAAATAAAATGGAAGAATGTCTACCCTGGGAAGATGAAGTAGACATACTTTTCCCTGTTTCTCCTGCTAAGTACAACTATAAAACAAATATAAGAAGACTCTGAAAGGTGTAGAGAAAGAGGCAGACTGGCTACCTTTGAAACCCAAGGAATGATTGCTATGTCAGTTCCCTAGGTTTTTTTTTTCTTGCTTCATATATCATAGACATGGCATTGAAAAAGCCAGCAACCTGGAAAGGCTATATATGGCCATCAAATCCTTATCCATTGGAGCTGAGCCTAATCTTCAGAGGATACATTCTTTAGAAACCTTTTCCCTGTGCATTTAAATGCCAAGCTCAATCATGTTCCCAACAAAAAGTTAAGCAGAAAGGATTGTACTTATTTTAAAACTGGGAGTTGACTGGCTGCACTTTCTCACCTTGGTGGAAAGGGTAATGGTAAAGCTCTTTCTGCATATGATCCTTAAACATTGAAATCTCTCTCAAAAGAACTGACTGTTCTAACACTATCTGCTAGGTAAAGAGACTGCCAAAATTTCCTTCAGTGCATCCTATTTTTAGAGTCTTTGGAATTAGTTTTTTAAACTGCATTCCCCAGTACGGGTTTGACTAAGTTTGCACAGGGAACAAAATAAGCATCCTAAGGAATAAGAAAGGAATTTTAAGCTTTAAATCCTAATTTTAAAAATCTTCACCTTAAATCCTTTAAACATACAAAGTAAAAATAAAAATGAAGGCAAATACTGGCACGCAAGGAGGAATGGAAATTAGGCGCTGGCGGTTAGTAACCAAAGTGGTGGGGAAAGTGGCTATGAAGAACAACGAGCCCACCCACACGGCTGGAGGGACAGGGAGCGGCGGCAGAACCCAGTCCAGAGGCAGAGGGGGGCGAGGCATTGTCCCCAGGGATGGAGCAGTGGGCATGGTGTGCACCTTCGGGGACTGGAGAAGAGAGGACTGGGGGCCGGAGAGGGGCGGTGGCAAGGACGGGCATCTGGCCAGGGACAGCACGGGGCTCCAGAAGGCCCGCAGCCATGAGCTGCGTCCACCTACAACCCAGGTCGCTGACAGAGCAGCTGAGGAGCGGTCACAGAGCCTATTCATCCTGCCACTGGGGTGCAGGGGATGCCTCCACCAGCCGCCTCACCTTCCTCAGTGCACCCATAAAGGCCGGCGGCTGGCAACCAGTCGCCCATGACTGGGGAGCATAGAGGGCTAGCAGCTACAGGGGCAGCACAGAGGGCACATTGAAGAGGAGTCCGGACGTAGGTGAAGGGCAGGCCCCAACCTCAGCCCTCTGGGTGCTTCAATCGCCCACTCACAATCCACCGGCTGTGCAGTAGGAATGAACCAAATGCGAGGAACACAGCAAAAACCGCGCACGTGCACAAAGTGACCGGTCCGGGCGCATTCTCCCGGTTTACTCCGGCAAAGTTTACCTTCAGTGCTGCCCCTAACACAGTTCACTGGCATTGTAATGACCCCAAGTGACATTGGGACAGACCTTGGAGGGTGACCATGTGGGCCTCAGTGGCAGGGCTTCCTCCACGGATGAAGCTCTTCAGCCTTGACTGGCGCTGTTTGCTTTTGCATTTTTGGGTCTGGCTGGCGGGGCAGGAAGACGCTTCACAGTGGAACCGCTCTGGTTTGTCTGACTTCCACCCTCACTTGTTGCCCAGTATGGATCTCATCGCCTTCTTCGGGTGTCCAGGAACTGCTCAGAGAACAGGCCTTATGTAACCAATCCGAAACCGGCTGGGACCCTGGTGCAGGTCCTGCCGGGGGGACGGGGCTAGGAGAAGACACTTGCCACCTATTTCTGGAGTGCAACCCAGGTGAGTCAGTCTTGGGCTGCCTTTTCTTGGAACTGCAGCAAGATTTCATTGACCATTGTGCTAAAGTATGGCCCCTTCCTTTAAAGAACCTATGTGGGCCGTATTAATCTTGACGTCACAAAATATTTCTGTAGCACTTTGCACTTTACACATTTTGATAAAACATACTCTTAGATGTTAACCATCTCCCCCCCAAAACTGCAAGCTTTCTCTCCCAAAATAAAATTTATTCTTTCCTTGCATCTACTATAGACCATAGGGTGCTTGAGAACACAAGATTTATAGACTTTTTGAAAAATGGTTCTTTGAAGCACCATTGTACATCACAAGGATTTAGTTCTGTCTAGCTTTGACAGTATCTTGCATGGTTAAAGCATCCAGATAGTGCATGAGTAAGTTGTAGGTTAGAGGCAACCTTTTTTTTTAAGAGGTGGTGAAACATTAAAAGTGCAGGTTTTAAACTTGCACACTCTCCACACTGCTGCTGGCCCCCTTGATGTTGTGGTTCCAGTTGGTGCAAATTTCACCACAGTGGTAGCCTCCCTTCTCTCCACCCTCCCTGTGCTGTCCCTACAGCTGCCTTTGGGATTCAAAACAAAGGGCGTCATCAAGAAGTGCATCAAAGACTGCTAACACCTGAAGAGGCGTGGGCGGCAGCTCATCCTTTGCAGAAAGAACCCAAAGCACAAGCAGAGACAGGAGTGGGTCCTGTGAAATACTGGGCAAAACTGTATCATTTCCTTGGGAAATGGTGTTACCTTAGTGTGGGTAAAATTGTAATATTTCCAGACTATCTCCCCTGGATTTAGTGCATCTGCATATCAACAGGCATTCCTAAGGGGTGGAGAAGAGTAGTTCATCTCTACATCAGTGGGTAATTACCTGGGTGACGGAGGGTTTATCTGAACCCTGAGAGGTCAGAGGGAGGTCTTGCTTTACTTCTGTCAAGGCAGGAGAGAGAAACAGCACTGGACTGCAGTTTGTAAGCAATAAATGTATTTTAACTTTATTTCTCCCTTTGACTGATTTTGGTTTTAAAGATATTTTACCAAAGATTAAAGATGGTGGCATGAGAGGTGAGACAGAAACCTCCTCCTAAAACCACATATAATACAAAAATATAATTAATACAAGTAATCCTGAAAGAGCAACAGGAAAGAAGGCTGTGCCAGACTGCATACACCTGGAGAAAAGAGCAGACCTCACAGAACAGGGTAACGGATCAAAGCCATGAACCAGTGGGAACCAAGCCCTTCCTCCACACCAGCTCAGTGGCGAGAGGAAGAGAAACACAGCAGGGAGGGAGTGGAGGCCTGGGACTGCTGAACACCTAACTCTGGAGACCTGCACTGGGAGCATGAACCTACATTGCACTGTGCTCTGGTGATTAGTGAGGATGGAAAGCTAACAGGCAGAATACCTGGAGAGACTGAGATTCAAGCTGCTTGTGGAAAACAGGGATTCATATCCACCTGATCTGGGCAGGCAGTCTGAGAGACTTCCTAAAAGCGAGAGGGCTGCTAAAGGGGCAAGGATTACACAGAGCTTACTGCTCAGGAGAAAGGACAAGTAGATAAAATTCTCTGGGTTGTACTGTACCCAGCAGGTTGGGAACATAAATGATCTTAGGTACTACATGCCCCTGGCTGACTAAGCAGCTCCAAGGCTACCCACCATGATATGCATCATACTGTGACTTCCTCCTGGCTAGCCCACACTTGGCTCACAAATCAGCAGCCCCTGCCCTGGCATCAGGCCAGCCAGAAGGAAGCCCCGCCTATGGCAGCTACAAATACAAAGCATAGAGGCTTACACCTGTGTGTTTGGCCCACTGGTTCTAGCAGTGGACACAGGCATAGCAGCTTGGAAGTAGAAAACAGCTCTTTCCACCCCCCAGGCACAAGCACCATTCCTCTACAACCCCCAACATTGCTCCAGGGGCTGAGCAGCTCGAGACAGTAGAGCTTCTGCGCACTAGAGGGTGCCACATACAAATATGAAATGTCAAAGGAACCTGGTTCAAGGCAAAAGCTCAACACTAGAGAAAGGATCAAGTGAGACTGAATTAATAAATCTTCCTAAAAGAGATTTCAAAATAAAAATCATAAACATGCTCATGGAGGTACAGAAAAATATTCAAGAACTCAGTAATGAATTTAGGATGGAGATCCAATCATTGAGGAACACAATGGAGGGTATTAAAAGCAGGTTAGATATGGTGGAGGAGACGATAAATGAAATAGAAAATAGAGAAGAGGAATACAAAGAAGCTGAGGTACAGAGAAAAGAAAAGGATTTCTAAGAATGAAAGAATATTGAGAGAACTGTGTGACCAAACCAAACGGAACAATAGTCACATAGGAGTACCAGAAGAAGAAGAGAGAGATAAAGGGATAGAAAATGTCTTTGAGGAAGTAATTGCTAAAAACACCCTCAATCTGGGGAAGGAGAAAGTCTCTCAGGCCATGGAGGTGCACAGATCTCCCAACACAAAGGATCCAAGGAGGACAACACCAAGAAATATAATACTTAAAATGGCAAAGATCAAGGATAATGACAGACTATTAAAAGCAGCCATAGAGAGAAATATCACATACAAAGGAAACCCACCAGGCTATCATCAGACTTCTCAGCAGAAACCTTAAAGGTCAGAAGGAAGTGGAATGATATATCTAATGCAATGAGACAGAAGAGCCTAGAAGCAAGACTACTTCATCCAGCAAGATTTTCATTTAATTTGAAGGAGGGATTAAATAATTTCCAGATAAGCAGTAGTGGAGAAAATTTAGCTCCCACAAACAAACTCTACAATGTATTTGGAGGAACTGCTATAGATGGAAGTGTTCCTAAGGTTAAATAGCTGAAATCAGAGGTAATAAAAGGGATAGACAAAGTAGATAATATAATACCTAATATATAAATATTGGAGGGGGAAGAAAAGGAGGGGGAAAAAAAAAGAATCCTTAGATTGTGTATGTAATAGTATAAGTGAGTTAAGTTAGACTGTTAGATAGTAAGGAAGTTAATCTTGAACTTTGGTAACCATGAATCCAAAGCCTGCAATGGCAATATGTACATACCTATCAATTATCACCCTAAATGTAAATGGTCTGAATACACCAATCAAATGACACAGAGTCACTGAATGGATAAAAAAACAAGACCCATCTATATGCTGCTGACAAAAGACTCACTTCAAATCCAAAGACAGACTAAAAGTGAAGGGACGGAAAAAAATATTTCATGCAATGAATAGGGAGAAAAAAGCAGTAGTTGCAGTTTTTATATCAGACAAAACAAACTTTAAAACAAAGAAAGTCACAAGAGACAAAGAAGGACATTACAGAATGATAAAGGGGTCAATCCAACAAGAGGATATAACCATTATAAATATTTATACACCCAACACAGGAGCACCTACATATGTGAAACAAATACTAACAGAATTAAAAGGGGAAATACAATGCAATGAATTTATTCTAGGAGACTTCAACACTCCACTCACTCCAAAGGACAGATCAACCAGACAGAAATTAAGTAAGGAGACCAAGGCATTGAACAACACATTAGAACAGATGGACCTAATAAAAATCTACAGAATTCTCCACCCAAAGTGAGGAGCATGCACATTCTTCTCAAGTGGACATGGAAAATTTTCAAGAATAGATCATATACTAGGCCACAAAAAGAGCCACAGTAAATTCAGAAATATTGAAATTATACCAACCAGCTTCTCAGATAAAAGGTTATGAAATTAGAAATAAATGCACAAAGAAAATGAAAAAGGCTACAAACACATAGAAGCTTAACAACATCCTCCTAAAAAACCAATGGATCAATGACCAAATAAAAACAGAGATCAAGCAATATATGGAGACAAATGACAACAATAATTCAACACCACAAAATCTGTGGGACACAATGAAGGCCATGCTAGGAGGGAAGTATACTACAATACAGGTCTACCTCAGGAAAGAAGAACAATCCCATATGAACAGTCTAAGCTCACAATTAATGAAACTAGAAAAAGAAGAATAAATAAGGACCAAAGTCAGTAGGAGGGACATAATAAGATTAGAGCATAAATAAATAAAATCGAGAAGAATAAAACAATAGAAAGAATCAATGAATGCAAGAGCTGGTTCTCTGAGAAAATAAACAAAATAGATAAACCTCTAGCCAGACTTATCAAGAAAAAAAGAGAGTCTACACACATAAACAGAATCAGAAATGAGAAAGGAAAAATCACTATGGACACCACAGAAATACAAAGAATTATGAGGGAATACTATGAAAAATTATATGCTAACAAACTGGATAAACTAGAAGAAATCGACAACTTTGTAGAAATATACAACCTTCCAAGGCTGACCCAGAAGGAAATGGAAAATTTGAACAGATCAATTACTAGCAACAAAATTGAATTCATAACCAAAAAAGTGCCTAAGAACAAAACCTTTGGACCAGATGGCTTCACTGCTGAATTTTTTTAATATAATTTATTTTATTATCATTAATTTACAATTACATGTGCAATATTACGATTATTAAACTACCCCTTCATCAGGTCCCCCCCACCAACCCCATTACAGTCACTGTCCATCAGCATAGTGAGATGATATAGAATCACTACTTGTCTTCTCTGAGTTGTACTGCCCTCCCCGTGCCCCCCCAACATTACATCTGCTAATCGTAATGCCCCTTTTTCCCTCTTATCCCTCCCTTCCCGCTCATTTTCCCCAGTCCCTTTCCTTTGGTAACTATTAGTCCGTTCTTGGGTTCTGTGAGTCTGCTGCTGTTTTGTTCCTTCAGTATTTTTTCTTTGTTCTTATACTCCACATATGAGTGAAATCATTTGATACTTGTCTTTTTCGGCTTGGCTTATTTCACTGAGCATAATACCCTCTAGCTCCATCCATGTTGTTGCAAATGGTAGGATTTGTTTTCTTCTTATGGCTGAATAATATTCCATTGTGTATATGTACCACATCTTCTTTATCCATTCATCTACTGATGGACACTTAGGTTGCTTCCATTTCTTGGCTATTGTAAATAGTGCTGCAATAAACATAGGGGTGCATCTGTCTTTTTCAAACTGGGCTGCTGCATTCTTAGGGTAAATTCCTAGGAGTGGAATTCCTGGGTCAAATGGTATTTCTATTTTGAGTTTTTTGAGGAACCTCCATACTGCTTTCCACAATGGTTGAACTAATTTGCATTCCCACCAGCAGTGTAGGAGGGTTCCCTTTTCTCCACATCCTCGCCAACATTTGTTGTTGTTTGTGTTTTGGATGTTGGCCATCCTCACTGGTGTGAGGTGATATCTCATTGTGGTTTTAATCTGCATTTCTCTGATGATTAGCGATGTGGAGCATCTTTTCATGTGCCTGTTGGCCATCTGAATTTCTTCTTTGGAGAAGTGTCTATTCATGTCCTCTGCCCATTTCTTAATTGGATCATTTGCTTTCTGTTTGTTAAGGTGCATGAGTTCTTTATATATTTTGGATGTCAACCCTTTATCAGATACGTTTTTTATGAATATATTCTCCCATACTGTAGGATGTCTTTTTGTTCTACTGATGGTGTCCTTTGCTGTACAGAAACTTTTCAGCTTGATATAGTCCCACTTGTTCATTTTTGCTTTTGTTTCCCTTGCCCGGGGAGATATGTTCATGAAGAAGTTGCTCATGTTTATGTCCAAGAGATTTTTGCCTATGTTTTTTTCTAAGAGTTTTATGGTTTCATGACTTACATTCAAGTCTTTGATCCACCTTGAGTTTACCTTTGTGTATGGGGCTAGACAGTAGTCCAGTTTCATTCTCTTACATGTAGCTGTCCAGTTTTTCCAACACCAGCTGCTGAAGAGGCTGTCATCTCCCCATTGTATATCCAAGGCACTTTTATCAAATATTAATTGACTGTATATGTTTGGGTTAATGTTTGGATTTTCTATTCTGTTCCACTGGTCTGTGGGTCTGTTTTTGTGCCAATACCAAATTGTCTTGATTACTGTGGCTTTGTAGTAGAGCTTGAAGTCAGGGAGTGTAATTCCCCCTGTTTTATTCCTCCTTCTCAGGATTGCTTTGGCTATTCGGGGTCTTTTGTGGTTCCATATGAATTTTAGAATTATTTGTTCCAGTTCATTGAAGAAAGCTGTTGGTAGTTTGATAGGGATTGCATTGAATCTGTAGATTGCTTTAGGTAGTATAGCCATTTTGACAATATTGATTCTTCCTAGCCAAGAGCATGGGATGCATTTAAATTTGTTAGTGTCCTCTTTAATTTCTCTTAGGAGTGTCTTGTAGTTTTCAGAGTACAGGTCTTTCACTTCCTTCGTTAGGTTTATTCCTAGGTATTTTATTCTTTTTGATGCAATTGTGAATGGAATTGTTTTCTGATTTCTCTTTCTGTTAGTTCATCATTAGTGTATAGGAAAGCAACAGATTTCTGTGTGTTAATTTTGTATCCTGCAACTTTGCTGAATTCAGATATTAGTTCTAGTAGTTTTGGAATGGAATCTTTAGGGTTTTTTATGTACAGTATCATGTCATCTGCAAATAGTGACAATTTGACTTCTTCTTTACCAATCTGGATGACTTGTATGTCTTTGTTTTGTCTGATTGCTGTGGCTAGGACCTCCAGTACTATGTTGAATAACAGTGGAGAGAGTGGGCATCCCTGTCTTGTTCCCGATCTTAGATGAAAAGCTTTCAGCATCTCGCCGTTACGTATGATGTTAGCTGTGGGTTTGTCATATATGGCCTTTATGATGTTGAGGTACTTGCCCTCTATACCCATTTTGTTGAGAGTTTTAATCAGGAATGAATGCTGAATTTTGTCAAATGCTTTTTCAGCATCTATGGAGATGATCATGTGGTTTTTGTTCTTCTTTTTGTTGATGTGGTGGATGATGTTGATGGATTTTCGAATGTTGTACCATCCTTGCATCCCTGGGATGAATCCCACTTGATCATGGTGTATGATCCTCTTGATGTATTTTTGAATTCGATTTGCTAATATTTTGTTGAGTATTTTTGCATGTACGTTCATCAGGGATATTGGTCTGTAATTTTCTTTTTTGTTCACTGCTGAATTTTATCAAACATTTAGTGAACACCAAATATCCATCCTCCTTTAAGGTCTCCAAAAACTGGAAGAGGAGGGAATACTTCCAAACTCATTCTATGAGGCCAGCATCACCCTAATACCAAAACCAAGCAAATACACCACAAGAAAACAAAGTTACAGACTAATATCCCTGATGAACAAAGATGCAAACATACTCAACAAAATATTAGCAAACCGAATTAAAAAATGAATCAAAAAGATCATCCATCATGATCAAGTAGGATTTATTCCAGGGATGCAAGGATGGTACAATATTAGAAAATCAATCAACATCATCCACCACATCAACAAAAAGAAGAACAAAAACCACATTATCATCTCCATGGATGCCGAAGAAGCATTCAACAAAGTTCAACATCCACTCATGATAAAAACTGTCAAGAAAATGGGTATAGAGGGCAAGTTCCTCAACATAATAAAGGCCATATATGACAAACCCACAGCCAACATCATCCTTAACAGTGAGAAGCTGAAAGTCTTTCCTTTAAGATCGGGAAAAAGATAAGGATGCCCACCCTCTCCACTTTTATTCAACATAGTTCTGATGTCCTTGCCATGGCAAGCAGACAACACAAAGGAATTAAAGGCGTCCAGATTGGTAAAGAAGAGGTTAAACTGTCACTATTTGCAGATGACATGATATTTTACTTAAAAAACCCTAAAGAATGTACTTCAAAACTACTAGATCTAATATGTGAATTCAGCAAAATTTCAGGATGCAAAATTAATACATAGAAATCTGTTGCATTCCTATAGAGTAATGATGAACTAGGTGAAAGAGAAATCAGTAAAACAATTTCATTTACAATTGCATCAAAAAGAATAAAATACCTAGGAATAAACCTAACAAAGGAAGTGAAGGACCTATACACTGAAAATTACAAGACACTCTTAAGAGAAATTAAAGAAGATACCAACAAATGGAAACACATCTTGTGCTGATGGATAGGTAGAATTAATATTGTCAATATGGCCATCCTGCCTAATGCAGTCTACAGACTGAATGCAATCTCTATCAAAATATCAACAACATTCTTCAATAAACTAGAGAAAATAGTTCAAAAATTCATGTGGAACCACAAAAGACCTCAAATACCCAAAGCAATCCTTTGAAGGAAGAATAAAGCTTGGGGGATTATGCTTCCTGACTTCAAGCTCTACTACAAAACCACAGTAATCAAGACAATTTGGTAGTGGCACAAGAACAGACCCATAGACCAATGGAACAAACTGGAGACCCCAGATATAAACCCAAGCATATATGGTCAATTAATATGTGATAAAGGAGCCATGGACATACAATGGGGAAATGACGGCCTCTTCAACAACTGGACAGCTGTGTGCAAGAGAATGAAACTAGATTATTGTTTAACCACATACACAAAAGTAAACTCAAAAGGGATAAAGGACTTATATGTAAGTCATGAAACCATAAAACTCTTAGAAGATAACATAGGCAAAAATCTCCTGAATATAAACATAAGCAACTTTCTCTGAATGCATCTCCTCAAGCAAGGGAACCAAAAGCAAAAATGAACACATGGGACTGCATCGAACTAAAAAGTTTCTGTACAGCAAAGGACACCATCAACAGAACAAAAAGGCATCCTACAGTATTGGAGAATATATTTGTAAATGACATATCTGACAAGGGTTTAACATCCAAAATATATAAAGAACTCACAGGCCTCAACATCCAAAAACCATTAACCCGATTAAAAAATGGGCGGAGGATATGAACAGACAATTCTCCAAAGAATAAATTCCGATGGCCAGCAGGCACATGAAAAGATGCTCCATATCACTAATTATCAGGGAAATGCAAATAAAAACCACAATGAGGTATCACCTCACACCACTTAGGATGGCCAATATTGAAAAGACTAGGAACAACAAATGCTGGTGAGGATGTGGAGAAAGGGGAACCCTCCTACACTGCCGGTGGGGTTGTAAATTAATTCAACCATAGCAGAAAGCACTATGTAAGTTACTCAAAAAAACTAAAAATAGGAATATCATTTGACCTGGGAATTCCACTCCTAGGAATTTACCCAAGGAATATAATTTCTCAGATTCAAAAATACATATTTTTATGTTTTTTTGCAGCACTATTTACAATATCCAAGACATGGAAGCAACCTAAGTGTCCATCAGTATATGAATGGATAAAGAAGATGTGGTACATATACACAATAGAATACTATTCCTCCATAAGAAGAAAACAAATCCTACCATTTTCTATAACATGCATTTAAGAAAGCTGCATTGCAGTAGGCTGTGGGGGAAGGGGGGAAAAGAGTGGTTCCTTCAGACCCAGAAATGGAGGACGAACCAGGGGGAGAAGAGGAGGAAGGGACATGGGCTGATCCACCAACCCAGGTACCTGCCTCTCCTGTTTTAAATGCCCGCCTGGGACTTCCGGGAAAATGGCGGTGTGAGCAGGGCGGCAGAAATCTCCTCCCAACACTATATTTATCTACGAAAACACAGAAAATACATCTATTCCTAAAAGAGAGACGAGAATACACAGGAAAGCGCACAGCGTGCAGCTACACCTGAGAGCACTCGGCATCCCAAGAGGCGGGTAAGATACGGAGCCGCGACCCGGCGGGACCCGAGCCCTCCCCCACCCCAGCGCACCAGCGGGAGGAGAGGATTCAGAGCCGGGAGGGAGTGGAAGTACACCCTGCGAAGTAGTAGCCAGCCCCGGTGATCTGCGCAGGGAGCGCTGACCCACATTGCACAGTGCAGCGGAGATTGGAGAGACAGAGGGGCAGGATCTGAGTGGGGAACACGCCAGGGGGCTTGCAGCCGGCTCAGGGAAGGAAAAAAAAAGTGTGCGCTTTCCTCAGTGGTCTTAAAGAGACAGGAGCCCAGCGGAGGAGCCGGATCGCCCCAGCACACTCAGCCCAGCAGGCTGAGAGTCCTGGGGAGTTTCAGACGCCTTAGCTGGCGACTGAGGAAGCATAGCCATACTTAACACTTCTCACTGAGATCAACAGCCTCCTATTCGTTCCCACCCCTGCCAGAGCGATAAAGGGCCCTGTGGAGCGGCACAGTCACAGCTGTGGAATAGTGGGGCAATAGGACCACCTAGAGCATTCCCACAGAATCTACGTCCGGTGGGCATTTTTTTTGTTTTTTTTGTTTTTTCTTTTCTTTCTTTTTTTTCTTTTTTTCTTTCTTTCTTTTTTTCCTTCTTTTTCTTTTTTTCTCTTTTTTTTTCTTCTCTTTTTAAAGTCTTAAAGAGCCCAGCTGACATACGTGGCAACTATCAGTGACCAAATTATACAGCCATGAAAAGACAGAGGAATATGGTTCAGACCAAAATCAACCAGACAACCCCAGAGAGGGAGTCTGAAGGGATGGAAATGCACAGTCTTCCTGAAAAAGAATTCAGAATAAAAGTCATAACCATGCTGATGGACCTACAGAGAAATGTGCAAGAGCTGAGGGAGGAAGTGAGGGAACTGAGGAAAGACAATGCAGAAATCAGACAAGCGATCGACGGGCTTAACAGCAGAATGGATGAGATGCAAGAGACTGTTAATGGAATAGAAAACAGAGAACAGGAGTACAGAGCAGCTGAGGCAGAGAGAGATAAAAGGATTTCTAGGAATGAAAGAATATTAAGAGAACTGTGTGACCAATCCAAACGGAACAATATTCGCATTATAGGAGTACCTGAGGAAGAAGAGAGAGAAAAAAGGATAGAAAGTGTCTTTGAAGAAATAATTGCTGAAAACTTTCCCTCGCTGGGGAAGGAAGTAGTCTCGCAGTCCACCGAAACTCATAGATCTCCCAACACAAGGGACCCAAGGAAGACAACACCAAGACACATAATAATTAAGATGGCAAAGATCAAAGATAAAGACAGGGTATTAAAGGCAGCTAGAGAGAGAAAAAAGATCACCTACAAAGGAAAACCCATCAGACTATCATCAGACTTCTCAACAGAAACCTTACAGGCCAGAAGAGAATGGCATGATATATTTAACGTAATGAAACAGAAGGGCCTCGAACCAAGAATATTGTATCCAGCACGATTATCATTTAAATATGATGGAGGGATTAAACAATTTCCAGATAAACGAATGTTAAGAGAATTTGCGTCTCATAAACCACCACTACAGGATATCTTAAATGGACTGCTCTAGATGGAAGCACACCTAAGGCTAAAAAGATGTCACCAGAGGGAAAAAAAATCATAGCAAAGAAAGCAGACCATCCAAATACCAACTAAAGGCAAAGAATAAAACACCTATTATAGAAAGAATGGAGGAGGAGGAATAAGAAGGGAGAGAAAGAAAGAAACATCAGACTGTGTTTACAATAACTTAACAAGAAAGTTAAGTTAGATTGTTAGATAGTAAAGAAGCAACCCTTGAACCCTTGGTAACCACGAATCTAAAGCCAGCAATGGCAATAAGTACATACCTATCAATAATCACCCTAAATGTACATGGACTGAATGCACCAATCAAAAGACACAGAGTAACAGAATGGATGAAAAAGCAAGACCCATCTATATGCTGCCTACAAGAAACTCACCTCAAATCCAAAGATATACACAGACTAAAAGTAAAGGGATGGAAAAAGATATTTCATGCAAACAACAAAGAGAAAAAAGCAGGTGTTGCAGTACTTGTATCAGACAAAATAGACTTCAAAACGAAGAAAGTAGCAAAAGATAAAGAAGGACATTACATAATGATAAAGGGGTCAGTCCAACAAGAAGATATAACCATTATAAATATACATGCACCCAACACAGGAGCGCCAGCATATGTGAGACAAATACTAACAGAATTAAAGGAGGAAATAGACAGCAATGCATTCATCTTAGGAGACTTCAACACACCACTCACTCCAGAGGACAGATCAACCAGACAAAAAATAAGTAAAGACATAGAGGCACTGAACAACACACTAGAACAGATGGACCTAACAGACATCTACAGAACTCTACACCCAAAAGCAACAGGATACACATTCTTCTCAAGTGCACATGGAACATTTTCCAGAATAGACCACATACTAGGCCACAAAAAGAACCTCAGTAATTTCAAAAATATTGAAATCCTACCAACCAACTTCTCAGATCACCAAGGTATAAAACTAGAAATAAATTTTAGAAAGAAATCAAAAAGGCTCACAAATACATGGAGACTTAACAACACTCTCCTAATTAATCAATGGGTTAACGACCAAATCAAAACAGAAATCAAAGAATATATGGAGACTAATGACAACAACAACACAAAGCCACAACTTCTGTGGGACGCAGCAAAGGCAGTTCTAAGAGGAAAGTATATTGCAATCCAGGCCTATTTAAAGAAGGAAGAACATTCCCAAATGAATAGTCTAAAGACACAATTACTGAAATTGGAAAAAGAAGAACAAATGAGGCCCAAAGTCACCAGAAGGAGGGACATAATAAAGATTAGAGAAGAAATAAATAAAATTGAGAAGAATAAAACAATAGAAAAAATCAATAAAACCAAGAGCTGGTTCTTTGAAAAAATAAACAAAATAGATAAACCCCTAGCCAGACTCATTAAGAGAAAAAGAGAATCTACACACATAAACACAATCAGAAATGAGAAAGGAAAAATCACGACGGACCCCACAGAAATACAAAGAATCATAAGAGAATATTATGAGAATCTATATGCTAACAAGCTGGAAAACATAGAAGAAATGGACAACTTCTTAGAAAAATACAACCTTCCAAGACTGACCAAGCAAGAAACAGAAAAACTAAACAGACCAATCACCATTGACGAAATCGAATTGGTAATCAAAAAACTACCCAAGAACAAAACCCCTGGGCCTGATGGATTCACCTCTGAATTCTACCAGACATATAGAGAAGAAATAACACCGATTCTCCTTAAAGTTTTCCAAAAAATAGAAGAGGAGGGAATACTTCCAAACTCATTCTATGAAGCCAGCATCACTCTAATACCAAAACCGGGCAAAGACCTCACCAAAAAAGAAAATTACAGACCAATATCCCTGATGAACGTAGATGCAAAAATACTCAACAAAATATTAGCAAACCGAATTCAAAAATACATCAAGAGGATCATACACCATGATCAAGTGGGATTCATCCCAGGGATGCAAGGATGGTACAACATTCGAAAATCCATCAACATCATCCACCACATCAACAAAAAGAAGAACAAAAACCACATGATCATCTCCATAGATGCTGAAAAAGCATTTGACAAAATTCAGCATCCATTCCTGATTAAAACTCTCAACAAAATGGGTATAGAGGCAAGTACCTCAACATCATAAAGGCTATATATGACAAACCCACAGCTAACATCATACTTAACGGCGAGACGCTGAAAGCTTTTCATCTAAGATCTGGGAACAAGACAAGGATGCCCACTCTCTCCACTGTTATTCAACATAGTACTGGAGGTCCTAGCCACAGCAATCAGACAAAACAAAGACATACAAGGCATCCAGATTGGTAAAGAAGAAGTCAAATTGTCACTATTTGCAGATGACATGATACTGTACATAAAAAACCCTAAAGATTCCATTCCAAAACTACTAGAACTAATATCTGAATTCAGCAAAGTTTCAGGATACAAAATTAACACACAGAAATCTGTTGCTTTCCTATACACTAATGATGAACTAACAGAAAGAGAAATCAGAAAAACAATTCCATTCACAATTGCATCAAAAAGAATAAAATACCTAGGAATAAACCTAACGAAGGAAGTGAAAGACCTGTACTCTGAAAACTACAAGACACTCCTAAGAGAAATTAAAGAGGACACTAACAAATGGAAAAGCATCCCATGCTCTTGGCTAGGAAGAATCAATATTGTCAAAATGGCTATACTACCTAAAGCAATCTACAGATTCAATGCAATCCCTATCAAACTACCAACAGCTTTCTTCAATGAACTGGAACAAATAATTCTAAAATTCATATGGAACCACAAAAGACCCCGAATAGCCAAAGCAATCCTGAGAAGGAGGAATAAAACAGGGGGAATTACAGTCCCTGACTTCAAGCTCTACTACAAAGCCACAGTAATCAAGACAATTTGGTATTGGCACAAAAACAGACCCACAGACCAGTGGAACAGAATAGAAAATCCAAACATTAACCCAAACATATACAGTCAATTAATATTTGATAAAAGTGCCTTGGATATACAATGGGGAGATGACAGCCTGTTCAGCAGCTGGTGCTGGAAAAACTGGACAGCTACATGTAAGAGAATGAAACTGGACTACTGTCTAGCCCCATACACAAAGGTAAACTCAAGGTGGATCAAAGACTTGAATGTAAGACATGAAACCATAAAACTCTTAGAAAAAAACATGGGCAAAAATCTCCTGGACATAAACATGAGCAACTTCTTCATGAACATATCTCCCCGGGCAAGGGAAACAAAAGCAAAAATGAACAAGTTGGACTATATCAAGCTGAAAAGCTTCTGTACAGCAAAGGACACCATCAGTAGAACAAAAAGACATCCTACAGTATGGGAGAATATATTCATAAAAAACGTATCTGATAAAGGGTTGACATCCAAAATATATAAAGAACTCATGCACCTTAACAAACAGAAAGCAAATAATCCAATTAAGAAATGGGCAGAGGACATGAATAGACACTTCTCCAAAGAAGAAATTCAGATGGCCAACAGGCACATGAAAAGATGCTCCACATCGCTAATCATCAGAGAAATGCAGATTAAAACCACAATGCGATATCACCTCACACCAGTGAGGATGGCCAACATCCAAAACACAAACAACAACAAATGTTGGCGAGGATGTGGAGAAAAGGGAACCCTCCTACACTGCTGGTGGGACTGCAAATTAGTTCAACCATTGTGGAAAGCAGTATGGAGGTTCCTCAAAAAACTCAAAATAGAAATACCATTTGACCCAGGAATTCCACTCCTAGGAATTTACCCTAAGAATGCAGCAGCCCAATTTGAAAAGGACAGATGCACCCCTATGTTTATTGCAGCACTATTTACAATAGCCAAGAAATGGAAGCAACCTAAGTGTCCATCAGTAGATGAATGGATAAAGAAGAAGTGGTACATATACACAATGGAATATTATTCAGCCATAAGAAGAAAACAAATCCTATCATTTGCAACAACATGGATGGAGCTAGAGGGTATTATGCTCAGTGAAATAAGCCAAGCCGAAAAAGACAAGTATCAAATGATTTCACTCATATGTGGAGTATAAGAACAAAGAAAAAAACTGAAGGAACAAAACAGCAGCAGACTCACAGAACCCAAGAACGGACTTAATAGTTACCAAAGGGAAAGGGACTGGGGAAAATGAGCGGGAAGGGAGGGATAAGAGGGAAAAAGGGGCATTACGATTAGCAAATGTAATGTTGGGGGGGCACGGGGAGGGCAGTACAACTCAGAGAAGACAAGTAGTGATTCTATAGCATCTCACTACGCTGATGGACAGTGACTGTAATGGGGTTGGTGGGGGGGACCTGATGAAGGGGTAGTTTAATAATCGTAATATTGCACATGTAATTGTAAATTAATGATAATAAAATAAATTATATTAAAAAAAATAATAAAATAAATGACCGCCTGGCTGTAATTAATAAAATAAAAATGAAACAACCACAGGCTCCTCAGTGGGAAGAGCGGCCCCCTCCCCAGGTTGTGAAACACTCCATGCTCCTTCACTATACCCAAGATTAGCTGGTGGACATGAGTATCTGGTATAGGCAGAAGCCATCAGAATCTCTTCCCACATGGCTTTTATGTCTCTCGGATATGGGGGTGTAAAACATTCTTATGTCAGGTACTGAGATGAGTAGGATGGCTTTCCTGACAACTCATCCTTTCCTCCAGCAATGGGTGCAAAATGCCTGTCATGCCTCAGGGAATCAGACACTCCTGGAATGGTTGAGAGCTGCCATCAGGGTAGTTTGGCCTAATCAGAGTGATTTACCATATTTACCCACCAGCTGGGAAATGTATGTAGAGCTCCAACAGGTACTGTGGGAATTGGGTATGAAAATATCATCTATAATACAGACCTCCAGGGCCTTGATGAGATGAGGAGGTGTTCCCTGTAGGAATGAGGAATCAGGTCCTTTATGCAGCTCCCACATCTCTCTTTGGGTCCCTAATAACTACTCTAACCTCCACATAGGGCAACCAATAAGTTGCCTACTTGTACTTTAGCAGATCTGGGGGAGGTTGAAACAATAAGAGCACAGAGGGAAGTATGGGCTACTACTGAAAGGAGAGGTGCCAAAGGCCCTGTGAAAGTCTCGAGGACCCAGATGTGGGTTGATTTGATAAAGGCCGGGGTAGTGAAAGAAAAACTTGATGGAGATCCGAATAGGATCTTTTTATAACTGTGGCACCAATTAAAGCCAGACCAGCAGTTCCAGCCACTGAGGTCCAGGACACAGAAACTGGAGTCAAGGCCTCGTGCCTGACCCATGTTCCTGAAAAACTTCCTGGAGGGGTGGACTGTACTGAGAATTTGAATGAGCCTTCACGACCACAGGAGGATGATTGGGCATTACGGTTTGATTGAGGGGTGGTCAAGGTCCCCACCTCCGGGGACATGGTGGGGACTGGAGGCCACATGTAAAATTAGCAATTCGTTGGTCCCCTCTGAATGTATGTGCCATAGCACTGGTGGACACAGGAGCTGAGTGTTCCCTGATTTATGGCAACCCTGAGCATTTTCCCAGGACTGCTGCTGTGATAGATGGCTGCGGGGGTAAAGCAATTAAAGAAAGCCCAAATCCCATTGGGGATAGGGTGTTTACCCCTAAAGGAGTATACTGTGTACATTTCTCCCATCCCTGAATATATTTTGGGGAGAGATATCCTGCAGGGCCTGTGGTTATAGACCACTTCAGGTGAGTTCAGACTGAGGGTACGTGTGGTAAAGGCAGTTCTGAGGGGACATGCTAAGCACTCACCTGTAGCTCTGCCTGTACCTCAGCGGGTGACAAATACTAAGCAGTATAAATTACCTGGGGGGGGGTACAAGGAAATTGGAGAAACTCAACAGGAGTTGGAGAAGGTGGACATTATAAAGCCCACTCAAAGTCCTTTTAATTCCCCAGTGAGGCCAGTGAAAGTGCCAGATGGCTCCTGACATATGACTGTAGACTAAAGAGAATTGAATAAAGTCACACCCCTTTGCATGCTGTTCTCTCCTCTGTAGCAGCCATTCTGGACACCCTTAGCCATGAGCTGGGAAAATACCATTATCATTAGTTAGTAGACCCTTCTAATGCTTTCTTTTCTATTGACATAGCATAGGAAAGTCAGGAACAGTTTGCCTTCATGTGGGAAGGCAGGCAGTGGAAATTCACTGTCTTTCCACAAGGATACCTCCACAGTACCACCATCTGTCATGGACTTGTAGCCCAGGACTTTACCACATGGAAGAAGCCAAAAACAATGTGGTTGTACAACTACATTGATGATATTAGGCTCATGTCTGATTCTCTTTCATATTTAGAAGAGGCAATTCCTAGACTGTTAAAACATCCACAGGAAAAAGGATGAGCTGTGAACAGCACTGAGGTTCAGGGGCCTAGTTCATCTGTGAAATTCTTGGGGGTTGTCTGGTCAGGTAAAACTAAAGTTATTCCTGAAGCAGTCATAGGTAAGATCCAGACTTTCCCTACCCCTATCACTGTGGCAGTCTTACAAAAGTATTTGAATCTTTTGGGATACTGGAGAGTGTTTATCCTGCATTTGGCACAAATTCTGAAGCTCTTATACTGGTTGGTACAAAAGGGCATCAGGTGGGACTGGGATGAGACATGTGCAGCTGCCTTTACTGTTGCTAAGCAAGCAGTCAAGTCCATGCAGACCTTGAGTGTAATGCACTCATCAAAACCCTGTGAGTCAGATGTTTATGTAACAAAAGATGGTTATGGCTGGGGTCTCTGGCAGTGGCTTGAACAGACACACCAACCTATTGGTTTCTGGTCACAACTATGGAAAGGAGTAGAGGTCTGGCACACCTTGATAGTGAAGCAATTGGCTGCTGTGTACCACACCTTGCTGGGCTGGAACAGGTCTAACCAAGGTAATAACCACCTATCTCATCACAGAGTGGTGCGAGACTGGACCCAAAGGGCATGGAGTTGTTTGGCACAGATGCCTACACTGGCCAAATGGGGTGCATATTTAGAGCAGCACAGCGCCCTCTCTACTAGCCCCTTAAGTGGAGAACTCCAATGCTTATTGGGGCCAGTGACCTATACCAGGGGAAATAAGGAAGAACTTGCTTTTGAGCCATTGGTAGCCAAGACTCCTTATCAGGAAGGAAAAGCCCCTATGCCTGAAGAGGCTTGGTACACAGATGGCTCCAGTCTTGGGAAGCCCCTAAAGTGGAGGGCTGTAGCTTTCCATCCTAAGACTGAGACAATATGGATGGAGGATGGAGAGGGGAAGAGCAGCCAGTGGGCTGAATTGTGGGCAGTATGGCTCATGATCACCCAGGAGCCTTCCCCCATAGTTGTCTGCACTGACAGCTGGGCTATCTATCGGTCAGGGCTTGACCCTGTGGCTACTGACATGGTACCATGCCAACTGGATGGTTGGTCACCGGCCCCTTTGGGGGCAAGAGTTGTGGCAAGACCTATGGGCCTCTGGTCAGACTGAGACTATTACATATATTATGTGATGGGCCATTTGCCTTTGGCATCCCCAGGGAATGATGAAGCAGACACATTGGCCCAGGTGCACTGGCTAAAAGGAAAGCCTGCCTCTGATGTGGGCCAATCGCTACATCAACTTTTGTTGCACACGTGGCAAAAGACAATGTGGGCTGTAGCCCATCAGTGGGGTTTGCCATTGACCTTTGAGGAAATCAGCAGAGCCCGGAAGGAGTGCCTTGTGTGCTCTAAGAGGGACTTACACTGAGTCCCACAGCAACATGGGACAATAGTAAGGGGGCCAAATCCCTGTCAGATGGAAGGTAGACTATATTAGGTCTCTGCCCATATCAGAAGGATGTTGGTATGCCATGACTTGTGTGGACACGGTTCCCGGACTATTGTTGCTTTTCCTGCATGTCATGCAGAGAAGCAAACCACCAAGAGGGGCTTATACCATCTCTTTGCAGCCTATGGCCAGCCACAGTGATTGAGAGCACCGAAGGCACCCACTTTACTGGACATACATTACAAGAATGGGTGCAGTAATTAGGAGCAAAGTGGAAGTTTCATGTACCATATAACCCCTACTGGGGCAGAAATGATAGAGAGGTACAATGTATGAAATCTGGCCTGAAGTCAGGTACCAATAGTCTACAGGGCTGGTCAGTTCACTTATTGACAGTGTATGGCATTTGAATGAGTCCCACATAAAGGAGCTTTGAGCCCTGTGGATATGTTCACACTCATTGCTGCCTCTCCTATACAGTTGTACATGCAAACCATAGAAGAGTTATTGAAGCCAGGATATGGCCAGCAGAGCAACATTCTGCTGCCAGCCCCAGCTGCATTAAACCCTGGAGACACTGTTGAATGGATGTGGCCCCCGGCATTTTGACACATGGACCAGTGATGGCTGGCCCTTCTGGCACCTTTGGAAAAAGGCCTGGAAGCAAGCCTTCTGTGTATTTCTGCAATAACAGCAGGGTGGCCCCCAATGGTCATGGTTGTGTACCCAAAATGTCCAGGAGGTAGGAGCACCTTACAGAGAAATTTTGTTTTATCTTTATGGCCGGTACATATACTTCCCATAGCCCTATATATTGACCCATCTGTAACTCCCACAGGGAGGGGGATGAAAGTCTGGTATACTAGGCCAGGATGAGATCCCATTCCTGCCACTGTTCTACCACAGGACCACTCTCTTGCATGTATCCTACCTGATGGGCAAGATTTGCCTATGCTGGTGTCATTAAAACAAGTATCTTACCACCTTTAAGGTTATTTTCTTCTAGTCCTTGCGGCCTAGATGTACCCTTCAGCTGCAGCTGCCACGTGATTATTGCTACTGCCTGCCTATGGAATAGGTGAGTTATGGACTTAATCTGCATTGGACTTTGAACATAGCTGAATTTTCAGGTTTGAGGATTATCATGATTTTATTGCTGTTGCTATTGTATGCCATTAGTCTGGTTACAATGCTCCAGTTTTCTTGCCCAGGGACCATTGCAGAATATGGGGAATGAGTAGATTGTAAGATAAGATTTCTGGAGTGGTGGCATGTGGGTAAAATTGTAATATTTAAAGAATCTCTCATCTGACTTTAGTGCCTGTTGATCTCTGTATCAACTGGTGTTTCCAAGGGGTGGAGAGGAGTAGTCCATCTCTGCTGCAATGAGAAATCACCTGGGTGATCTAGGGCTTATCTGGACCTGAGAGGTTGGGGGGAGGATTCACTTGCTTCTACTGCAGGGGGAGAGAGAGACGCCAGATGGCTTTTGGTAAGCAATAAAAGAGTTTTAAACTTTATCTCTCCCTTTGACTGATTTCAGTTTCAGCTAGGTATTTTACCCCAGTATTTCCTTTTCCCAGAGTTACAGTGAGATCAGCAAGTTAGAGTTTATGCTCAGAGTAGTGCTTTCCAGGGCAGGTTTGAAGTTCAACTTCACTAGGCCTGGAGAACATGTTCTTTGAAAGGGCACCCTCTGCTGCCTGCTATGGCTCTGCTGAACCAAATGCCCAACTGTCCTGCTTCCACTGTTGTGCAGAAAGCAACTTGTTCTGCCTCTTCCCCTGAGGCTAGTGAGAAGACCTATTCGCAGTACACTTGTCACTGGGAGATAACGTGAATAGTATAGAACATCTTTGTAGAGCAAAGCTTAGCTCTCATTCTGGGTATGTGTGGGAAGCAAACCACTGGACAGGAGAAAGCATCAGAGCCTTCTCTTGGGGAGTGCTTCTCTGAGCCTTGGTGCCCAGCTGCCAGCTGAGCCTTGAAGAGGCTTGCCCAGAGCTGTTTCTGACAGGTAAGTTTGGGCCTCCACATCAGTGTAGACCTGGATGCAGGAGCTCAGGCTGTGCACAGGGGACTGGTTTACAATGAACAGTTAACTCTGGGCTTCTCTGAAGCAGCCAAGCAATGGGATAAATACTGCATTAAAACTCAGTTTTCTCAGTGTATGGCAGTGCTTCTCTGTTGGCCAGGCTTCCACAACAGCCTTTAGGCTAAATGACAGAACATGTGTCTGTTTGCAGCTAATGAAGACAGTTCTTTGGGGCAGACTTCATTCAGAGAGTTAGAGTGTGGGCACACAGGACAGCCATCTAAGGTATTGGAAACTCAGTTTCCACACCCACTAGGAACAACTTACTTGAATGGGGCATCTGGCATTGGCTCCTTTTACTCAGTTCAACTGAATACCAATGTGACCTGCTTCCATTGCTGTTATTAGAAAGCAACTTGTTCTGCACATTCCCCTGAGGCTAGTGCTAAGGCCTATTCACAGCACACTTATCTTTGGGAGGTAGAGTACAGATAGAGACAACAGCCTTCTTCACCAATGATTACTAACTTTTCCATATCACTTAGGAGTAAGTTCCATGCAAGGGGAATGCAGCCTAATGTTCTCTCAGTCAGGCCTCTTCAGTGCATTATGGAGCCTGTCCCAAGCAGTGTCTGGAAGAAGGCTGGCCTGCAGCTCTTTTTGACATCTTCAGGGCATGGCTCTTTCCTACAGGTGGGAGGCTTGCACTGTGGATTCTCTTGTAGGGCACTGTGGAAACAAGGCCCTTCCCCAGGTTTTCAAACCTGCCAATAAAAGACCCAACAACAACAGTGTTTATTCAGTGTGTTTGACTCCTGGTCTGTTAGGCATCCAAAGGAGCATTTAGCCTGATATAAACAACACATGCTTCTCTCTGCATGTCATAGAGAATGTTCTCCAGTAGAGTGTTAGTTCAGGGAGTTAGAGCTTTGGCACAGACTAGAGCTCTCTAGCTTTGATTGGATGATCAGGTTTAATAAGCCCCAGGAACATTTTCCTTTCAGGATAGTTGCATGTCCTATTCACAGCATACCTGCCTCTGGAACTTAAAGGATGTACACATAGAGCACTTTTGTCCAGTTATTTAGCCATCACATTGTGTATCTGTTAGAAGCAGGGCACTTGAAAGGCATTCAGTCCAGTATGAGATCAGCAAGTTAGAGCTTATGCTCAGAGAAGTCCTTTCCAAGGCAGGTTTGAAGTTCAGCTTCACTAGGCCTGGATAATATATTCTTGGAAAGAGGCATGCTGTGCTGCCTGCTTTGGCTCTACTGAACCAAAGGCCCAACTGTCCTGCTTCCATTGTTGTGCAGAAAGCAACTTGTTCTGCCTCTTACCCTGAGGCTAGTGAGAAGGCCTATTCACAGTATACTTGTCTCTGGGAGACAAAGAACACCTTTGCAGAGCAAAGCTTAGCTCTCATTCTGGGTATGTTAGAAGCAAATTGCCCAACAGGAGAAAGCATCAGAGCCTTCTATCAGGGAGTGCTTCTCTGAGCCTTAGCACCCAGCCCCCTGCCAAGTCTTGAAGAGGCTTGCCCAGAGTTGTTTCTGACATGTAATTTTGGGCCTCCACATCAATGGAGACCTAGATCCCAGAGCTCAGCCTGTGCATGCAGGACCCGCTTACAGTGAGTAGTTGACTCTGGGCTTCTCTGAAGCAGCCAAGCAAGTGAATAAATGCAGCATTAAAACCCAGTTTCCTCAGTGTATGGCAGTGCTTCTCTGTTGGCCAGGCTTCCACTGCTGGCTTTAGACTAAACAGCAGCACATGCATCTGTTCACAGCTAAAAAAGACAGTTATGTGGTACAGTGTTCTTTCAATGAGTTAGTGTGCACATAAAGAATGGCCATCAAAGGCAGATTGGAATTTCAGGTTTCCTAACAATAAATAACACCTTAACTGTCAGAAGCAGTCTGCACTGTGTCCTTTCACTCACTTTAACTGGAATACACACCTCACTTGAACCTTTCCTGTAGTAGAAAGCACTTGTTATGCACCATCCCCTGAAGCTAGTTCAAAGTCATATTCAGGGCACACTTATCTCTGGAAGGCAAAGTACATATAGAGTCCACAGCTTTCTACAACAATGTGTATTTGTAATAAGGCCTCCATATCCCACTATAGTAAGTTACATGAAAGGGAATAGCAGCATAGTGTTCTCTCCCCCAGTTCTCTTTGGTGCTCTTGAGGGCCTGCTCTGAGCTGTGTTTTGAAGAAGGCTGCTCTACAGCTATTTATGACACTTTACTAGAACATTCTATTCAGAGACTTGCTATTTCACAGAGTAGAGCATGTGGCACTGTGGATCTTCTTCTAGGGCATAGCGGAAACAAGGCCCTTCCTGAGGCTTTCCAATGGCTGATTGTAAGGTGCAATCCTGCAATCCAGAGAGTGTTTACTCATTGGGTTGGTTTCCAGTCTTTAGGCTTCCAATGCAGGCTTTAGTCTAAATAATAAGACACGCTTCTTTCTGCCAGTAGTGGAATGTGCTCTGTGGTACAGTGTGAGTTCGGAGATTTAGAGCTTATGCACAGATGAGAGCTTCTTAGGCCTGACTGGATGATCAGGTATAATTACCTTTTGGAACATATTACCTTGAAGCTGTTTGGTGGCCTATTCACAAAATACTTGCCCCTTTGAGTTAGATAGTGTGGATAAAATGAGAGTTCCTGTGGCCAGGATTCTCACCTGGCCCTGGTTGATTAGCTCACTACACACCTGTGGGCAATAGATGGCTGTTGACTCTATATAAAGAGCTCTGCCCAGTGCTCTGTGTGTGACACAGTGGTATGGCTACAAGGCTGCAGGAGAGCAGAGCAGAGGCTGGAGTGGTGGCAGCACCAAGGACAGAGGCCCAGAGGAGGGCTGTGTGGGATGACTGTGCAGAGAGGCCCAGAGGAGGGCTGTGCAGACAGAGGGGCCCAGAGGCAGAGACTGGCTTGATGCATACAGACTCGCTCTGAGTGAATGGGATTTTAGTGACTGACCTGCCACCTGGAAATAAAGTTGGATATAACCCTTTCACCCCAAGAACAGTTTTGCTGTCAATTTCTTTGGTCACATTGAATCCATAGCCAACTTGCTCAGGGCTGAAACCCATTGGCAAGACAGATAGCATATGCATTGAACAGATTTTTACACCAAGTTTAGTCATCATATTCTGTAGGAGTTTGTAGCTAGGAACTGGAGAGGGATCCTGTACTGTTAGGCAGAAAAATGGATATGAGTGGGGTGGAAAGAAAATAAGGCCAGTAAAGTCTACCTGAGGGGACTCAAAGAGTTAACCAGTTAAAACTAGAATGCCAGAAGAGACTCAGAGTTAATGAGTTAGTCAATTAAAACTCAGAAGGCCAGCAGCATCTTGACTGGAATGTTTGAATACTCCCCAGATAAAGAGAAATATCTCAGCATAGACTGTGTTTTCACTGTGTCAATAAGCTCATACCATTGTAAGATTTACTTTAGCTTGCTAAAAGGCCAAGCTTATTCAGAAAGAATTTCATCTTAAAGCTAAGATTGCATTTTAATCAAACAGACAATAATTCAGCCCACCTTGGAGGCAGGGCACACTGTCTTGACTGATATGCTAATAGATGGAAACTGCTATCCTGGGAAGGAATCAGAACAGTAAATTTCTTGTGTTAAGTTAAAAGAAAAAACTTAGTGTCTTATAAAAGATGAACATTCTGGGACCACTTAACAAGTTCACACCCCTAGCTCTTTTTTGCACTTGTGAAAATCCTCAACTGCCTATAAAGCCCTGGACCCTAAACCCTTAAGGGTGCCTCTTCTCTGAGGTAGCCCACACTCCCCTTTCTCCAAGTGTGCACCTCTTTGCTTTAAATAAACTCACTGTTCAACTTATAACACTTTGTCTCTGCACTTTTCCAGTGTGTGGATAAAGTGAAGGTTCCTGTGGCCAGGATTCTTACCTGACCCTGGTTGGTTAGCTCATTACACACATGGCATACATTGTTATTGACTCTGTGTAAAGAGGTCCACCCAGTGCTCTGGACAACATGGTGGCATTTCTGCAAAGCTGCAGGAGAGCAGAGATAGCACTGGAGTGGTGGTAGCACTGAGGACAGAGACTGGGATGGCTGCAGGGGCAGAGAGGCCCAGAGGCAGAGACTGGCTTGCAGTGTGAACACTCAATCCGAGTGGACTGGATTCTAGTGACTGACCTGCCACTGTGGAAATAAAGTTGTTTATAATACTTTCACCCCAAGAACATTCTACTGTCATTTCTTTGGTCACATTGAATCCATAGTGAACTTGCCCAGGGCTGAAAACCATTGGCAAGCCACAGTGGTATGTTTCTTTGCTCCTTTTCTTTGTCATTCTAATTCTCTGGATTTAAGTTCAAACCTTCACTCACTTTGTCCTATTTCAGATAAGTAAGGAGGAGCTGCTGACAGCTCAGATCTGGGCTTGCAAGTTACTGTTGCCTGGGTGACCTGGACAGAACTGCAGTTTACACTCATGCTCTTAGCCTGCCTGATAGTCTCCTTACTTTGTCTCTAGAAAGTTTGCAGAACATAATCTCACTCCATCCACTGCTCTGCAGCTCCCCCAAATCCTGGGGTAGTAGGAACTTAGTTCCCACGTGGTGCAGATCCAAGTGGACACTGGGCATCAGGTGACACTGGCTTAAGGAGTTAGCAGGGGATGTACCTCATGCTGAGTAGCAGTTCAATGAACTTCCTTTATTATTCTGATCTGTCATTCCCTGACACTCTCCCTTTAATAAATTCCTTCCTCACCTTGTACTCTGACTTCCCTGTGTCTCTGAACCAACTTATCCTTCCAACAGTTCAGTTAGTTGAGGGAGTTAGAGCTTATGCCCAGACAGAGCTTTTTTGGAGATGCTTGAAGTTCAGCTTCACTAACCTTCATGAACAAGTTAGCTGAAAAAGGCATCCTGTGCTGACTGCTTTGAGTTCCTTTCTACAGGCATGTAGCCAACATACTTGGTATCTCTCAGAAGCAAACAACTTTACAGGAGGAAACATCATAGACTGCTTTCAGGGAGTGCTGCTCTGAGGCCCAGTGCCCTTCCCCCAGCTGTATCTTCAAGATGCTTGAACAAAGCCTTTTCAGACTCAAAGTTTTGGGACTCATTCAGTGGAGACTCAATTCCCACAGCTGAGCCTGTGGCAAAGTGGACACACTTTACATGAGTACATTACTATGGGCCTGTCCTGAATCAGCCAAGCAAGGGAATAAAAGCTGCAATTGAACCAGTGCTTAGTCATTATATGTAAGCAATGCTTGGGGATCAGCTGGTGTCATCTTGGAGGGGGCCTTAAGGTCCAGGCCATGTCAATTAGTCACTGAAAACAACACCCCAAGGGCCTCCAGGTCCTCTCTAGATGTGTCTGGTCACCTGATGGGGAGAGAACTCAAGGAAGGGACTGACTTCCCTCCAGGGCAATCCATTTTCCAGTGACCCCATTGTCTGCAGTTTGGACATGGCTTTGTAGGAGGCCTTGGATTAGGGCAAGCTTTGCCTAGTGGCCTCGATTACCACAGTGAGAACAGTTGCTAGACAGGTGTGGGGTGGAGCCTTTTGCAGGCTTGTCAGCGGGAGGTCGAACTAGGGAGGCCAGAATCTTATTTTCAGCTTTAGCCTGTCTTTCTTTCCTCATCCTGGTTGTTGAAAACTTTAAAGGCAAAGTCTACAAGCTCTTATTGGAGTACTTGGGGTCAATTTTCTAATTTATGGAGTCTCTTATGAATATCTGGGTAAGACTTGTAAATGAAGTGGAGGTGTAGGAGAATAAAAGCCTCAGGAGAGTTAGGACTGGTGTTTGTGTATTTGACCATGGCCTCTGAAAGGCAGTTTATAAGGAAGCTGGGTTTTTATCTGCACCCTGGTAATTTCTGAGGTGCTTGTAGTTGACCTGTTTATTTTTATTTCTTTCCATCCCTGCCAGGAGGAAAGTGATTATGTCATCATGACTTGCCCTACCAGGGTAACCCAATTGGTATGTCTACTCAGGCTTTTGGGGCACAGCCCTGGGGACTGCTCAAGCTGCCAGAGCATGATTAGCAGGGTGCAACTTGCCAGCATGATTTTCAGCCTCTCACCAAATGTGTTCCCTCTCATCATCTATAAGGGTGGACAAGAGGATGAGGAAAATGTCCCCCAAAGTGAGTAACATTTGAGTAATGCAGAGGAACTCTTTCCTTAATTTATCAGGATTTTCTAAGAAGAACTCTATCTTTTCTTCAATACATTCCAGGTCATTAATTGAAAAGGGGACATGAACACAAATGGGCCTTTCAATGCCTGCTACCTCATGGAGAGGTAGGATAGGGTGAGAAGCAGTTTGAGGAGATATTGGGTGGGAAGTGAGAGTGTGAGAACATGTCTTAGGTGGGGAAAAGGGCAGGTTTGGAAAAGGGGTTGGGTTAAGAGAGGCAGATGGGCTGGCAGGTATCAGAAAGGAGGAGGGGAGGGTTGTTTGTGGGGAGCTGATGGTGGGGAGGGATTTGGACTTTGCTGAGGCTGTTGGGGAGGAGGAGGATGATAAGGTGGAGGGTTGTCAGCCATATTGAACTCATCAACAGAGGAGGGAAGAGGGGGTTAAGGGCACAATGTTGCAGGGTAAGGGATTCTTGTTCCATGAGAACTTCAGAGGGTTTTTGTTTGGTGGGAGGAGATTTAGGGGGTTTTCATTCAGCTAGAAGGATTTGAAGAGAGGAGGGGGAGGAACAAAGGGGGGGGTTGCTCACAGAGGGTGAAGAAGGCTTGGACATAGGGAAACTGACCATTTGCCAGTCCCCTGGAGAAAGTCATCAAGATCTCAGAAAATTTTGAAATTGAAAGTGCTCTCAGCTGGCCATTGTGATGTGTTATTAAGTTTGTATTGGGGTGACGTGGAAGTGAAGTAAAAGATAAATTTTTTTTGTTTAATGTCTCTTTTTAATATCAACTAGGAAATATTACGTAGGAGACAGCTGAGGGGTTTGTCTCTCTGATGTTTTTGGGAGAATTGCCCATCATAGGAGGATGAGAAAAGTGGCTTAGGTTGGGAAACAGGCTCCTGGGACATTTCTCTGCAATCAGCTTCCCAACCAGAGTCAGTGGGCTCCCGCAGCTGGATGAGACTGTCCTTCATGCTGAAAGGAAGTGCCCCACTCCCAGTCAGAGTGAAGGATGCCCCTTTTGTTATGGTGTTCTCAAATAGAGAACATAGAGGAAGCAAAAGGGGACAGCAAGTTGACTTTCTCTGGGGCACCAAGAGAAATCCAGAGGACAGAATCTTACCTTCCTAGAAAAGGCAATGGATTAGTGGCTGGTGGTGGATGTGTAGACTGAGGTCTGGCAGGACAGTCCCAGACTGGAGTTCATGAGGGGGTGTTGGGAGAGGGAGAAGGGAAGTTGGGTGAGACATATGAGGCTCTCAGGATCTAGAGTTAGCCTGGTATGAGCTGCCACTGCCCACTGCTTCCTATGTTGCAAAGGAGCTCCTGCTCCTGGGTTTTGGCACCAGATAAAAGGAAAGGAAGGGACATTAACTCAACAGTCCAAGCAGGTTTATTGCTAAACCTAAGAGGGACCTCTCTGTTCTGGTAGAACAAAGAAGGTGTCTCTTACAGGCTAAAAGGCTTTTGATGGTCAGGATATTTTGCAGGCATTTGAGGGGATGGGTCATGGAAAAGTGGGCTTATGGCTTGCTGATGTGTTCTCCATAAAATGCTTGTGGCCTAAATAAGATGAAACCTAGGTCTCTGTGATGGCAAGTGAGCTTATTAAAAAATGTGGTATTCCTGTCCAGGCTCTATCAGTTAAGGGAGTTAGAGCTTACTTTGCACGGACAAGAGATTTCTAGGTGTGATTGGATGATCAGCTGTAATAATCATTAGGAACATCTTTTTTTAATTTAATTTTTTAATTTTTATTAAGATATTATTGATATACACTCTCATGAAGGTTTCACATGAAAAACAATGTGGTTACTACATTCACCCCTGTTATCATGTCCCCCCCATACCCCATTGCAGTCATGGCCCACCAGTGTAGTAAGATGCCACAGAGTCACTATTTACCTTCTCTGTGCTACACTGTCTTCCCCTGATCTCCCCCACAACATGTGTGCCAATCATGATACCCTTGAATCCCCTTCTCCCTCCCTCCCCACCCGCCCTCTGCACCCCTTCCCTTTGGTAACACTAGTCCCTCCTTGGAGTCTGAGTCTGTTGCTGTTTTGTTCCTTCAGTTTTGTTTTATTATTATACTCCACAAGTGAGAGAAATCATTTGGTATTTGCTTTCTTTGCCTGGCTTATTTCACTGATCATAATACCCTCTAGCTCCATCCATGTTGTCGCAAGTTGCACAATTCGTTTCTTTCTTATGGCTGAGTAGTATTCCATGTGTATATGTACAACATCTTCTTTATCCATTCATCTACTGATGGACACTTAGGTTGTTTCCATACCTTAGCTATTGTAAATACAGCTGCACTAAACATAGGGGTGCATATGTCTTTTTGAGTCTGAGAAATTATGTCCTTTGGGTAAATTCCCAGGAGTGGAATTCCTGGGTCAAATGGTATTTCCATTTTTAGTTTTTTGAGGAACCTCCATACTGCTTTCCACAATGGTTGAACTAATTTGCAGTCCCACCAGTAGTGTAGGAGGGTTCCCTTTTCTCCACATCCTCGCCAACATTTGTTGTTTGTGTTTTGGATGTTGGCCATGCTCACTGGTGTGAGGTGATATCTCATTGTGGTTTTAATCTGCATTTCTCTGATGATTAGCGATGTGGAGCATCTTTTCATGTGCCTGTTGGCAATCTGAATTTCTTATTTAGAGAAGTATCTATTTATGTCCTCTGCTCATTTCTTAATTGGATTATTTGCTTTTTGTTTGTTCAGGTGCGTGAGTTTTTATATATTTTGGATGTGAGCCCTTTACCAGATACGTTTTTTATGAATATATTCTCTGATACTGTAGGATGTCTTTTTGTTCCACTGATGGTGTCTTTTGCTGTACAGAAGCTTTTCAGCTTGATATAGTCCCACTTGTTCATTTTGGCTTTTGTTTCCCTTGCCAGGGGAGACATGTTCATGAAGAAGTCACTCATGTTTATGTCCAAGAGATTTTTGCCTATGTTTTTTTTCTAAGAGTTTATGGTTTCATGACTTACATTCAGGTCTTTGATCCAACTTGAGTTTACCTTTGTGTATGGGGCTAGACAGTAGTCCAATTTCATTCTCTTACATGTAGCTGTCCAGTTTTTCCAACAACAGCTGCTGAAGAGGCTGTCATCTCCCCATTGTATATTCAAGGCTCCTTTATCAAATATTAATTGACTGTATATGTTTGGGTTAACGTTTGGATTTTCTAATCTGTACCACTGGTCTGTGGGTCTGTTTTTGTGCCAATACCAAATTGTCTTGATTACTGTGGCTTTGTAGTAGAGCTTGAAGTCAGGGAGCGTAATTCCCCCTGTTTTATTCCTCCTTCTCAGGATTGCTTTGGCTATTCGGGGTCTTTTGTGGTTCCATATGAATTTTAGAATTATTTTTTCCTGTTCATTGAAGAAAGCTGTTGGTAGTTTGATAGGGATTGCATTGAATCTGTAGATTGCTTTAGGTAGTATAGCCATTTTGACAATATTTTTTCTTCCTAGCCAAGAGCATGGGATGGATTTCCATTTGTTAGTGTCCTCTTTAATTTCTCTTAGGAGTGTCTTGTAGTTTTCAGAGTACAGGTCTTTCACTTCCTTTGTTAGGTTTATTCCTAGGTATTTTATTCTTTTTGATGCAATTGTGAATGGAATTGTTTTTCTGATTTCTCTTTCTGTTAGTTCATCATTAGTGTATAGGAAAGCGACAGATTTCTGTGTGTTAATTTTGTATCCTGCAACTTGGCTGAAATCAGATATTAGTTCTAGTTGTTTTGGAATGGAGTCTTTAGGGTTTTTTTATGTACAGTATCATGTCATCTGCAAATAGTGACAATTTGACTTCTTCTTTGCCAATCTGAATACCTTATATGTCTTTGTTTTGTCTGATTGCCATGGCTAGGTCCTCCAGTACTATGTTGAATAACAGTGGAGAGAGTGGGCATCCCTGTCTTGTTCCCGATCTTAGATGAAAAGCTTTCAGCGTCTCGCCGTTAAGTATGATGTTAGCTGTGGGTTTGTCATATATAGCCTTTATGATGTTGAGGTACTTGCCATCTTATACCCATTATGTTGAGAGTTTTAATCATGAATGGATGCTGAATTTTGTCAAATGCTTTTTCAGCATCTGTGTAGATGATCAAGTGGTTTTTGTTCTTTTTTTGTTGATGTGGTGGATGATGTTGATGGATTTTCGAATGTTGTACAATCCTTGCATCCCTGGGATGAATCCCACTTGATCATGGTGTATGATCCTCTTGATGTATTTTTGAATTTGGTTTGCTAATATTTTGTTGAGTATTTTTGCATCCACGTTCATCAGGGTATTGGTCTGTAATTTTCTTTTTTGGTGAGGTCTTTGCCCGGTTTTGTTATTAGAGTGATGCTGGCTTCATAGAATGAATTTGGAAGTATTCCCTCCTCTTCTATTTTTTGGAAAACTTTAAGGAGAATCGGTGTTATTTCTTCTCGATATGTCTGGTAGAATTCAGAGGTGAATCCATCTGGTCTGTCGTTTTGTTCTTGGGTAATTTTTTGATTACCGATTCAATTTCCTTGCTGGTGATTGGTCTGTTAAGTTTTTCTGTTTCTTGCTTGGTCAGTTTTGGAAGGTTGTATTTTTTTAAGAAGTTGTCCGTTTCTTCTATGTTTTCCAACTTGTTAGCATATAGATTCTCATAATATTCTCTTATATTTCCTTGTATTTCTGTGGGGTCTGTCATGATTTTTCTTTCTCGTTTCTGATTCTGTTTATGTGTGTAGAGTCTCTTTTTCTCTTAATGAGTGTGGCTAGGGGTTTATCTATTTTGTTTATTTTTTCAAAGAACCAGCTCTTTGTTTCATTGTTTTTTTTCTATTGTTTATTCTTTTCAATTTTATTTATTTCTTTTCTAATCTTTATTATGTCCCTCCTTCTGGTGACTTTGGGCCTCATTTGTTCTTCTTTTTCCAATTTCAGTAATTGTGTCTTTAGACTATTCATTTGGGAATGTTCTTCCTTCTTTAAATAGGCCTGGATTGCAATATACTTTCCTCTTAGAACTGCCTTTGCTGTGTCCCACAGAAGTTGTGGCTTTGTGTTGTTGTTGTCATTAGTCTCCATATATTCTTTGATTTCTGTTTTGATTTGGTCGTTAACCCATTGATTAATTAGGATAGTGTTGTTAAGTCTCCATGTGTTTGTGAGCCTTTTTGATTTCTTTCTAAAATTTATTTCTAGTTTTATACCTTGGTGATCTGAGAAGTTGGTTGGTAGGATTTCAATATTTTTGAAATTACTGAGGTTCTTTTTGTGGCCTAGTATGTGGTCTATTCTGGAAAATGTTTCATGTGCACTTGAGAAGAATGTGTATCCTGAGCTTTTGGTTGTAGAGTTCTGTAGATGTCTGTTAGGTCCATCTGTTCTAGTGTGTTGTTCAGTGCCTCTGTGTCCTTACTTATTTTCTGTCTGGTTGATCTGTCCTTTGGAGTGAGTGGTGTGTTGAAGTCTCCGAAAATGAATGCATTGCTGTCTATTTCCTCCTTTAATTCTGTTAGTATTTGTTTCACATATGCTGGCACTCCTGTGTTGGGTGCATATATATTTGTAATGGTTATGTCTAGTTGGATTGACCCCTTTATCATTATGTAATGTTCTTCTTTATCTCTTGCTACTTTCTTCGTTTTGAAGTCTATTTTGTCTGATACAAGTACTGCAACACCTGCTTTTTTCCCTTTTTGTTTGCCTGAAATATCTTTTTCCCTCCCTTCACTTTTAGTCTGTGTATATCTTTGGATTTGAGGTTTGTCTCTTGTAAGCAGCATATAGATGGGTCTTGCTTTTTCATCCATTCTGTTACTCTGTGTCTTTTGATTGGTGCATTCAGTTCATTTACATTTAAGGTGATTATTGATAGATATGTACTTATTGCCATTGCTGGCTTTAGATTTGTGGTTACCAAAGGTTCAAGGGTTGCTTCTTTACTATCTAACAATCTAACTTGACTTTCTTGTCAAGTAATTGTAAACACTGACTAATTTTTCTTTATTTCTCTACCTTCTTATTCTTCGTCCTCTGTTCTTTATATACTAGGTGTTTTATTCTTTGCCTTTAGTTAGTATTTGTATGGTCTTCTTTCTTGGCTATGATTTTATTTTCTCTGGTGATATCTTTTTAGCCTTAGGAGTGCTTCCATCTAGAGCAGTCCATTTAAGGTATCCTGTAGTGGTGGTTTATGAGAGGCAAACTCTCTCAACTTTCGTTTGTCTGGAAATTGTTTAATCCCTCCATCATATTTAAATGATAATTGCGCTGGATACAATATTCTTGGTTCGACGCCTTTCTGTTTCATAACGTTAAATATATCATGCCATTCTCTTCTGGCCTGTAAGGTTTCTGTTGAGAAGTCTCATGATAGTCTGATGGGTTTTCCTTTGTAGGTGATCTTTTTTCTCTCTCTAGAAGCCTTTAATACTCTGTCTTTATCTTTGATCTTTGCAATCTTAATTATTATGTGTCTTGGTGTTGTCTTCCTTGGTTCCCTTGTTTTCGGAGATCTGTGATCTTTGGTGGAGTGCAAGACTATTTCCTTCCACAGCGAGAGAAAGTTTTAAGCATTTATTTCTTCAAAGACACTTTCTATCCCTTTTTCTCTCTCTTCTTCCTCTGGTACCCCTATAATGTGAATATTGTTCCATTTGGATTGGTCACACAGTTCTCTTAATCTTTCATTCCTAGAAATCCTTTTATCTCTCTATGCCTCAGCTTCTCTGTATTCCTGTTCTCTGATTTCTATTCCATTAACAGTCTCTTGCACCTCATCAAGTCTGCTGTTAAGCCTGCCATTTGCTTTTCTGATTTCTGCATTGTCTTTCCTCAGTTCCCTCATTTCCTCCCTCAGCTCTTGCACATTTCTCTGTAGGTCCATCAGCATGGTTATGACTTTTATTATGAATTCTTTTTCAGGAAGACTGTGCATTTCCATCCCTTCAGGCTCCCTCTCTGGGGTTGTCTGTTTGATTTTGGTCTGAACCATATTCCTCTGTCTTTTCATGGCTATAGACGTCGTCGCTGGTTGTTGCCACGTATTTCAACTGGGCTCTTTAAGACTTTAAAGAGGGGAAAAAAAAAAGAAAAGAAAGAAAAAAAGAAAAAAGAGAGAAAAGAAAAAAAAAAACAAAAAAAGAAACTAAACAAAACAAAACCAAAAACAGCCACTGGGATCAGATTCTATAAGAATGCTGTAGGTGGTGCTGTTGCCCCACTATTCTGCAGCCATGGCCGTGCTGCTCCGCAGTGCCGTTTATCACTTTGGCCGGGGTGGGAATGAATGGGAGGCTGTTGATCTCAATGAGAAGTGTAACTACGGCAACGCTTCCCCAGTTGCCAGCTAAGGTGTCTGAAACTCCCCAGGACTCCCAGGCTGCTGGGCTGAGTGTGCCGGGGCGATCTTGCTCCTCTGCCTGGCTCCTGTATCTTTAAGACCACTGAAGAATGCGTGCACATTTTTTTTTTCCTTCCCGGGACCCGGCTGCAAGCACCCTGGCACTTCCCCACTGAGATCCTGCCCCTCTGTCTCTCCAATCTCCACTACACCACGCGATGTTGGTCAGCGCTCCCTGTGCAGATCACCAGGTTTGGCTAGTTCGCGGGGTGTACTTCCACTCCCTCCAGGCTCTGAATACTCTCCTTTCACTGGTGCGCTGGGGTGGGGGAGTGCTTGGGTCCTGCCGGGTCACGGCTCTGTATCTTACCCGCCTCTTCAGGCGCTGAGTCCTCTCGGGTGTAGCTGCACGCTGTGCACTTCCCTGTGTATTCTGGTCTCTCTTTTAGGAATAGATGTATTTGCTGTGTTTTCATAGATAAATATAGTGTTGGGAGGAGATTTCTGCCGCCCTGCTCATGCCGCCATCTTCCTGGAAGTAGTAGTTTCATTTTCTACATAAGGTCAACCCATCATGACTGATTGAGGTAGCTCTGTCATCTGAGGCATGCAATCCAATACAGGGAATCAAGCAAAATGAAGAGAGGAATATATTCCAGATGAGGGAACAATATAAAATCTCTGGAAAATAAACTTAATGGAATGAAGATAATTATCTGATAAAATGTTGAAAGTAATGGTCATATAAATTCTGACTAATCTTGGTAGAAGAATGAATGAACAATGAGAATTTCAACAAAGGGATAGAAAACATAAGAAAGAACCAACAGAAGTCAAGAGCTGAAAAACACAATAAATGAATTGAAATATACTTCAGGATTTCAGTGGCAGACTAGAGAGTCAAATAACTTCAAGAACTCTAAGAGGGTAAAGAATTGTATATAATCACAGCAGCAAAAAGAAGAAAAGATAAAACAGTAAGATTGCTTAAGGAACAGATTGAACAACATCAAGCCAACTAACATTTGCGTTATAGGATTCCCAGAAGGAGAAAATAGATAAAGGGCAGAAAAATTATTTGAAGAAATAGTGACTGAAAACTTCCATAACCTCTGGAAGTAAACAGACGTATGTGAACAGGAAGCAAAGAGACGTCAAAATAAGATGAACCAAAAAGGGCCCACAGCAGGACACATTATACTTAATATGTCAAACTTAAATACAGATAGGATGGACAAAAGATGGCATATTAGGAAGGAAAGGTGGAAATCTCCCACAAACACAAAAAGGAAGCACCTACAGCAAACACAAATAACCCTGAAAATGACCAGAAGACTTCAGAACAGACCACATACACCTGGTGAAGAAGAGGAGACCACACAGAAAAGGGTAAAGTGGCAGAGCTGTGATCGAGTGGGGCCTAAGCCCTTCTCCATCCCAGCCACAGGCAGGGAAAATAAATGTAATGGAGAGGGGACAGGCACTCAGGAGCTCTGCACACATGGCCCTGGAGATCTGCTCTGGGAGAATTAGTCCATCTTACATTGGGTTCTGGTAACTAGTGGGGCTAAACACCAGGAACAGCTGAAACACTCTTGGAGGCTGAGACTTCAGCTGCTTGTGGAGGAAAGACCCACTCCACTGGTCTCACTGAGATAAAAAGCAGAGGCAGCACTTTAAAAGGACTTTCCAGCAGTGGGAGGGTTGTCAGAGGGAAGAGGATTAGACAGAGCTCTCTCCACAGGAGTAAGAGCATGTGGATGACTCTTCTACAATCCTACCTCTGTTCAACAGGTCAGGCACACTGTGAGACTCAGACATCCATCTCCTTCACTCAGACATCCACAATCCTGATGTGCTTTCCTGCACACCACCTGTGCACCAACCCACTCAGCCCAGCATCAGGCTTTGTGTCCTGGCAGGTAGAGGGAGCCTCTCCTAGAATTATTGTTCCTGTCTCAGCCCAACTGGGGAGGTGACTGCAGGAGACAGCTCTGAGAGCTACTCCCTCCCAGATGATGGCAAAGCCTAGTGCTATACACCTCACCACTCACATGGAGCACCCTATGACTAGCTTCCCCAGCACACCCTGCCCCTCCCACCCCATTACACCTATAGCTCTGCCATCTCTACAGGGCAGGTGGAGGGCATCCCTGACCCACAACGATCACAGCCAAAGCCACTGCTTGTGATAAAAAAGGGCCAGCTGAGGCAACTGCAAAACAAAATGCACTGAAACCACTACTGGCAGACAGACAGAATGGTGGCCCTACCTATTTCCCACCAACGGCAAATGGGGATCCACCACGAAGGAAAAACAGACAGTGGATATAAATATTCTTGAGCTTCTGGGCACCACCGGATATATTCTTCATAAGTCAGTCTCTAGACCATGAAGCATAGCAAATACATCGAATACAAAGGAAGAAACACAGAAAACCTGACAAAATGAGGAAGCATAGGAATATGGTTTAACTGAAACTGCAGGATAAGACACTAGAAAGAAGGCTAAATGAAGTGGAGATTACCAAACTTCTTCAGAAAGATTTCAAAGTAACAGTCATATATATACTCACAGATCTGCAGAAATGTACTGAAAAACTCAGGCAGGACTTCAACAAAGAGATAGAAGAGCTGAAAAACAGCCACACAGTGCTGAGAATACAACTGAAATGAAATATGCTATGGAAGGAATGAAAAGTAGATTGCTTCAAATAAAGGAGTTTATAAGATGGAAAGTAGAGAACAAGAAAGCAATGAATCTGAAGAACAGAGAGAAAAAAGTTCTCTAGAAATGAAAGAATGATGAGATAGCTGTGTGACCAATCCAAACAAAACAATATTTCCATAATAGGGGTTCCAGAAGGAGAAGAGAGAGAGACAAAGGGATAGAAAGTTTCCTTGTGGATATGATTGTTGAAAAATTCCCCAATCTGGAGAAAGAAATATATGCTCATATTATGCAGGTACAGAGAGCCCAAAACAAAAGGAACCCCAGGAAGATAGCACCAAGACATATAATAACTAAAATGGCAAAGATTAAGGATAAGGAGAAAGTACTGAAAGCAGCCAGAGAGAGAAAAATGGTTACTTATAAAGGAAACCACACCAGGCAATCAGCAGACTTCTCATCAAAAAATTAACAGGCCAGAAGGGAGTGGCAGGAAATATTTAGTGCATTGAAGGACCTTCAACAAATAATCTACCCAGCAAGATTATTATCTAAATCTGAATCAGAGATTAAACAATTATCAGATAAATGAAGTCTCAAGGAATTTATAGCCATGAAATAAGCATTACAGAACATATTAAAGGAACTGCTGTAGATGGACATGTTCCTAAAGCTAAATAGTTTCACTGGTGAAAATAAACCCACCGTAAAGGTACTAGACCAATTACTTACCAAGAAAGTATGAAATTACAACAAAACAAAAGTTGTAAAACCAATAATACACAAAATCAGTCAAGGAGTGCACAGAAAGTTCAGATTATGACATCCAATATATAAAGAGTGGAGGAGAAAAAGAAAGAAGAAATACTTTTCGACTGTTTGAAATAGAGCAATCATCAGCTTAATATAGACTGTTATATAGTCAGGAAGGTATCCTTGAACCTTATGGTAACCACAAACCTAAAGCCTGCAAGAGACAGAAAAAATTTAAAAATAGGAATCCAATTACAACACTAAAGAAAACCATAAAATAACAAAAGAAAAGTATAAAAGAGGAAAAAAGGAGCAGAGGAGGGCTGTAAAACAACCAGAAAACAATTAATAAAATGGCAATAAGTACATACCTGTCAAATTTTCCTTAAATTTAAATGGACTGAATATACCAATTAAAGGAGAGTGGCAGAATGGATAAAGAAACAAGATCCACCTATTTGCTGCATACAAGAGGCCCAATCCAGACCCAAAGACATACACAGACTAAAGGGATAGAAAAAGATATTCCATGCAAATAATAGGGAGAAAAAAGTAGCAGTACTTAGAGAAAACATTTCAAAAGAGAGAAAGTAACAGACAAAAAGGGACATTACATAATGATAAAGGGGTCAGTACAACAAGAGGATATAAGAATTGTAAATATCTGTGCACCCAACATCTTAGTACTTAAATATGTAAAACAAATACTAACAGAACTAATGGGGGAAATAGATTGCAACACCCTCATGTCAGGAGTCTTTAACACACCACTCAAATCAATAGATCAACCAGACAGAAAATAGATAAGGAAACAGATACTGAGCATTAAATTAGATCACATGGACTTAACAGATATCGACAGAATATTCCACAAAAGCAGCTGGATACTCATTTTACTCAGTTGTACATTGAATGTTCTCCAGAATAGTTCACATACTAGGCCACAAAAAGAGCCTCAATAAATTAAAAAAGATTGAAATTGTATCAAGCAGCTTCTTAGAACACAATGGTATGAAACTAGAAATAAATTACACAGAAAAAACAAAAAGCCTACAAACACATGGAGTCTAAACAACAGGCTTCTAAATAATCCATGGATCAATGAACAAATTAAAACAGAAGTCAAGCAATACATGGAGACAAATGAAAACAAAAATTCAACAGTCCAAAATTTGAGGAATGCTACAAAAGTGGTACAGAGCAATACAAGCCTACTTCAAGAACCAAGAATATTCCCAAATAAGCAGTCTAAACTCACAAATAAAGAAACTGGAAAAATTAGAACAAATGAAAACAAATGTTAGTAGAAGGAGGGACATAATAAATATCAGAGCAGAAGTAAAAGAGAAGAATAAAATAGAAAAAAAATCAATGAAACCATGAACTGGTTCTTTAAGAAGCTAAACAAAATAGATAAATCCCTAGCAAGACTTATGAAGAAAAAAACAGTACACAAATAAAATCAGAAATGGAGAGTCACAAGATGTACCACAGAAATACAAATAATTATAAGAGAATACTATGAAAAATTATATGCCAATAAATTGGACAACCTAGAAGAAATGAACAACTTCTTAGAAAAATATAGCCTTCCAAGACTGACCCAGGAAGAAACAGAAAATATGAGCAGATCAATCACCAGCAATGATAATGAATTGGTAACTAAAAAAAGAAAACTCCCAACAAACAAAAATCCACAACCAGATAGCTTCACAGCTGAATGCTACCAAACATTTAAAGAAGAGCTAATACCTGGTAAAGTATTCCAAAAAGCAGAATAAGCTAGTGTGGAGAAAGACAAATACCATATTATTTCAGTGAAATAAGCCAGTGGAGGAAGACAAATACCATATGATTTCAGTTATTTTTGGAATACAAAAACAAAGCAAAAGAGAAGGAACAAAACAGCAGTAGATTCATAGACACAGAAGTGACTACTGGTTATCAAGGGGGAGGGTTTGGGATGGATGGGTGGGCAGGATGAAGGGATAAAGGGACACAAAACTTCTCAATCATAATATAAATTGGTCATGAGGATAGTAGTACAGCATGGAGAATATAGTCAATGAAACATCTTTCTATGTTGACAGATAGTAACTGCACTAATGGGGTGAGGATTTAATAATATGGGTAACTCTTGGAGCACTGTGTTGTGTATTTGAAACCAGTATAAGATTGTATATCAGTGATGATTCAATAAAAGTAAAAGCTTAAATACAAGTAGAGAATCTTAAAAGTAACATAAGGGAACTGCTTGTTAACATACAAGGATACCCCCATAGTATATCAGTAGACCTTTCAGGAAAAATTTCAGGCCAGAGGGAGAGGCACAATATAGTCAAAGTGCTGAAAGAAAAAAATTTTCACCAAGAATATTTATGTACCTGGCAAATCTGTTCAAAATTGAAAAAGAGATAAGAGTTTTCCTGAGAAAGAAAATTAAAGAATTCATAACCATTATACAAGGCTTACAAGCAATTTTAATGAGCTTTAAGCTGAAAATAGAAAGTGCTGATTAGTAACAAGAAAATATATGAAGGTATAAATCTCATTGCTGAAGATAAATATATGATAAAGGTAGTGAAGTAATTAGTTAAATGCTAGTATGAAAGTTCAGAGACAAGTAAAAACTATAATTATGATAATTAATTACTGATACACAGGATAAAATGTAGTAAAGTGTTACATCAAAAGCGTAGAAGTTGGGGAGAGTAAAAATGTAGATTTTTGGAATTTATATCTATGTTGTTATCTTAGACTTATAAATTAAATTGTTATCTATAAATCTCATGGTAAGTAAAACATACATTAGATACATAAAATATAATGAAAAACTAATCTAAGCGTACCACTAAAGAAAGTCAGCAATACACTGAGGAAGAAAGCATGGGAAGAAGAAAAGAACTACAAAAAATGTAATAAAATAAGTATATACATTAATAATTACTTTAAATATGAATTCTCAAACACAAAGACATACATTGACTGAACGGATAAAAATGAGACCAATCTATATGTTGCCTACAAAAGACTCACTGAAGATGTATGGGCACACATGGACACAAAGTGAAGGAATGGAAAAGATATTGCATGCTATTGGAAACCAAAAAATCTGAATTAGCTATACTTATAGCAGACAAAATAGATGTTAAAACAGACTGTTATAAGACACAAAGAATTGCATTACACAATGATTGAGGGATCAATCCACAGGTTTCATATTTGTAAATATTTATACACTCAACATAAGAGCACCTAAATATATAAAGTAAATTTTACCAGACTTAGAGGGACTTTAATATCTCACTTCCACCAATGATTAGATTACCCAGACAGAAATATAATAAGGAATCATTGGCCTTAAATGACAGGTTGGACCAGATAGACTTATATATATACAGAACAATCCATCCAAAAGTAATGTGTATAGGATACACATTATTCTCAGGTACAGATATAAAAATCTGCAGCATAGATCATATTTTAGGCCTTAAAACAAATCTGAACAAATTTAAGAAGATTGAAGTCATATCAAGCAACTTTTTCAACTATACTGATATAGATCTAGAAATCAATTATAAGAAAAGTGGGAAATTCACAAATGTGTGAACACCAGAGAACATGGTACTAAACAACCAATGGGTCAACGAAGTAAAAGAAAAGAATACATTAAGACAAATGAATATGGACATACACATGCCAAAATGTATGGGAGGGAGCAAACGCATAAGGAAAAAAAAAACCAAAGGTAGTGGAAAAGAGGAAATAACAAAGATCACAGCATAAACAAGTGAAATAGAGACTAAAAAGGAAATAGAAAAGATCAATGAAAGCAAGACCTGGTTCTTTGAAAAGATCAACAAAATTGAAGAAACTTTAGCCAGACTCCCACAGAAAAAAAAGAGGATCCAAATAAATAAAATAAAACATGAGACAGGAGACTTTACAACTCATATCACAGAAATACAAAGGGTCACAAGGCACAAGTATAATCACAGTCCAACAAACTGGATAACCTGAATAAAATGAAGAATTCCTAGACACATGTAATGTTCCAAGAGTGAATCATGAAAAAATAGAAAATCGGAACATACCAATATTTGATAGAGATTGAATAATTAATTAAAAAAAATTTCCCAGCAAACAAAAGTCCATGACCAGCATGCTTCCTTGGTGAATCCAACAACACATTCAAAGAAGAATTAATACCAACATTTATCATGCTCTTCCTAGAAAAAAAGAGAGAAAACACTTCAAAACTCATTTTATAAGGCCAGTATTGCTCTAATACTAAAACCAGAAAAGGACACCAGAGAAAAAGAAAATTACAGACCAATATCCCTGATGATCACAGGTGACAAAATCCTAAACAAAATCTTAGCAAACCTATTTCAACAATACATTAAAAGGATCATACACCATGATCAAATGGTATTTAGCCCAAGGATGCAAAGATGGCTCAATATCTGTAAGTCAAACAATGTGTTATATCACATTAACAAAATGTAGGATAAAAATCACATAATCAGGATTAAAGATGGTGGCATGAGAGGTGAGACAGAGACCTCCTCCCAAAACCACATATAATATGAAAATATAATTAATACACCTAATCCTAAAAGAACAACAGGAAAGAAGGCTGTGCCAGACTGAATACACCTACAGAAAAGAGCAGACCTCACGAAACAGGATAACGTACAAAAGCCTTGATCTGACAGGACCCAAGCCCTTCCCCCACCACAGCGCACCAGAGGGAGGAAGAGAAATGAAGCAGGGAGGGGTTGGAATCTTAGGACTGCTGAACACCCTTCCCTGGAGATATGCTTTGGGAGCACAAACCTACATTGCATGGTTCTCTGGTGATGAATGGGGTTGAAAAGCTAAGCCAGGCAAAATACTTTCAGAGACTGAGATTCCAGCCTTTGCAAAAAACAGGGAACCACTTATGGCTGTTCTGGAACAAAAGAAAGGTGGGCAGACTGAAAGACTCAACAGCAAGAGGGTTACTAAAGGGGCAAGGATTGCACAGAGGTTGCTGCTCAGAAGAAAGGATAGGTGGACAAAATTGTCTGGGTGCACAGTGACCAGCATGTTGGGAACATTCAGGAGCTTCAGGTGCTACATTTCCCTGGCTGGTTACACAGCTCCAACGACCCTACTGGGATATGCAGTCTGCTGAAACTTCCTCCTGGCTGGCTGGCACTGGCTTGCAAAATGGCAGTCCCTGCCCTGGAATCAGGCTAGCCAGAGTGAAGTCCCACCTATAGCAGCTACAAATGCAAAGCACAGATGCTTACAACTGTGTGCTCTGCCCACTGGTTCTTATAGTGAAGACAGGCACAGCAGCTGGGAAGCAGGAAACAGCCCTTCTTACCACCAGGCACCAGTGCCATTAACCTGAGAACCCGACATCACTCCAGGGGCTGAGCAGCTACAGAGACTAGAGCTTCTGGGCACTAAAGGGCACTGCATACAAATATGAAATGTCAAAGGAACCTGGTTCAAACAAATATCCTACAAACACCAGAAAAAGGGCCAGTGAAATTGAACTCATCAATATTCCTAAGAGAGATTTAAAAATAAAAATCATAAACATTCTCATGCAGGTACAGAAAAATATTCAAGAACTCAGGGAAGAATTCTGGACATAGATTCAATCATTACGGAATACAAAATCTGAAATGAAACATACAATGGAGGGATTTAAAAGTAGATTAGATATAGTGGAGGAGATAGTAAATGGAATAGAAATTAAAGAGGAATACAAGGAAGCTGAGGCAAAGAGAGAAAAGAGGATCTCTAGGAATGAAAGAATATTGAGAGAATTGTGTGACCAATTCAAACGGAACAATATTTGCATTATAGGGGTACCAGAAGAAGAAGAAGAGAGAAAAAGGGATGGAAAATGTCTTTGAGAGCATAATAGCTGAAAACTTCCCCAATCTGGGGAAGGAGATAGTCTCTCAGGCCATGGAGGTGCACAGATCTCCCAACACAAGGGACCCAAGGAAGACAACATCAAGACATATAATAATAAGATGGCAAAGGTCAAGGATAAAGAAGGCTATTAAAAGCAGCCAGAGAGAGAAGAAAGATCACATGCAAAGGAAAAGCCATCAGGCTATTATCAGACTTTTCAACAAAAAATTACAGGCAAGAAGGGAGTTGTATGTTATATTGAAGGCAATGAAAGAGAAGGGCCTAAAATCAAGAACACTCTATCTAGCAAGATTATCATTTAAATTTGAAGGAGGGATTAAACAATTTTCAGATAAGCAAAAGCTGAGAGAATTTACCTCCCATAATCCACCTCTACAGTTTATTTTGGAAGGACTGCTATAGATGGAAGTGTTCCTAAGGCTAAATAGCTATCACCAGAGGAAATAAAACCACAGTAAAGAAAGTAGACCAATGATTACTAAGCAAATGCAAAATTAAATCAGTTACCCCCTAAGTCAGTCAAGGGATAGACAAAGAGTACAGAATATGATACCTAATATATAAATAATGGAGGAGGAAGAAAAAGGAGGAAAAAAAGAACCTTTAGATGTGTTTGTAATAGCATAATAAGTGAGTTAAGTTAGACTCTTAGATAGGAAGGGAATTACCCTTGAATCTTTGGTAACCACAAATCTAAAGCCTACAATGGCAATAAGTCCATACCTATCAATAATCACCCTAAACGGAAATGGTCTGAATGCACCAATTAAAAGACATAGAGTCACTGAATGGATAAAAAAGCAAGACCCACCTATATGGTGCCTACAAGAGACTCACTTCAAACCCAAAGACATACAAAGACTAAAAGTGAAGGGATGGAAAAAGATATTTCACACAACAAATAGGGAGAAAAAAGCAGGAGTTGCAGTTCTTGTATCAGACAAAATAGACTTCAGAACAAAGAAAGTAACAAGAGACAAAGAAGAACATTACATAATGATAAAGGGGTCAATCCAACAAGAGAATATAACTATTATAAATATCTATGATCCAACACAGGAGCACTTACATATGTGAAACAAATACTAACAGAATTTAAGGGGGAAACAGAATGCAACACATTCATTCTAGGAGACTTCAACACACCACTCTCTCCAAAGGACAGATCAACCAGGCAGAAAATAAGAAAGGAGACAGAGGCACTGAACAACACATTACAAAAGATGGACTTAATGGACATCTACAGAACACTGCATCCAAAAGCAACAGAATACATATTCTTCTCAAGTGCACATGGAACATTTTAAGGAATAGATCATATAATAGGCCACAAAAGAAACCTCAGTAAATTCAGAAAGATTGAAATTTTACCAACCACTTTCTCAGACTACAAAAGTATGAAACTAAAATAAAGTATGCAAAGAAAACCAAATATCCCACAAACGCATGGAGGCTTAACAACATGCTGCTAAATAATCAATGGATCAATGACCAAATGAAAACAGACATCAAGCAATATATGGGACAAAGGACAACAATAAATCAACAATGCAAAATATGTGGGATGCATTGTGGGCCGTGCTAAGAGGCCAATATATTGTAATACAGGCCTACCTAAGGAAAGAAGAGCAATCCCATATGAACAGTCTAAATTCACAATTAATGAAATTATAAAAAGAAGAAGAAATGAGGCCCAAAGTCAGTAAAAGGAAAGACATAATAAAGATTAGAGCAGAGATAAATAAAACCAAGAAGAATAAAACAATGGAAAGAAACGAAAGCAGGAGCTGGTTCTTTGAGAAAAAGCAAAATAGATAAACCCCTATCCAGACTTATCAAGAAAAGAAGAGAGTCTACACTCATAAACAGAATCAGAAATAAGAAAGGAAAAATCACTACAAACACCAGAGAAATACAAAGAACTATGAGAGAATACTATGAAAAATTATATGGTAACAAACTGGATAACCTAGAACAAATGGAAAACTTTCTAGAAAAATACAACTCTCCAAGGCTGACGCAGAAAGAAACAGAAAATTACAACAGACCAATTACCAGCAACAAAATTGATTTGGTAATCAAAAAACTACGTAAGAGAATTTCCAGGAAGATGGCAGTGTGAGCAGGGCAGCAGAAATCTCCTCACAAAACTATATAAACCTACGAAAATACAGCAAATACAAGTATTCCTAAAACAGAGACCTGAGCACACAGGAAAGTGCAAAGTGTGCAGCGACACCCGGGAGGACTCAGTAACCCGCGAGGCGGGTAAGATACGGAGCGACGACCCGGTGGCACCCGAGCACTCACCCAGCCCAGCACGCTGGTGGAAGAGGATTCATAGCCGAGAGGGAGTGGAAGAGCAGGTCTGAGAAATAACCAGCCTCGGTGGTCTGTGCCGGGAGCACTAACAAACATTGCGCGGGGCATCGGACACTGGAGAGGCAGAAGGTGCAGGTTTTGAGCCGGGAACACGCCGGGACAGTGCAGCCAGCACCCCAGGACAAGAGAAAAGCGCACCATTTGTAGCGGTCTTGGAGAGGCGGGGGGCTCAGCAAGGAAACACCATCGCCCCGGCAGGCTCAGCCCTGGAGGCTGGAAGTCCTGGGGAACTTCGGTCCCCTTTGCTGGTGATGGACAGAAGGGAGCAGCCACACTGGAACTTCATACAGAAAACAATAGCCTCCCATTCATTCCTGCCCCTGCCAGACCTACAAAAAAGTTGCGTGGCCACAGCTGCGGATTAGTGGAGCACCAGTGACACCTACAGCAAGCTTAGAGAATCCACTCCAGGTGGGCTTTTCTTTTCTTTCATTTTTCTATTTTCTTTTCTTTTTCTTTTTCCCTTTCCTTTTCCTTCATTCTTCTTTCTCCCTTTTCTTTCTCTTCCTTCTTTTTTTTTGCTTGTTGTTTCTTCTTAAAAAATTTTTTTTCTTTTTCCCTATCATTTTTCTTTCTTTTCTTTCTTACTTCTTTCTCTCTTTTCTTGCAATCCAAGCCTATTTAAAGAAGGAAGAACATTCCCAAATGAATAGTCTAAAGACACAATTACTGAAATTGGAAAAAGAAGAACAAATGAGGCCCAAAGTCACCAGAAGGAGGGACATAATAAAGATTAGAGAAGAAATAAATAAAATTGAGAAGAATAAAACAGGAGAAAAAAATCAATGAAACCAAGAGCTGGTTCTTTGAAAAAATAAAAAAAATAGACAAACCCCTAGCCAGACTCATTAAGAGAAAAAGAGAATCTACACACATAAACAGAATCAGAAACGAGAAAGGAAAAATCACGACAGACCCCACAGAAATACAAAGAATTATGAGAATACTATGAGAATCTATATGCTAACAAGGTGGGAAACATAGAAGAAACAGACAACTTCTTAGAAAAATACAACCTTCCAAGACTGACCAAGCAAGAAACAGAAAAACTAAACAGACCAATCACCAGCAACGAAATTGAATCTGTAATCAAAAAACTACCCAAGAACAAAACCCCCGGACCAGATGGATTCACTTCTGAATTCTACCAGACATATAGAAAAGAAATAACACCCATTCTCCTTAATGTTTTCCAAAAAATAGAAGAGGAGGGAATACTTCCAAACTCACTCTATGAAGCCAGCATCACGCTAATACCAAAACCGGGCAAAGACCTCACCAAAAAAGAAAATTACAGACCAATACCCTGATGAACGTAGATGCAAAAATATTCAAAAAAATATTAGCAAACCGAATTCAAAAATACATGAAGAGGATCATACACCATGATCAAGTGGGATTCATCCCAGGGATGCAAGGATGGTACAACATTCGAAAATCCATCAACATCATCCACCACATCAACAAAAAAAGAACAAAACCTACATGATCATCTCCATAGATGCTGAAAAAGCATTTGACAAAATTCAGCATCCATTCATGATTAAAACTCTCAAGAAAATGGGTATAGATGGCAAGTACCTCAACATCACAAAGGCTATATATGACAAACCCACAGCTAACATCATACTTAACGGCGAGACGCTGAAAACTTTTCATCTAAGATCGGGAACAAGACAGGGATGCCCACTCTCTCCACCATTATTCAACATAGTACTGGAGGTCCTAGCCACAGCAATCAGACAAAACAAACAAATACAAGTCATCCAGATTGGTAAAGAAGAAGTCAAATTGTCACTATTTGCAGATGACATGATACTGTACATAAAAAACCCTAAAAACTCAATTCCAAAACTACTAGAACTAATATCTGAATTCAGCAAAGTTGCAGGATACAAAATTAACACATAGAAATCTGTCGCTTTCCTATACACTAACGATGAACTAAGAGAAAGAGAAATCAGAAAAACAATTCCATTCGCAATTGCATCAAAAAGAATAAAATACCTAGGAATAAAACTAACGAAGGAAGTGAAAGACCTGTACTCTGAAAACTACAAGACACTCCTAAGAGAAATTAAAGAGGACACTAACAAATGGAAATCCATCCCATGCTCTTGGCTAGGAAGAATAAATATTGTCAAAATGGCTATACTACCTAAAGCAATCTACAGATTCAATGCAATCCCTATCAAACTACCAACAGCATTCTTCAATGAACTGAACAAATAATTCTAAAATTCATATGGAACCACAAAAGACCCCGAATAGCCAAAGCAATCCTGAGAAGGAGGAATAAAACAGGGGGAATTACGCTCCCTGACTTCAAGCTGTACTACAAAGCCACAGTAATCACGACAATTTGGTATTGGCCCAAAAACAGACCCACAGACCAGTGGAACAGAATAGAAAATCCAAACAGTAACCCAAACATATACAGTCAATTAATATTTGATAAAGGAGACTTCTTGGATATACAATGGGGAGATGAAAGCGTCTTCAGCAGCTGCTGTTGGATGAACTGGACAGCTACATGTAAGAGAATGAAACTGGACTACTGTCTAGCCCCATACACAAAGGTAAACTCAAGGTGGATCAAAGACCTAAATGTAAGTCATGATACCATAAAACTCTTAGAAAAAAACATAGGCAAAAATCTCTTGGACATAAACATGAGCGACTTCTTCACGAACATATCTCCCGGGGCAAGGGAAACAAAAGCAAAAATGAACAAGTGGGACTATATCAAGCTGAAAAGCTTCTGTACAGCAAAGCACACCGTCAGTAGAACAAAAAGACATCATACAGTATGGGAGAATATATTCATAAATGACATATCTGAGAAGGGGTTGACTTCCAAAATATATAAAGAACTCACGCACCTTAACAAACAAAACCAAATAATCCAATTAACAAATGGGCAGAGGACATGAATAGACATATCTCCAAAGAAGAAACTCAGATGGCCAACAGGGACATGAAAAGATGCTCCACATCACTAATCGTCAGAGAAATGCAGACTAAAACCACAATGAGATATCACCTCACACCAGTGAGGATGGCCAAACATCCAGAACGCAAACAGCAAATGTTGACGAGGATGTGGAGAAAAGAGAACCCTTCTACACTACTGGTGGGAATGCAAGTTATTTCAACCATTGTGGAAAGCAATGTGGAACTTCCTCAAAAAAATCAAAATAGAAATACCATTTGATGCAGGAATCCCACTCCTAGGAATTTACCCTAAGAATGCAGCAGCCCAGTTTCAAAAATACAGATGCACCCCTATGTTTATCGCAGCACCATTTATAATAGGTAAGAATTGGAAGCAACCTAAGTGTACATCAGTAGATAGATGGATAAAGAAGATGTGGTACATATACACAATGGAATATTATTCAGCCGTAAGAAGAAAACAAATCCTACCATTTGCAACAGCAAGGATGGAGCTAGAGGGTATTATGCTCAGTGAAATAAGCCAAGCAGACAAAGACAAGTATCAAATGACTTCACTCATATATAGAACATAAGAGCAAAGAAAAAACAAAACTGAAAGAACAAAATAGCAGCAGACTCACAGAAACCAAGAATGGACTAACAGATACCAAAGCAAAAGTAATTGGGGAGGATGGGTGGAAAGGGAGGGACAAGGGGGGAAATGGGGCAATAGGATTAGCAGACACAATATTGGGCTGCAAGGGGAGGGCTGTAAAACTCAGAGAAGACAAGTAGTGATTCTACAGCATCTCACTACACTGATGGACAGTGACTGTAATGGGGTTGGTGGGGGCGACCTGATGAAGGGGTAGTTTAATAACCATTATATTGCACATGTAATTGTAGATTAATGATACCAAAATAAATTATATTAACAAAGAAAGAAAGCTGGGGGTCTCATGCTCCCTAATTTGAAACTATACTATGAAGCTACAGTAATCAAAATGGTAGGGTGCTGGCATAAGGCTTGATATCCAGACTTGTGGAACAAAATAAAGAGCCAAGAAATAAACCCATGCTTCTGCAGTCAATTCATCTCTGACAAAGGAGGCAATAATGTATAATGGGGAAAGTCTCTTTAATAGATGGTGTTGGGAAAACTAGACAACTACCCACAAATGAATGAAACTGGATTCCAGTCTTATACATGCACAGAAATAAACTCAAAGTGGGTTAAAGATCTAAATATAAGACTTAAAACCAAGAAGTCAAATTGTCACTATTTGCAGATGACATGATACTGTACATAAAAAACCCTAAGACTCCACTCCAAAACTGCTAGAACTAATATCTGAATTCAGCAAAGTTGCAGGATACAAAATTAACACACAGAAATCTGTTGCCTTCCCATACACTAACGATGAACTAACAGAAAGAGAAATTGGACAAACAATTCCATTCACAATTGCATCAAAAAGAATAAAATACCTAGGAATAAACCTAACGAAGGAAGTGAAAGACCTGTACTCTGAAAACTACAAGACACTCCTAAGAGAAATTAAAGAGGACACTAACAAATGGAAATTCATCCCATGCTCTTGGCTAGGAAGAATAAATATTGTCAAAATGGCTATACTACCTAAAGCAATATACAGATTCAATGCAATCCCAATCAAAATACCAACAGCATTCTTCAATGAACTGGAACAAATAATTCTAAAATTTATATGGAACCACAAATGACCCCGAATAGCCAAAGCAATCCTGAGAAGGAGGAATAAAACAGGTGGAATTACGCCCCCTGACTTCAAGCTGTACTACAAAGCCACAGTAATCAAGACAATTTGGTATTGGCACAAAAACAGACCCACAGACCAGTGGAAAAGAATAGAAAATCCAAACATCAACCCAAACATATACAGTCAATTAATATTTGATAAGGGAGCCTTGGATATACATTGGGGAGATGACGGCCTCTTCAGCAGCTGGTGTTGGAAAAACTGGACAGCTACATGTAAGAGAATGAAACGGACTACTGTCTAATCCCATACACAAAGGTAAACTCAAGGTGGATCAAAGACCTGAATGTAAGTCATGAAACCATAAAACTCTTAGAAAAAAATATAGGCAAAAATCTCTTGTACATAAACATGAGCGAGTTCTTCATGAACATATCTCCCCAGGCAAGGGAAACAAAAGCAAAAATGAACAAGTGGGACAATATCAAGCTGAAAAGCTTCTGTACAGCAAAGGACACCATCAGTAGAACAAAAAGACATCCTACAGTATCGGAGAATATATTCATAAATGACGTATCCTATAAGGGGTTGTCATCCAAAATATATAAAGAACTCATGCACCTCAACAAACAAAAAGCAAATAGTCCAATTAGGAAATGGGCAGAGGACATGAATAGACACATCTCCAAAGAAGAAATTCAGATTGCCAACAGGCACATGAAAAGGTGCTCTGCATCACTAATCATCAGAGAAATGCAGATTAAAACCACCATGAGATACCACCTCACACCACTGAGGGTAATCAACATCCGAAACACAAAGAACAACAACAAATGTTGGTGAGGATGTGGAGAAAAGGAACCCTCCTACACTGCTGGTGGGACTGCAAATTAGTTCAACCATTGTGGAAAGCAGTATGGAGGTTCTTCCAGAAACTTAAAATAGAAATACCATTTGACCCAGGAATTCCACTCTTAGGAATTTACCCTAAGAATGCAGCAGCCCAATTTGAAAAAGACAGATGCACCCCTATGTTTATCGCAGCACTATTTACAATAGCCAAGAAATGGAAGCAACCTAAATGTCCATCAGGAGATGAATGGATGAAGAAGATGTGGTACATATACATAATGGGATATTATTCAGCCATAAGAAGAAAACAAATCCTACCATTTGCAACTACATGGATGGAGCTAGAGGGTATTATGCTCAGTGAAATAAGCCAAGCCCAAAAAGACAAGTACCAAATGATTTTACTCATATGTGGAGTACAAGAACTAAGAAAAAAACTGAAGGAACAAAACAGCAGCCGGCTCACAGAACCCAAGAATGCACTAATAGTTACCAAAGGGAAATGGAGTGGGGAGGATGGGTGGGAAGGGAGGGACAAGGGGGAAAATGGGGCATTACGATTAGCAGATGTAATGTTCGGGGTCATTGGAAGGGCTGTACAACTCAGAGAAGACAAGTAGTGACTCTATAGCATCTCACTATGGTGATGGGCAGTGACTGTAATGGGGTTGGTGCGGGGGACCTGATGAAGGGGGTAGTTTAATAACCATAATATTGCACATGTAATTGTAGATTAATGATACCAAAATACACTTAAAAAAGACTTAAAACCAAAAAACTTAGAATAAAGCACAGGCAGTGCACTCTTGAACATCAGCACTGGTACTTAGATCCTCTCTTCGGGCAAGAGAATGAAAAGTGAAAACAAACAAGTAGGACCCATCAAACTAAAAAGCTCCTGCTCACAAAGGGCACCATCAGCAAAATGAGAAGGCAGCCTCTGTACAGGAGAAAATATCTGCAAATGACATATTTGATAAAGGGCTAATATCCAAAATATGCACAGAACTCGGAGAACTCAACACACACACACACACACAGAGGTACAACCCAAATAACCCAATTAAAAAATGGGCAGAGGACCTGAATAGAAATTTTTGCAAAGACATACAGATGGCTAACAGACACATGCAGAGATGCTCCACATCACTAATCACTGGGGAAATGCAAATCAAAACTGCAATGAAATACCACCTCCCACCAATCAAAGTGACTAATATCAATAAGACAAGAAATTACAAGTGTTGACAAGTATGAGGAGAAAACAGAACTCTCCTATGCTGTTTGGGAATGTAGATTGTTGCAGCCACTCTGGAAAGAGTACGGAAGTTTCTCAGAAAACTATAATTAGAAATGGCACACCACCCAGTATTCTACTTCAGGGAATTTACCAGAAGAAAAAACATCACTGATTTGAAAAAGTATACATGCACCCTTACGTTTATTGAAGCATTATTTACAATAGCCAAATATGGAAGTAACCTAAAAGTTCATCAATAGATGAGTGGATAAAGAAGATGTCGTACATATACACAATGGAATATTACTCAGCCATAAAATAACTAAACATGGGTAGACTTAGAGGGAATTATTGTAAAACATGGATGAACCTAGATAGTATTATGCTAAGTGAAATTAGTCAGAGCAGAATAAATGCCATATGATTTCACTTATATATGGAATTTAAAAACTAAAACAATGAACAAACAAAACAGAAATAGACTCACAGTCACAGGAAACAAACTGGTGGTTACCATAGGGGAAGGGGTTAGAGAACTGAGTGAAATAGGTGAATGTGTAAAAAATATGAGAATGTTTGATATTTTGATCTAAGTAATGGTTACATGAATGTATACACAGGTTAAAATTCATTGAGCTGTATGCTAAGATTTGTGTTTTTTATTGTCCATGAGTTAATAAAAAATTATGACTAAAATCAGTTGGTATGTAATATTGGTGTGTGTGTGTGTGTGTGTATTGAGTTGCTCACTGACTTTCACTTTAATTCCTAGAAAAAGAATAGCTTAACTATGATATGTAATAAAATCACCCATATGAACCTTAATATTCATTCCGGAAAGTATTCACCTTTTATTCATTTACTGGAATTATACATTTAAGTCTCATTCAACTTGTCCAAAACTGTCAAAAGTATAGGTACAGCATTTTAGAACTCTAGCTAATCTTACAGATAAATCCAGTCACAAAATTCTAAATGGGATTTCATTGAAGTTTAATGATTTGCCTGTTTACTCAGCTGGTAAAGGTGGAGACAGCATAGAGTCCAGATATAATGGTACTCATCCTCTTATGATGCCATGCTATGTACATTTTCCACCATGGGAACTCAACTCTTCACTTCCTCAGAAGTTCAGTATAGTGCAGAATGAATTTCTGTATCAGAGACTGCTGGCCCCTGAAATGTACTGGCTGTTTTTGAGCACACAGACTGACTCCATGCCCCAGCCTTCCTTTCAGCCGGGTGTGAACAGGTCCAGTTCTAGCCAGCAGGGTAAAGTGTGGGCCAGGAATCCAGGCTCCACACTGTTTCCCCTCCAATGGCTGGAGACAAATGAAAATGGGAATTCACAGTATTGTGGGACTTCAGATGAAAGAATCTTGGCATCCCAATTCTTACTTAAAAAGACCCATTTGAAGATCTGGATTCACCCCGTGAACTGATAAGTGAGCAAGAAATAAACTTCTCTAGAGTGTTAGTCAATAAAATTTAGTCAGCAGATGTGTTTCTGCAGCTCTGCATTACATCCCATTTGGGATGCTTCCTGACTCAGAGGGAACTATTATAAAACATGGATGAACCCAGATGATATTCTACTAAGTGAAATAGTCACTTTACGGACATATTCACTATTTCATGACTACTTGGTAGCTAAGAAGTTTTACAACTATACTTCCATGTAAGCAGCGCCAGTACAGGTCTGTGGAGGTTTTTTTCTATAATTTGACTTTTGTCAACTTATGAAACTGTCAAAGAATGCCTGCCAATAAATGAAGAAGAGCTTTAATTACATTTCTCAAAAAATGAGGATGCAATAAGGTTGTTTCTGGTATTGTAATCAGATGCGCTGAAATAGCAAATGGGCTAACACTGATGTTCTCCAAAGGCTTTAATTTATGAAAATTTTAGTCTATTTTTCTTCACAAACTGTACAGATTCCCTATCTGCCACATTTTTCTTCAGTGGTACTGATGAGGATTTACATCAGCAAGCTTTAAAAAAATTATTTCCTCTTATTGTAACAAGCCATGATGGTATAAAATATATATCTATTCATATGCAGTATATTATGGTATATTACAGCATGTAAAAGTTTATAGAGACACACACACACTACACTGTACTTCCTAGGAAGAAATATATCACAGTACTTTTTTGTAATCACCCACAAATACATTGTGTTATTTCATATTTCAAAAGTTCAATGAAATAGTATTAAAATTTAGTATGGTCACTAATTTTAATATTTCCTTAAAAAGATATTCTCTTGAAAACTTGGAAAGTTTACAAGAGAAAATTCAAATGTGTGATATCATCTTGAAATATATACATATCTAAAAAGTAGTGTAAAGTTATTATTATTGTTATTTGAGTTTTTAAGGAAAGCATCAAAGTTTTTCAAAACTGTTTTTCTCTGTTGTACTTCAGATACGCAAAATTAGATGAGAAATAAACCTGGTCCATTGAACATAATCATCATTGTCAGTTTAACACACTTTATTGGTTATTTATTAGATAATTTAAATAATTTAATAATGTAATAAGCACAAGTAAACACACCACTGAAAACGTGATTCATCTGCCAAATGTGTTTAAGTTTTAATTTTGAGCTGTTTTAATGTCCTCTTTATTACATTGGTTTTTACTGTTAATATTATGACTTTAATTTTTCTCATCTCTTTTGTTTCACTTTTGGGTGTATTTTATGGTAATTTAAAATATTTTTTAGATGGATGTTAAACTGTTTATTTTGATGTTTCCTACCTTTCTAACATAAATATTCAAAGCTCTAAGATTTCCATCGAGCATCAGTTTTGCTGAACTATACAGGTTTTTATAAATATGATTTTTATAATCATTTGTAGGAATATTATAATCAACTTAATTGAGGTATACTTTACAGATAGTAAAATTCACCAATTTTAATTGAATTGCATAATGTATATATTCATACAACTACTGCTAGAAATCAAGATATAGAGTATTTCCATTACCCCTAAAAGTTACATCATGCCTTTTTGCAGTAAATCCCCCACATACATCCATCCTAACTCCAATAATTATTATTAAATTTTCCTCTTGTGAAATTTTATATAAGCCAATTATGTAGTATATGATTTTTTGTTTTAGACTTCTTTTATAATGCTTTTAATGTTCATCCTGATTACTGTGAGTGAGCAGTTTGTTCTTTTTATATAGTTTTGCCACAGTTTGTTTATCCACTCACCAGCTCATGGGCATGTGGCTTATTTACAGCTTGCAGACAGTATAAATGAAACTATGAGCTCATGTACAAGTCTTTGAGAGGATATCAATTTTCATCTCTCTTGGGTAAACACCTGGGTGTGGGGTTGCTGGACCATATGGCAAGTGCACATTTACTCTTGCTAGAGAGGATCAGAGTGCGCTCTAATGTGGAATTCATACCATTATATGAGATTTCCAGTTTTTCTACATCCTCATAGATACTAGATATTGCCAGTTTCTTTCATTTTAGCCAGACTAGCATTTATAGTGGTATCTCATTGTAGTTTAATTTGCATTTCCCAAACAATTAATGGTTTTGAACATACTTTATATGCTGTTTGGGCATTCATATATCTTCTTTTGTTTATTTGTATTTAAATTTAAATTAGCTAAACCTGAGTAATATTTTAAAATTCAATTCCCTAGTCACACTTGCCACATTTCAAGGCCTTAAGAGCCAAATATGAAAATTCAAGCTATCAACTGGGAGAAAATATTTGAAAACATAGATCTGATAAACTATTCTAATATGAACTATACAAAAAGCTCCTAATTCAATAACAAGAGAAACAACCTACTTTAAACAATAGGAAAACTTTTCAACAGACACTTCACAAAAGAAGTTTTATTCAGACCAATTTCTTCCTTTCAGAAGTGTACTTTGTTGTTGGTGTGGAGGAACAGTTTTCCTGCTATTTGATGAATTTGGACTTGACCCTTCCTTCCAGGTTGGTTTTCTAGGTACAAAGGTACACCCTTTCAATAGGAAGATCAGCTCTGCTTTTATTTCAGGAAAATTTGAAAAATTTAGCTGTGTTGTATTTTTTTTTGTATTCCTATTCCAGTTGTAGGTATGCTGGGTCTCCTGTGCTTGTTGTCTGTATTCTTTCTCCTATTTTATTATTTCAGATATTGTCTTTGTTCCTGTTACTTTTTGTATTCATATCTCTGTATGTATCATTCTACAGTTATATTTAGTCTCTCTTAGGCACTTTTAATATTCATTTCTGAGTTTATTTTCTGTTTTTCTCATTTATTTTCTTAATAATGTTATTTTCCACTTCTATTTTCAGTTTTTGAATTTTCAGTTCATTGTGGTGTACCTTATCTGCAACATTATTGAGGTTTGATTTATATTGATGCTGTGTACCAGTTTTCTTCTGCTTCATGGTTTGCAGTATTTCTTCATCTGAATAGTTTTTATTTTATCTTTTCTTCCCATACTAACTTATTATGAACGATGAGTTCCTTTCACTGTTGTTCATTAACGTTGTAGTATTTTTCTGGATCAACAACAACAGATTATTCTTTGGAGAATAAAATGGCTTTGTTGACTTAATCAATTAGTTCAAGATTACCTTCAGAGTTAAGTACAGTTCATTTAATAAATGCTGTGTTGGGACAGGTTGTTTTTTTTATTTCATGCTGCCCAGTGAGCTGTATCAGTTATTTGCCAGACATCATGGGGAAGCCATGACCGCTCCAAAGAGCTGAAGGAAGAGAGAGCAGATGAGCCTTAGGATGAGGTTCCAGAATGCCAGAAACCAGGGACGGTTTACTCTTTACTGCCTAGAATCAGAAAAGGCTTTATCCTTGTCCTGTCTTCTGACACAACAACACCAGGACAAGATTCTCTTTAGACTAAAATTTATCAGTCTGGTACTTAGAAAAGGAGGAGTAGGGAAGCACTGTCCAAATTTAGTTATCCTTACCTGTTTCATTCAGAGTCTTCATGACATCGGGCTTCAGATTTTATGCCCTACAAGTTCCTGACCAGTGCCCTAAATCATTGCCAGTGGCAGCCAGCATAATCCTGGGTTCTTTCTTAATTTTTATTTTCTTCACCACTGTCATATCCCAAGCCAACAATTTTATTCCCTGCCCTTTTCCCCCATCCCTTAACATGAGATGCATGCATTAGCTCAAAACAGAACCCTAGAAGCTTTATTGTTTTCCCTATTTATGGGTGTTTTCTATTTATCATACTGCATTGATCTTGCAAGAGGAGATCAGCTAAAGCATGAGCGCTAAAGTGGCACTCTTAGCAAGTGAAAACATTTAAGTCCCTGTAACATTTACAAAGGATTCCTACAACTAATAATTTTGAAGCTTTGATCAGAACAACTTATTAGGATTTATTCTAATGAATGGACTTCATGATATGGGTGATATTTATAAATTCTGAGATTTTCATCTTTTGGGTGATTTTACATTCAAAAAAGGTGCTTATTTAGTAAACATTTGCTTTAATGGTAATCTTGGCAAATAACTTTAAATTGCATTTACCTTCAAAAAAGTAAATTGTAGACTGAATTTTATTAAAGTACTATCAGTGGAAAGAAAAAACAATGCTTTTTGGAGACTTTGAAGTTAAATTTTATTTTATGAGACTCTAAAACTGCAAATCAACTGCATTTATTCTTTATATAAAATTTTGTGTAAGAGAGTTTAAATTTGGATCAAAATTACAAAGAGGAGTATATCAAGCATGAAGACTTATAACCAGATAGCTATTCAATGTCAGATTTGTTCAAAGTGTCCTAAAATAAAATTAAGAGTTTTGTCATCTTTGGTTTGTTTTGAGTGCTTTTTAAAGGGCTAAATCCTTTTTTTTGAAAAAACCCAAACACTTAGAGATGTAAATGTAATAAAGGATGGCAGTAATTTAATAAATGTGCATATATGCCATTTTCCTCTTACATCCATGCACGCAGAAGGAGAAAATACTATTAGAGTGGTAAATTGGGTGACAGGAGTCTGGCACTGATCCCTACAATGGACTGGAAAATTTACCTAACATGCAGAATCTCCATGTACAGAGCAGAAACAAAACCAGTTCTAAACCTCCTGGGTTGAATTCTTGAAGGGGAGGTTTCAAAAAATAGTTAGCAATCTCTTAGTTCCTCAAGGTCAGTTTAAGAAATTTTAAATGAGGTAAAACAGGACAGTTTGAAGCTTTCAATAAGGTGAACATTATGTTTTTTATACCTTTTGTTCTGAAATAGAGAAACTTGATAAGTTAAAAGACTGGAGCAGTTGTAGAGCTTTATGGGCCATAGTGCAATGTCGGCTACCTTACAAAGAACCATACATCTCTATTTAATAATCCATTCTCTAAAGGCCTTGGGACTTCAGATAAATTTAAATAAATCAGTGTTGATTTTGCACACAGAATTAGAGAACCTATGATTTATAGGCCACTCAAACTTGTACCTGAAGTAGTGTAATGACAAAGTAGAAGACAATTTTAGATAAATGTCAGCTAAGATTACAGTTAAAACTCACACCCAATTGGGTCTTGTCTGTGCAATATGCTCCTTGTAGCTTTGTTTTATCAATATATCAAGCAGCACTTATATTTTACAGAAACTTTCAACATTTATTATTTTCAAAAGGAAAAAAATAAATAAAAATTGAAAAAACTCTTCACAGTGATTCAAAGTCTATACTCAATTTTAAAAGTTTAAATCAAATATTATTCTATCCTGAGCTCTATTAACCCTGTTTGGTCTAAAGTTTTTTCCCCTAAAAGCTGAAAACCAGTAAATCTTTCAGAGATAAAATTTTGTTGGCATTGATTATTATATTGAAATACTGAAGTTGACTGGCTAGTTTTTTTCACTAGAATTTTTTTCTATTCAGTATAGGCAATTTTAAATTGGAGATATAATTAAGAGAAGATGGACTAATTACTTTTTCTTCAATTTGTAACAGTAAATAAGGAAGTTAGCTGTCCATCCCACAAGTGGCAGAGTAATAAAAGGTACATTATTATCTCTGGGCACAAGATCAGATGATCCAGATATGAATGAAGGAGGGCACTGACCTTCACAGTTTTACAGTAAATTCCATCAGTCTTTTAAATAAACCTGTTATTCAAAATATATTTTCAAACATGATTAAACACCTATTAATTGTAAAATTAATATATATTCACTGTATAAATTTGGGGAAAAATATGTAAGGAAGGAAAACAATGTTATCTTTAATCTGAGTTTCTAGCTCCAACCCTCAGCATATAGACTATTATTTTGGTGAATTAACCTCCAGCATTCTTCTACATATACAAATATATTTCTTTTTTTTAATATATACAAATACATTTCTATGTAAAACTAGAATATTTATGATCACATAAATCTTTCTTGCTTTTGGTCTTTTGATACTATTAAAAATATTTTCCCATGTTATTAAAAATTCTTCCACAGAATTTTAATATCCACCTAACAGTCTCTGATACAACTGTACCATTATTTATTTAACTTTGTTCATTATAATAAACATGATTCTCCTGTACTAGGTAAGGTACAATATAGTGGACTAACTGGGAATACCAGTTGCAGAAGACATGGCCTTGCTGGAGAGTCAGGCACCTGAACAAATTATATAAAAGAATAAAAAAGAAGAATGATTTAAAAACCAGAACTATATAGCAATGGCAAAGACATACATTTAAAAGTCCCAAATTAGAGAAATTAATGTACCCATATTGCATTACTTTACTGAAGTTGACTTTTTAATATTCTTTTTATGTCCCAAACTAAATACCTTACTTGGTTTAAGCCATATATACATCATTTCAGTATTTAACTTTATTAGTGTATTTAATTCAAATATTAAATTTTCCATATGGTTATGTATTTTATAGATGTGACATACAAATTAAAACTACTTCCCCATTATACTTTCTGATTAGACAGGAATAGGAAAGGTCACTGTGTTCTTCCTACTTTGTAGCTTTCATAAAAGGGTGAACATTTTAGGAAAAATTTAGTAAGTCTTTCTAATAAATAAATTTGTTCCAATTAAGATAGCCTTTTCAGTAAAATAACATAAGGGGACAGAAATAGGAACTAATCTAAAGCATGCAAGTTCACTCATAAAGGTGATTTTGGTACTGTTGTGTATGATAGAAAAGAAGTTAATCTGGTATTGAATGAAATAAGGAGAAGAGAGGAAAACCTGTCTGTGAATTTTATTGGAAATGTCACTGGATGTTGGTTCTTATTTTTTAGATTTTTGGGTTGTCAATACACTGGATCACAAAAAGTAAAATAATAAGCATAAAGTTTTTAAAGCTTTATATAAATACAGCTATGAAGAAAATTAATCCACAATTTCCATTAAACATTGAAGTACTTTATTCTTTAGTTCTTTTACCAACATTATTATATCTTGTAATCAGCCAGTTATATACATCTACTTTTGATTTCCTGATAAGGTAAGTACAAGAGTTAATTTTAAATTTTAAATACATATTTTAAAAGGATGAATAATCACACTTACATCAATGGATGTGGATCATCCAGACAAAAATCAATAAGGAAACATTGGCTTTATATGACACATTATACCAGTTAGATATATACAGAACACTCCATTCAGAAGCAGCAGAATATATATTCTTCATACACATGGAACATTTTCCAGGATAAATGATATGTTAGGCCACAAAAAAAGACTTAAAAAATTTAAGAAGATTCATGTTGAATCAAACATCTTTTCTGGACACAATGGTATGAAACTAGAAATTAACTATAAGGAGAACTAGATAATTTAGAAATATGGGGAGATTAAACAAAAGTACTGCACTTCAGTGGATCAAAAAAAATTAAAGAGAAGTAAAAAAAACCTCGATACAAATAAAAATGGAAATACAACATATCAAAATTTATGGGATACAGCAAAAGCAGTTCAAGAGGGAAGTCCATTGCAATACATGCCTACCTTAAGAAACAAGATAATCTAAAATCAAAAACAAAAAACAAATAAAAAACCCTACAGATACTTCTATAACTCAGGCACCTATTGAAAGAACAACAAACCAAGCCCAAAGTTGGGGGAAGGAAGGAAATAACAATCAGAGCATAAATGAATGAAACAGAGACTAGGATGGGTGGGAAGGGAGGAGTAAGGGGGAAGAAGGGACAATACGATTAGCAGATGTAATGTTCGGGGGGCACGGGGAGGGCTGTACAACCCAGAGAGGACAAGTAGTGACTCTATGGCACCTCACTATGCTGATGGACAGTGACTGCAATGGGGTTGGGGGGGAACCTGATGAAGGGGGTAGTGTAATCACCATAATATTACTCATTTAATTGTAGATTAATGATATCAAAATAAACTTAAAAAAATTAATAAACAAAACTTCTCCTCCAAAAAAGAAAATACAGCAGAAAAGATAAATGAAACTAAGTTCTGGTTCTCTGAAAAGATAAACAAAATTGACAAGCCTCTGGCTGGATTTGACAAATTTTTTGGCTAGACTCACCATGAAAAAAAGAGAGAGGTCTGAAAAAATTAAATTCAGAAATGAAAGAAGAGACATTACAACTGATACTGTTACTGAAAACTGGTCCTTGTCACTGAAGTCAAATCACAAAATACAATGACAAGGTTTTAAGAAAAGGAAAGGAATAGTTAATTAATTTGCCAGCAAATGAGGACATGGCAGGCTTATGCCTTAAAGAACCATTGTCCTCCCAAAGTACAAGCAGTTATGGTTTTTAAAGGAGAAACCATGGGAAAGAGGCTGTGGTGTTCATACTACAGGCACATGAAGTAGAAACTTGCAAAGGTCCAAGTAGACATTTTTGTACTAATTCAATTGGTTTTTGTTTTTCTGATTGGTTCCTCCTCAGTATCCCAGGACAGAATGTCTTGGGATTTGCAAAATCAGCTCTCTGCATTATCTCTGACCCTGAGACTCAGAAAATAAGGAGAACAAAAAGAAACTGCCTCTTGTTGATGTTTACAAGGTTTTGGGGGCTATTTGAATTTATTTTCCAGTTAATGTTACTATTGAATTTTAAATCCAGGGATTTAATTCGGTTTTATTCTGTTACAATACCACAGAAACATAAAGTATCTTAAGAGACTACTATAAACAAATATATACCAACATATTGGACAACCTAAAAGAAATGGATAGATTCCTACAAACATACAACCTACCAAGACTGAATCATGAAAAAACAGAAAATCTGAACATAGCAATTACTGGTATGGTGATGAAATTAGTAATCAAAACCACTCCAAAAAATTTCCAGGACCACATGACTTCATAGGTAAATTCCAACAAACATTCAAATACAAATCCTTCTCAAATTCTTCCAAAAAATTAGAAGAAAAGGGAACATTTTCAAACTCATTTTATGAGGCCAGTATTACCGATATCAAACCAGACAAGGACACCACAATTACAGGTCAGTATCTCTAAAGAACATAGATGCAAAAATACTCAACAAAATATTAGCAAGCTAAATTGGACTATACATAAATGGGTCATATGTCATGATCAAGTGGGATTCATTCCAGGGAATGTAAGGATGGTTCAACATCTGCAAATAAATCAATGTGATACACTGCATTAACAAAAAGAAGGATGAAAATCATATGATCACTTCAGTAGATGCAGAAAAAGCATTTGATAAAACATCACATCCATTTATGATTAAAAACTCTCAATGAGGAGATTTCTGGGAAGGTGGCGGCATGAGTACGGCACCAGAAATCTCCTCCCAAAACCATATATTTTGTGAAAATACAACAAATACAACTATTCGTAAAAGAGACACCAGAAGATACAGTACAACAGCCAGGCTACATCTACATCTGTGAGAACTCAGTGCCTCACGAAGCCAGTAAGATACAAAGCCACGACCGGGTGGGACCTGAGCTCCCCTGCCCCAGCACACCAGCAGGAGAAATAGAATCAGAGTGGGGAGGGAGTGGAAGCACAGGCCCGCTAAATAACCAGCCCTGGCGATCTGCACAGGGAGCACAGACACACATCACATGGTGTATCAGAGATTAGAGAAACAGAAGGGCAGGATCTGAGATGGAGACTACAAGCACATCCCCTCAGCCAGATCCCTGCCACAAAAGAAAATCGCACGCTTTTTTAAAAGTCTTAAAGAGACAAGGGCCCAACAACGAAACAAAATCATCCCAGCACACTCAGCCCAGCAGGCTGGGAATCTTGAGGAATTTCAGACCCCCTAAGCTGTGGCCAGGTAAAGCAGGCCTGCCGAAGCCTCCCACAGAGATTAGCAGCCTGCCATTCGTTCCCCCCGGCTGGTGCTGTAAAGGGTCTGGTGGATCTGCCACAGTTGCGGAACAGCAGGAGAGAGGACCCTGACCGCAGCACCCACACAGAATCTACTCCCGGATGGTGCGCAGCTAAATGGGAAGGGCCACAGAACCCAGAACAACGTCTGGAAGGCATCAAGGAGAGCAGAACACACCAGGCGAGACTGCAAACACCAGCAGTGCTATAGGCTAGGCTGAGGGCGACCCTGCACACAGGCATTTCAGGGGATTATCCCAGAGACTGCCTGCTGGTGCGTGGGAAGCCAGCTCAGGCTTCAGAGAAGGGAAAGGAGAACAACAAGGAAGAGACTTTGTTCTCCCAGCTGACACATGTGGCACCTACGAGTGACCACTTCTATTGCCATGAAAAGACAAACGAATATGATCCAGACAAACATTATCCAGACAACCCCAGAGAGAGGACATGATGGGATAGACTTACACAATCTTCCTGAAAAAGAATTCAGAATAAAAGTCATAACCATGCTCATGGATCTACAGAGAAATATGCAAGAGCTAAGGGAGGAAGTGAAGAAAGACAATGCAGAAATGAGACAAGCAATCGATGGGCTTAAGAGCAGACTGGATGAGGTGCGAGAGACTGTTAATGGAATAGAAATCTGAGAACAGGAATACAGAGAAGCTGAGGCAGAGAGAGATAAAAGGATCTCTAAGAATGAAAGAATATTAAGAGAACTGTGAGACTAATCCAAACAGAACAATATTCGTATTATACGAGTATGAGAAGAGGAAGAGAGAGAAAAAGGGATAGAAAGTTTCTTTGAAGAAAAACTTGCCAAAAACTTCCCCAAGCTGGGGAAGGAAATAGTTTCTCAGACCATAGAAGCCCACAGATCTCCCAACACAAAGCACCCAAGGAAGACAAAACCAAGACACATAATAATTAAAACGGCAAAGATCAAAGAAAAGGACAGAGTATTAAAGGCATCCAGAGAGAGAAAAAAGATCACCTACAAAGGAAAACCCATCAGACTATCATCAGACTTCTCAACAGAAACCTTACAGGCCAGAAGAGAATGGCATGATATATTTAATGTAATGAAACAGAAGGGCCTTGAACCAAAAATACTGTATCCAGTAAATTAATATTTAAATTTGAGGGAGGGATTAATCAATTCACAGATAAGTGAAAGTTCAGGGAACTTGTCTCCCACAAATCACCTCTACAGGAGATCTTAAAGGGACTGCTCTAGATGGAAGCACTCCTAAGGCTAAAAAGATGTCACCAGAGAAAATAAAATCACAGCAAAGAAAGCAGACCATCCAAATACTAACGAAAGGCAAAAAGTAAAATCAACTATCCACCAAAAGTCAAAGAAAACATAGAAGAGTACAGAATAAAACACCTAGTGTATAAAGAATGGAGGAGGAAGAAAAAGAAGGGAGAGAAATAAAGAATCATCAGACTCTGTTTATAATAGCTTAATAAGAGAGTTAAGTTAGATTCTTAGATAGTAAAGAAGCTATTTTGAACCTTTGGTAACCAGGAATGTAAAGCCGGAAATGGCAATAAGTACATATAGATCAATAATCACCCTAAATGTAAATGGACTGAACACACCAATCAAAAGACACAGAGTAATAGAATGGATAAAAAAGCAAGGCCCATCTATATGCTGCTAACAAGAGACTCGCCTCAAACCCAAAGATATACACAGACTAAAGGTGAAGGGATGGAAAAGGATATTTCATGCAAACAACAAGGAGAAAAAAGCAGGTGCTGCAGAACTTGTATCAGAAAAAATAGACTTCAAAATGAAGAAAGTAGCAAGAGATAAAGAAGGACATTACATAATGATAAAGGGGTCAGTCCAACAAGAGGATATAACCATTATAAATATACATGCACTGAACACACGAGCACTGACATATGTGAAACAAATACTAACAGAATTGAAGGAGGAAATAGAAAGCAATGCATTCATTTTAGGAGACTTCAACACACCACTCACTCCAAAGGACAGATCAACCAGACAGAAAATAAGTAAGGACACAGAGGCACTGAAAAACACACTAGAACAGATGGACCTAAGAGACATCTACAGAACTCTACAACCAAAAGCAGCAGGATACACATTCTTCTCAAGTGCACATGGAACATTTTCCAGAATAGACCACATACTAGGCCAAAAAAAGAACCTCAGTAAATTAAAAAATATTGAAATTCTACCAACCAACTTCTCAGATCACAAGGGTTTAACTAGAAGTAAATTGTACAAACAAAAAGGCTCACAGATACATGGAGGCTCAACAACATGCTCCTAAATAATCAATGGATCAATGACCAAATTAAAACAGACATCAACCAATATATGGAGAAAAATGACAACAAGAACCCAAAGCCACAACTTCTGTGGGATACAGCAAAGGCAGTTCTAAGAGGAAAATATATTGCAAACCAGGCCTATTTAAAGAAGGAAGAACAATCTCAAATGAATAGTCAAAAGTCACAGTTATTGAAATTGGAAAAAGAAGAGCAAATGAAACCTAAAATCACCGGAAGGCAGGACATAATAAAGATTAGAGAAGAAAAAAATAAAATTGAGAAGAATAAAAGAATAGAAAAAAATCAATGTAACAAAGAGCTGGTTCTTTGAAAAAATAAACAAAATAGATGAATACCTAGTGAGGCTTACTAAGAGAAAATGAGAATCTACACATATAAACAGATTCAGAAATGAGAAAGGAGAAATCATGATGGACCCCATAGAAATACAAAGAATTATAAGAGAATACTATGAAAATCTATATGCTAACTAGCTGGAAAACCTAGAATAAATGGACAACTTCTTAGAAAAATACAACCTTCCAAGAATGACCAAGGAAGAAATCAGAAAACCTAAACAGACCAATTACCTTACCAGCAATGAAATTGAATAGGTAATCAAAAAACTACCCAAGAAAAAATATCCCGGGCCAGATGGATTCACTTCTGAAATTTACCAGACATATAGAGAAGAAATAATACCCATTTTCCTAAAGGTTCCCAAAAAATAGAAGAGGAGGGAATACTTCCAAACTCATTCCATGAGGCCAATATCACTCTAATACCAACACCAGGCAAAGACACCACAAAAAAAGAAAACTACAGACCAATATCCCTGATGAACATAGATGCAAAAATACTCAATAAAATATTAGCAAACCGAATTCAAAAATACATCAAAAAGATCATCCATCATGATCAAGTGGGATTCATCTCAGGGATGCAAGGATGGTACAACATTCGAAAATTCATCAACATCATCTACCACATCAACAAAAAGAAGAACAAAAACCACATGATCATCTCCATAGATGCTGAAAAAGCATTTAAGAAAATTCAACATCCATTCATGATAAAAACTCTCAACAAAATGGGTATAGAGGGCCAGTACCTCAACATAATAAAGGCCATATATGACAAAACCACAGCAACACCATACTTAACAGCGAGAAGCTGTAAGCTTTTCATCTAAAATAGGGAGCAAAACAGGGATGCCCATTCTCCCCACTGTTATTCAACATAGTACTGGAGGTCCTAGCCATGGCAATCAGACAAAATAAAGAAATACAAGGCATCCAGATTGGTAAAGAAGAAGTCAAATTGTCATTATTTGCAGATGACATATTGTACATAAAAAACCCTGAAGACTCTACTCCAAAACTACTACAACTAATATCTGAATTCAGCAAAGTTGCAGGATACAAAATTAATACACAGAAATCTGTTGCTTTCCTATATACTAATGATGAGCTAACAGAAAGAGAAATCATGAAAACAATTCCATTCACAATTGCATCAAAAAGAATAAAATACCTAGGAATAAACCTAACGAAGGAAGTGAAAGACCTATAACCTGAAAACCACAAGACACTCCTAAGAGAAATTAAAGAGGACACTAACAAATGGAAATTCATCCCATGCTCTTGTCTAGGAAGAATAAATATTGACAAAATATCTATTCTACCTAAAGCAATCTACAGATTCAATGCAATCCCTATCAAAATACCAACAGCTTTCTTCAATGAACTGGAACAAATAGTTCTAAAATTCATATGGAACCACAAAAGACCCCGAATAGCCAAAGCAATTGTGAGAATGAAGAATAAAACAGGGGGAATTACGCTCCCAGACTTCAAGATCTTCTATAAAGGTACAGTAATCAAGACAATTGCTATTGGCACAAGAACAGACCCACAGACCAGTGGAACAGAATAGAAAATGCAGACATTAACCTAAACATATACAGTCAATTAATATATGATAAAAGAGCCATGGATATACAATGGGGAAAAGACAGCCTCTTCATCAGCTGGTGCTGGCAAAATTGGACAGCTGCATGGAAGAGAATGAAACTGGACTACTGTCTAGCCCCATACACAAAGGTAAACTCAAGGTGGATCAAAGACCTGAATGTAAGTCATGAAACCATAAAACTCTTAGAAAAAAACATAGGAAAAAATCTCCTGGACATAAACATGAGCAACTTCTTCATGAACATATCTCCCTGGGCAAGGGAAACAAAAGCAAAAATGAACAAGTGGGACTATATCAAGCTGAAAAGCTTCTGTACAGCAAAGGACACCATCAGTAGAACAAAAAGGTATATGGGAGAATATATTCATAAATGACATATCTAATAAAGGGTTGACATCCAAAATATAGAAAAAACTCACACACCTCAACAAACAAAAAGCAAGTAATCCAATTAAAAAATGGGTAGAGGATATGAATAGACACTTCTCCAAAGAAGAAATTCAGATTGCCATCAGGCACACGAAAAGATGCTCCACATTGCTAATCATCAGAGAAATGCAGATTAAAACCACAATGAGATATCACCTCACACCAGTAATGATGACCAACATCCAAAACACAAACAACAACAAATGTTGGCGAGGATGTGGAGAAAGGGGAACCCTCCTACACTGCTGGTGGGAATGCAAATTAGTTCAACCATTGTGGAAAGCAGTATGGAGGCTCCTGAAAAAACTCAAAATAGAAATACCATTTGACCCAGGAATTCCACTCCTAGGAATTTACCCTAAGAATGTAGCAGCCCAGTTTGAAAAAGTCATATGCACCGCTCTGTTTATCGCAGCACTATTTACGGTAGCCAAGAAATGGAAGCAACCTGAGTATCCATCAGTAGAGGAATGGATAAAGAAAAGGTGGTACATATACACAATGGAATATTATTCAACCATGAGAAGAAAACAAATCCTACTATTTGTAACAACATGGATGGAGCTACAGGGTATTATGCTCAGTGAAATAAGCCAGACGGAAAAAGACAAGTATCAAATGATTTCAGTCATATGTGGAGTATAAGAGCAAAGAAAAAAACTGAAGGAACAAAACAGCAGTAGACTCACAGAACCCAAGAATGGACTAACAGTTATCAAAGGGAAAGGGACTTGGGAGGATGGGTGGGAATGGAGGGAAAAGGGGGAAAAAGGGGCATTACGATTAGCAGACATAGCGTTGGGCATGGACACAGGGAGGGCTGTACAACTCAGAAAAGACAAGTAGTGAATCTATAGCATCTCACTACACTGATGGACAGTGAGTGTAATGGGGTAGGTGGCGGGGGACTTGATGAAGTGGGGAGTTTAGTAACCATAATGTTGCACATGTAATTGTAGATTAATGATAACAAAATAACAAAATAAAATTAAAAAATAAGAAAAAGAACCTCAACGAAACAGACACAGAAGGAAAAAACTGAACATAATGAGTCATACATGACAAACCCTCAGCTAATATCATATTCATTGATAAAAAGCCAAACACTTTTCCTGTAAGATCAGGGAAAAGACAAGGATTCAAATTCTCCCCACCTTTTTTCATATATTATTGAAAATCTTAGCTAAAGTAGTTAGGCAAGAAAAAGAAACAAGAGGAATTGAAATTGGAATAGCAGTAAAACTGACACAATATGTACACGACATGATATAATATACAGGAATCCCTATAGACTATATTGAAAAAAAAACTGTTAGAACTGATGAATGAATTCAATAAAACTTCAGGATATAAAATTAATATGCAAAAATCTGTTGCATTTTTATACACTAATAACAAACTATCAGAAAAAGAAATTAAGAAGTCAATTCCCTCTACAATTCCATCAAAAAGAGTAAATTACCTAGAAATAAATGTAACCAAAGTGTTGAGTGACTTCTATACTGAGAACTATAAGACACTGCTAAAATAAATGGAAGGAAACATACATCAGTGGAAAAATATTCCAAGCTAATGGACTGGAAGAGTGAATATTGTTAAAATGTCCATCCCACCCAAAGCAATCTATAGATTCAATGCAATCCGTATGAAAAATTTCAATAGCATTCTTCACAGAAATAGAATAAAGTGTTCTAAAATTGGTATGGCAGCACAATAGACCCTGAATAGCAAAAGTAATCTTTAGAAAGAAGAACAAAGCTGTAGGTTAAAATTCCCAGGCTTCAAACTATCACAAAGCTGCAGTAATCAAAAAGTATAGTATTGGCATAAAAATAGACACATAGATCAATGGAACAGTATAGAGAGCTCAGAAATATACCCATGCATATATAGCCAGTTAAAATATGACAAAGGAGAAATGAATATACAATTGGGAAAGGATAGTCTCTTTAATATATCATTCTGGGAAAACTGGATGGCTACATACTAAAGACTGAAAGTAAACCAGTATCTTATGCCACATGGAAAAAATAATTCTAAATGGATTAAAGGATAGATTAAGATCTAAAATCATAAAACACCTAGAAGAAAACATACATGGTAAGCTCCTTGACATCAGTCTTGGCTGTGATTTTTTTTAACCTGACACCAAAAGCAAAGGCAACAAAAGCAAAAATAAATGAGTGCACTAAACTAGAAGCTTCTGCATAGCAGACCACCCATTGAAAAAATAAAGAGGCAACCTACTTAATAGGAAGAAATATTTGAAAAATCACATATCTGATAAAGGATTAATATCCAAAGTATATAAAGAACTCATACATTTGATAGCAAAAGAAAAAAATCCAATTAAAAAATGGGCAGAAGTTTTGAATAGACATTTTTTCAAAGACATGTAGATGGTCAACAGGTACATGAAAATGTGCTCAACATCACCACCAATCATCAGGGAGATGGAAATTAAAACCACTATATCACCTCACACCTGTTAGAATGACTGTTAACAAAAAGACAAGAAATAGTAAGTGTTGGTGAAGATATGGAGGAAAGGGTATCTTTTTGCACTGTTGAAAATGTAAATTGGTGCAGCCACTATAGAAAACAGTATGGAAGTTTCTCCAAAAATTAAAAAGGGCATACCATTTGAGCCAGCATTTCCAGTTCTAGGAACTTATATGAATACAAGTAAAAACTCTCACTCAAAAAGATAATTGCACCCCCATGTTCGTTGCAGTATTATTTACAACTGTCAATACATACATGGAAGCAACCTAAGTGTCCATCAGTGGAAGAATGGATAAAGAAGATGTGGTGTATATATACAATAGAATATTATTCAGTCATAAAAAGGATGAAATTTTGCCAATTTGTGACAATACTCATGGATTTTGAGGGCATTATGGTAAGTGAAATAAACCAAACAGAGAAGGACAGACTCCATGTGATTTCACTTATATGTGGAATGTAGAAAAAAAAAGAAATGAGAACCCAAACTCATAGGTACAGAGAATATATTGGTGTTTGCCAGAGGCTGGGAATGCAGAGACTGAAACGGATGAAGGGAGTCAAAAAGTACAAAGTAAATAAGTTATAAGATAAAATAAGTCATTGGGATATAATGTACCACATGGTATCTGTAGTTAAATGTACTGTATATTTGAAAGTTGCTAAGATAGTATTTCTTAAATGTCCTTCCCATTGGAAAAAAGTATTTGTAATGATGTATGGTGACATGTTAATTAGACTTGTAGTGATCATTTCATGATATATGCAAATATTGAATCATGTTGTACACCTGTAACTGTCAGCATATTATATGTCAATTACAAGTCAATTTTTTAAAAAAGGGTAAATAATATGGTTTTACAAACAGTACTCTCCTACTAAGTGGGACTTTGGTAGGCATGATGAGGTAGTTCAGAAAATACTTCAAATTATTTTTTAAAGATACCTTATAAGCTTACAAACTGTTTTGCCAAATGAAAAAAGCAAGGCTGAGAGGTGTTGAACATTTGCCCCAAATGAGACAGCTGGAATGTGAATTCCTGAGTATGAGCTGCGATCTGAATTCAATTCCAATGCTATCATTGATTTCACTTTTCAAGGCCCTTTGAATCATATTGGAGAAATAGAAACTATGAATGTATAAGAGGCGTACAGCTTCAGAGTGGGAGATTTTCAGCAAGATGTGCTGTTTCTGTTATTGTATTCCTCCTTTACAATAAAAATAGAGCATTTTTACTTACCTTATAACTGAAAATGCAATCCAACTTGTTCAAATGCATTTTTAATGAACATATTCACCATGATAATAATATATACTCTGCATGTAAATTCTATCAGTTTAATTTTTCTTTGACTATAAGCATATAGAGATCCAGAATCAAATGTATGTATCTGAGTCACTTTGTACATAAATGCATTTTGTCCTTTTCACTCCCCTAAATATATTTATTTTGAACAATGAAGAATGACGATGGGTTGAATACAATCCTTCTCCCATATATATGGTAGATTCTTTAAAATTCACATCAGTTGTGAAACTTTTCATGATGTGGGTGTGGAACTGAATTTTTCCCTAGGCACAGCTGTGCACGGACATCTGTGGATAACCTCGGTATGCAATGCATGAAGGATGTATGGATAGCCTAGATAGGCAACACTTAAGCCAGTGTCCCTGGAAGCTGATCCTGCTCAAAAAGGGAAGCTAAGTACCATCCACCTTACTTTCTGGGATAATTAATTTAAATATATTATTTTGAGAAGCTTGGAAAGGACCTTCTTGGATCTTTATAGTAAGAATCTTCCCATGTGACAAAATTAGTTTAAGTAGTGTAACATATAGAGTCCCCAGGGGGAAAATGTAATGTTTTATTTGAAGGAGTACCTTAGTCATGTGGGGTAAAGAAATGTTTTTGTATCTAATTGTTAATTTGTTGCAGACCATTTGGAGTAAGGCTAGGCTAACTGGAAATGCAATTTATTCAGTCAACTTTTAAAGTACAGTTAATAATTTATATTTGAAAACTTTCATCATATATGAGAAACATATTAACCCAAGAGCTCCCCAGCGTGCACTTCATCTGCTCAGTGGGGAGCCTGTTGGCATCAGCTCCAGGGATGGTTTGCAGAAGACCATCCTCCTAAATGCCTAGCAATCACTGGATGTCCTCCAGACTCAGCCTTAATTTAAGCATGAAGGAGAATTAAGCAGGGCTCCCTTCCAGCTCTAAAGCTCTGGGCTGTTCAATCATAGCTTTGGCTTTGCCAGGGCAATTGGTGCATCAGAGCAGTGACTCATTCCTGGGTGAGCAGCATCTGGCGAGGACCTCGGTGGGATGAGAGATTAATTTGACTCTGTCTTTTTCACAGCAGGAACAACCAGCATATTTAGAATCTCCTGTACTGCCTGAGATCATATTTGATCTACTGACCTGAAGATGAAAAACTTCCGATATGAATTGCTGAATCACGTAATACCTAGCCTCTCCTCTCTCCATCTCTTCTATTGGTGGAGGATAAGACCTCATCTCAAATACTAATGATATTTTTATTTTTACTTCATGGGAATAATATTATTTTTCTCTCTGGCTTGAATTTCCTTATGTCTTAGATGACCATTATTTTTTGAATATGAGCTGATTAAACTTCCTGATTTTAGATCAATCATCACTGTTGATACCAGAGATAAGCTAGTTCAAGTCAGTCTGCTCCTTCAAGGTTTAATAACACTAGTACCTGCCTTCCTGAAAATGTGGGCACAGGTCATTAAGAAGCATATGTTACCTTTCCAGCAGAGTACAATGATATTCAATACTGAGTGTACAATCAATCTGATGTTCTCTGAGGTTGCAGTTTAATCCATTATAATTTAAACTTTATTTTTTATTTGTAATAATAGCAGCATCTCATATATACCAGGCAGTGCCCTAAATAATTTACTTATATTATTTAAATACTCACAAAATTTCTGAGATAAATTTTGTCATCTATGTCTAGTAAATCAGAAAAACAAGATTTACGGCTTTCTGAGAAAAGTCAGGCCCCCAAAAGCAAGTAAGTGGTAGATCATAGAGTGAAATTCAGGTTGGCCTGAATATGTATCCTATGATTTTAATCTCTAATAGTATAAACTACTTCTCAGAAAAGTCCTACTGACTAAAAACTGTCAAAGTATTTAGGTAGATTGCTTTTGAAATAAGTAACTTCTCTGTAAACAGAAATATATTTTCTTTGAATCTGAGGTAATCTGTCAAGAGTATTTAAACATTTAGATGAATTATAATCTTTTATATCAAGAGCCAGATCTTTAAGTGAGTCAACTTTTATTAGAATGTGTGATGATTTGATAGTGTTCAATACAACTAAAATAACAACATGTACCAGAGATCCTTAGGCTGTCTTTGGAAAAACTCAAACTGTCAATAGTTGAAGCCACATTTTTACTAGTGACAAGAATGATAAAACTTAGAGGCAGTAAGATGCTTAAAGTCACATGCCAAAAATTCATCTGTAAATTAATACCCTTTGGAAAAATGGAAATTTTATGGCCAGGATTCTCACTTTGTCTGATTCTAATTAAGAGGTAGCCTAAATTCTAAAACGTAGTGCCTACAAAGTTTATCATTACAAGGACAATGAAGTAAGATAAAAATCCCAACTATATCGAACTAATATACAAAAAAATTCATTCCTGAACAATGAAAACTTTACTGATTTTGAGGTAACTGGAACTATGGGGGGAAAAAACAAACCTATGTTTCGACCTGGTGTCTTGTCAATGGCTTTCAGCCCCTGGCAAGTTCGCTATGGATTCAATGTGACCAAAGAAATTGACAGCAAAACGTTCTTTGGGGTGAAAGGTTTTATTACCCGGCTTGTTCTCCGGGCGGTTAGGTCAAGCACTAGCATCTCTGTCTCTGCCCAGAGCACTGGGCCGAGCTCTCTACATAGCATGATAATAGCTTATTGCCTAAAGATGTGGAAGTGGTAGCCGAGCAACGGGCCAGTTACAGCATCAAGTGGTTTAAGTTCTGTGAGGATCCTGGGCATAGGAACCCCAACTTCCCCACACCTGACTTTGACCTGGCTTTTTGTGAAACAGGTGCCACCCAAGAAGAGGTAGAAAATTCACATTTCTGTCACCATATTGACGTGACCATTGACTCTTGATCTGGGCACTAATCACAAGACCCTGGGCCATTTTGTCTCATTACACCTTGGATACTGGTCTGTAAAGCTACCTACAGAAATCTATTCTGCACACTCAGCAGATGTTATTAGAATGAAAGGAGCTTTATAAGACACATAAAATAATGGGTAAGAAGTAGAATGAAACTGGGAGTTTTGCATGCATTCTGAAAGTTTTAGATTCAATAAATAAAGAGAAATTATTAAGAGCTAAGATCATCCAAAGAAAGAATTCTTGATAGCAGATAATTTAGAAATCATATTTAAAAATTAACAGCTAGGAACATCAGAAAACCAGGAATAGGGGAAATAGACAACTTCATGGTAGTAGAGCTTTTTTGGATTGAAACTTGAGATGGGTGTTATGTCCGTTATCTTCTCTCTAAATTTACCCTATTATATAGAGAACAGGTATAAAGTCAGTATCTTTTTAAATCCATTAACAGTGTATGGAAATAGCCCTTTATTCAGTCAAGAGAAAGAATAAGGGCACACACACACACATACACACTTGCCTCACTCAATAAATCCTTACCAGATAAATAATTTGCAAGTATTTTCTCCCATTCTACATCTTTTTACATTCTTGAAGTGTCCTTTGATACACAAAAGTTTTCAATTTTGATGAAGTCCAATTAATTTTTTTCTTTTGTTTCATCTTCTTTCCTATTGTTTGTACAACCCACACATGAAGTTACTAATAGTGTTACTTAAAAATGGAATCTGCATGAACTTCCCAAAAGACAAATGGAATTTAATATTGAAATCAAGGAAATACAGGTCAACAGTTTCTCATCGCCAATCCCAACATACAAAAAGCTACTCAAATGAAAATTTTGTAATTCAATAGAGTTAAAGTTGTCCTAAATAATAATGAAGTTAGAAGTAGCCTTTGGTTATCACAGGGGGAGTATTTGTGTATTTTGCTGAAGAAATATTAATGTGTTTGATTCTGAGTTGCTACCTCAGTGAGTTGACGTATGTATGAATTGCTTTTCTAAAATACAAAATATTCTGAATTTTGAAGATATCTTGTCCCAACAGGTTCTGGAAGGCCTTGTAAATCTGCAGTGACAGTAGTAACTCACAATGGTGTAATACTATTTTTGTTTCTAAAGGTTTTTCCTGTTTCTTACCTCATTTGAGCTTCACCAAAGATTTTTGTAGTGGATATTATTCCTTTCTTATAGGTAAGAACACTGAGGTTCAAAGAAGTTAAATGCCTTTCCCAATGATGAAAAAGTGTAAGAACTGACTGGTTGGATCCCATGTCTTCTGGTTCCAAATCCCAGTAGCGAGCATAGCTTCTATTTGCCAAGCACACAGATCTACTAAACAAGGTCACCCCCATGCACTGTCATTCCCTTCAAAAAACAAACAAAAAGTAGTAGATACTGATTATAAGAAATGGCCTGAAAGTGAAGTGGAAAACAGCATAAAAGTAAGAAGGCATATATTTTCAGGAATCTGTAAACAGGAAAGGACACTATAGCGATACACAGGTCTAAACCTTCAGAGACACATTATGGGGAAGCTATTCTTATTATCTGTACTTCACAGCTAAAGACACTGAGGCAGAGAGCTATGCTGCCTTGTCCACATATGCCAGCTTAAGCAAGTGGCAGAATTGGGTTCCAGGTTTTTGGCAGTTATCACTATTGTGTACCATTCCTGATATCTTAAAATGGGTCTGAAAGCAAAAACATTAAAGAACATTAAGTAGGCATTTTTAAAAATAAGCAAAAGGTGTAATTCACAATAATAATGTAACTGAGTAACTTTGATGAACAGAATATTGAATATTGCTGCAATGCAAAACAGTTATAGAAGTAAAATGAAATTGATAATATATATTAAAGTCAATTATATAAATGGAAAATGATGTATTATCATAAGTGGCCTTTGACAGTTAATGTAGATGATAATTACATGGATTAATTTATTTGTATATAAAAATATGTTCTCTTCAAAGTTCCTTTTCAAATGCACGTGGAATATTTCAAAATTTATCTATATAACTAAAAGAAAATATCAGAGTTTCCAAAGCAGATGTTGTAGAAGCTCTTATATGACTACAATAAAATAGAACTTTAAATTAATAACAGTTAACCACCCTTTAATAATAAAGAAACAAAATCACACTTATCCAAAAAATAAATAATTATTCCCAAATACCTAAAAATTTAAAACAAATCTACCCAAAGCTTTTATCAAAGAGGAAATGAAAATGAATTAAAATGACAGTAACACATATAAAAACCAATGGTATTATCCCATGATGCATAGAAAAAGAAAAGTGGTACACTTAATATTTTTATTATTAAAGAAAAATTAGAATAAGCTATAAAATCAAGAGATGGCACACACAGACACAGACACACATGCATACATATATACACATGCAAATCAACAAAATTTATAAATTAAGATTAAATTTTTTGAAAGATAAATCACTGACAAGCTATTCTAGAAAAAGGAAAAAAACAAATGCATGCTTACTTTTATAAAATGGAGGATAAAATCACATAGAAACAAGAATTCTTAACCTGAAGAGTCCAATAACCATAAGATACTCAAAATGTAACAACAGATTTTTATCACCATCATGTCTACAGAACTTTGCAAAAAATTCTAGCAAACTATTCATGAATAGATACTTCTATATAATTTAAAGCTTAGAAAAGTGTAAAAAGCACAAAAAGATGCTCAGTCATAACAGTAAGTAGGAAAACATGAACTATTGAAAAACAGAATATTATTTTAAGCTATCAGATTTACCAAGATTTAGAAAAAGTGATGCTACCCATGAATATTGAGACAGTTAAGGAAAAAATCATTATCTGGCTCAGGTATGTCAAATCTGATTGCCTTTTTCTGTAGGCATATGCTACAGAACAGGACGTCTGAGCCAATAATAAATATCTAAGAATTTCACGTAAGTAAGTAAAAAGAAACTGTGTATTCAGACATATACATAAGCATCTTTACACTAGTTTCTTTTTAGTATCTAATAATATTTATATGGTTAAATGAATTTTGGTGAATCCATACTTCTATACAATTGACTATTATGAGCTCATCAATAGGGATGATATAAAGATAAATTTACTGACATTAGAATATCCTCATCTCAACATTTATTGGAAAATACAATAAAAAACTTTAAAAATTATTACTCTCTATACTTTTGCTTATTCATATTACCTATATATATTATATAATATACGTAATTTATAAATTTTATACAAAGAACATATATATATATACATACACATGCACGTATATATATATATATATATATATATACACACACACACACATACATATAAATAGTTAAGTAGCGCTCTAACCACTTAGTAAGCAACCATTAGAAATGAAAGGTTGAAGAAGATTGGTTCATAGAGCAATTACAATTATAACTGAGTATGGAAATATGGACATTATTTCAATAAAAAGAGGGTAGTGTAAACAAATCCTGGAGGCAAAGAGTGAGGTTTGTTTGGTGGGTGACCTACATTTGATAAGAAACATGAATGAAATCTGATTCATGGTTTGATTATACAAGAGTTGTTCTTACATTCATTATGAGCAGCCCGAATTTACCCGGAAAGTTGGTCTTCTGGAGTGAAAAATCTCTCGTCTTGCTCTTCACTGGAAACCTCTTGACTCTGTTAGAAAAATGGTAATTTTGGTGATTTATCCAGTAAGATTCTGATAGCTTCTGCCAGAGTAGGTGGCACCCTTTTGACATTTCATAAAAGCCTCTCAAATCTGAGCAAGACTTGGCAAGCACTTGGGCTAGTTCATGGCGGATTATCTGCTCTTCTCAAATAACCCTCTTCACACTGTTTTCAGGCAGGCGCACACCACAATAGACTGTCATTTTCTGGCCTCTAATATTCTATTGAAAGCACTGATTCTGGGTTGATCAAAGAATAGAAACTGGGCCTGTATGATTCACTGTGACCCCAACATTTGGCTATAGAAAACATGGTTTCTGTGAACATCTTATACACATGGTTTTGTTTTCTGTAAGGGTATAGCTGCAAAAGAGAGTCCAAAACAGGTTAAAAGTGTACATATGCATGATGAGCATCTTCCATTGCTCATTGGTTGTTCACCTGTTGGGCTTTTGTTTGTCTTCTTTTGACAAAGGTCTATTCAGGTCTTTTGTCCATTTTTTCATTGAGTTCTTTGTGTGTCTTTTTGTTTCCTTTGTTGTTTTGCTATTAAATTGTATGAGTTCCTAATATATTTTGGATATTAATGTCTTACCAGAAATATGACTTGCAAATATTTTCTCCCATTCCATAGTTGCTTTTTTACTATGCTGAATATTTCCTTTCTTGTGCAAAAATCTCACTTGTCTATTTTCGTTATTGCCTGTGCTTTTGGAATCATAACCAAAGAAAATGATTGTCAGGACCAATAACAAGGAGCTTTTCCCTTGTTTTATTCTACTAATTTTACAGTTTCAGGTATCCATTTAAGTTTATAGTTCTTTCTGTGTTGGTTTTTGTATATGGTATAGGGTAAGGATACAGTTTCATTCTTCTGCATGTTGGTATCCTGTTTTCCCAGCACCATTTATTGAAGAGACTCTCTTTCTCATTGTATGTTCTTAGCACCCTTGTCGATGATCAGTTGACCATAAATGTACGAATTTATTTCTGAGCTTTATCATCTGTTCCATTGGCCCATATGTCTGTTTTTTTAAGTTTATTTTGATATCATTAATATACAATAAATTGAGTAATATTATGGTGATTACACTACCGCCTTGATCAGGCCCCCCTCCCCAACCCCATTACAGTCACTGTCCATCAGCATACTGAGATGCCATAGAGTCACTATTTGTCCTCTCTGGGTTGTACAGCTCTCTCTGTGCCCCCCCAACATTACATCTGCTAATCATAATGTCCCTTCTTCCCTCTTGCCCCCACCTTCCCACCCATCCTCCCCAGTCCCTTTCCCTTTGGTAACTGTTAGTCCATTCTTTGGTTCTGAGAGTCTCCCGCTGTTTTGTTTCTTCAGTTTTTTTTTCTTAGTTCTTATACTCCACATATGAGTGAAATCATTTGGTACTTGTCTTTTTCAGCTTGGCTTTTTTCATTGAGCATAATACCCTCTAGCTCCATCCATGTTGTTGCAAATGGTAGGATATGTTTTCTTCTTATGGCTGAATAATATTCCATTGTCTATATGTACCACATCTTCTTTATCCATTCATCTACTGATGGACACTTAGATTGCTTCCATTTCTTGGCTATTGTAAATAGTGCTGCGATAAACATAGGGGTGCATCTGTCTTTTTCAAACTGGGCTGCTGCACTCTTAGGGTACATTCCAAGAAGTGGAATTAATGGGTCAAATGGTATTTCTATTTTGAGTTTTTTGAGGAACCTCCATACTGCTTTCCACAATGGTTGAACTAATTTGCAGTCCCACCAGCAGTGTAGGAGGGTTCCCTTTTCTCCACATCCTCGCCAACATTTGTTGTTGTTTGTGTTTTGGATGTTGGTTATCCTCACTGGTGTGTGATGGTATCTCATTGTGGTTTTAATCTGCATTTCTCTGATGATTAGTGATGTGGATCATCTTTTCATGTGCCTGTTGGCCATCTGAATTTCTTCTTTGGACAAGTGTCTGTTCATGTCCTCTGCCCATTTCTTAATTGGATTATTTGCTTTTTGTTTGTTGAGGTGCATGAGTTCTTTATATATTTTGGATGTCAACCCCTTATTGGATACGTCATTTATGAATATATTCTCCCATACTGTAGGATGTCTTTTTGTTCTACTAATGGTGTCCTTTGCTGTACAGAAGCTTTTCAGCTTGATATAGTCCCACTTGTTCATTTTGGCTTTTGTTTCCCTTGCTCGGGGAGATATGTTCATGAAGAAGTTGCTCATGTCTATGTCCAAGTGCTTTTTGCCTATATTTTTTTCTAAGACTTTTATAGTTTCATGACTTACATTCAGGTCTTTGATCCACCTTGAGTTTACCTTTGTGTATGGGGTTAAACAGTAGTCCAATTTCATTCTCTTACATGTAGCTGTCCAGTTTAGCCAACATGAGCTGCTGAACATGCCGTCATCTCCCCAATGTATATCCAAGGCACCCTTATCAAATATTAATTGACTGTATGTGTCTGGGTTGATGTTTGGATTTTCTATTCTATTCCACTGATCTGTGGGTCTGCTTTTGTGCCAATACCAAATTGTCTTGATTACTGTGGCTTTGTAGTAGAGCTTGAAGTCAGGGAGCATAATTCCTCCTGTTTTATTCCTCCTTCTCAGGATTGCTTTGGCTATTAGGGGTCTTTTGTGGTGCCATATGAATTTTAGAATTATTTATTCGAGTTCACTGAAAAAAGCTGTTGGTAGTTTGATAGGGATTGCATTGAATCTGTAGATTGCTTTAGGTAGTATAGCCATTTTGACAATATTGATTCTTCCTAGCCAAGAGCATGGGATGCATTTCCATTTGTTAGTGTTCTCTTTAATTTCTCTTAGGAATGTCTTGTAGTTTTCAGGGTACAGGTCTTTCACTTACTTCATTAGGTTTATTCCTAGGTATTTTATTCTTCTTGATGCAATTGTGAATGGAATTGTTTTTCTGATATCTCTTTCTGTTAGTTCATTGTTAGTGTATAGGAAAGCAACAGATTTCTGTGTGTTTATTTTGTATCTTGCAAATTTGCTGAATTCAGATATTAGTTCTAGTAGTTTTGGAGTGGAGTCTTTAGGGTTTTTTATGTACAATATCATGTCATCTGCAAATAGTGACACTTTGACTTCTTCTTTACCAATCTGGATGCCTTGTATTTGTTTGTTTTGTCTGATTGCCATGGCAAGGACGTCCAGTATTAGGTTGAATAACAGTGGAGAGAGTGGGCATCCCTGTCTTGTTCCCGATCTTAGATGAAAAGCTCTCAGTGTCTCGCCGTTATGTATGATGTTAGCTGTGGGTTTGTCATATATAGCCTTTATGATGTTGAGGTACTTGTCCTCTATACCCATATTGTTGAGAGTTTTAATCATGAATGGATGCTGAATTTTGTCAAATGCTTTTTCAGCATCTACGGAGATGATCATGTTTTTTTTGTTCTTTTTTTGTTGATGTGGTGGATGATGTTGATGGATTTTCGAATGTTGTACCATCCTTGCATCCCTGGGATGAATCCCACTTGCTCATGGTGTATGATCCTCTTGATGTATTTTTCTATTTGGTTTGCCAATATTTTGTTGAGTATTTTTGCATCTGCGTTCATCAGGATATTGGTCTGTAATTTTCTTTTTTGGTGAGGTCTTTGCCAGGTTTTGGTATTAGAATGACGCTGGCTCCATAGAATGAGTTTGGAAGTAGTCCCTCCTCTTCTATTTTTTTGAAAACTTTATGGAGAATCGGTGTTATTTCTTCTCTATATGTCTGGTAGAATTCAGAGGTGAATCCTTCAGGCCCGGCGGTTTTGTTCTTGGGTAGTTTTTTGATTACCAAATCGATTTCTTCGCTGCTGATTGGTCTGTTTAGTTTTTCTGTTTCTTGCTTGGTCAGTCTTGGAAGGTTATATTTTTCTAAGAAGTTGTCCATTTCTTCTTTATTTTCCATGTTGTTAGCATATAGATTCTCATAATATTCTCTTATGATTCTTTGTATTTCTGTGGGGTCCATCATGATTTTTCCTTTCTCATTTCTGATTCTGTTTATGTGTGTAGATTCTCTTTTTTTCTTAATGAGTGTGGCTAGGGGTTTATCTAGTATGTTTATTTTTTTCAAAGAACCAGCTCTTGGTTTCATTGATTTTTTCTATTGTTTTATTCTTCTCAATTTTATTTATTTCTTCTCTGATCTTCATTATGTCCCTCTTTCTGGTGACTTTGGGCCTCATTTTTTCTTCTTTTTCCAATTTCAGTAATTGTGTCTTTAGACTATTCATTTGGGAATGTTCTTCCTTCTTTAAATAGGCCTGGATTGCAATATACTTTGCTCTTAGAACTGCCTTTGCTGCGTCCCACAGAAGTTGTGGCTTTGTGTTGTTGTTGTCATTAGTCTCCATATATTCTTTGATTTCTGTTTTGATTTGGTCGTTAACCCATTGATTAATTAGGATAGTGTTGTTAAGTCTCCATGTATTTTTGAGCCTTTTTGTTTTCTTTCTAAAGTTTAATTCTAGTTTAATACCTTTATAATCCGAGAAGTTGGTCGTTAGAATTTCAATATTTTCGATTTTACTGAGGTTCTTTTTGTGGCCTAGTATGTGGTCTATTCTGGAAAATGTTCCATGTGCACTTGAGAAAAATGTGTAACCAGTTGCTTTTGGGTGTAGAGTTCTGTAGATGTCTGTTAGGTCCATCTGTTCTAGTGTGTTTTTCAGTGCCTCTGTGTCTTTACTTATTTTCTGTCTGGTTGATCTGTCCCTTGAAGTGAGTGCTGTGGTGAAGTCACCAAAGATGAATGCATTGCTGTCTATTTCCTCCTTTAATTCTGTTAGTATTTGTTTCACAAATGCCGGCGCTCCTGTGTTGGGTGCATATATGTTTAAAATGGTTATATCCTCTTGTTGGATATGACCCCTTTATCATTATGTAATGTCCTTCTTTTTCTCTTGCTACTTTCTTCGTTTTGAAGTCTTTTTTGTCTGATACAAGTACTGCAACACCTGCTTTTTTCTCCTTGTTATTTGCATGAAATATCTTTTTCCATCCCTTCACTTTTAATCTGGGGATATCTTTGCATTTGAGGTGTGTTTCTTGTAGGCAGTATATAGATGGGTCTTGCTTTTTTATCCATTCTGTTACTCTGTGTCTTTTGATTGGTGCATTCAGTCCATTTAGGTTTAGGGTGATTATTGATAGATATGTACTTATTGCCATTGCTGGCTTTAGATTCGTGGTTACCAAAAGTTCAAGGGTTGCTTCTTTCCTATCTAACAATCTAGGTTAACTTTCTTGTTACGTTATTGTAAACACAATCTGATGTTTCTTTATTTCTCTCCCTTCCTATTCTTACTGTTCCATTCTTTATATACTAGGTGTTTTATTCTTTTCCTTTAGTTAGTTTTGGATAGTCTGCTTTCTTTGCTGTGATTTTATTTTCTCTGGTGACAGCTTTTTAGCCTTAGGAGTGCTTCCCTCTAGAGCAGTTCCTTTAAGATGTCCTGTAGAGGTGGTTTATGGGAGGCAAATTCTCTCAGCTTTCGCTTGTCTGGAAATTGTTAAATCCCTCCATCATATTTAAATGATAATCGTGCTGGATACAGTATTCTTGTTTCGAGGCCCTTCTATTTCATTGCGTTAAATATATCATTCTATTGTCTTCTAGCCTGTAAGGTTTCTGTTGAGAAGTCTGATGATCGTCTGTTGGATTTTCTTTTGAAGGTGATCTTTTTTGTTTCTCTAGCTGCCTTTAATACTCTGTCCTTATCTTTGATCTTTACCATTTTAATTATTATGTGCCTTGCTCGTGTCTTCCTGGTTACCTTGTGTCAGGAGATCTGTGGGCTTCCATGGACTGCGAGACTATTTCCTTTCCCATCACGGGGAAGTTTTCAGCAATTATTTCTTCAAAGACACTTTCTATCCCTTTTTCTCTCTCTTCTTCCTCTGTTACTCCTATAATGCGAATATTGTTCCGTTTGGAATGGTCACACAGTTCTCTTAATATTCTTTCATTCCTAGAAATCCTTTTATCTCTCTGTGCCTCAGCTGCTCTGTGTTCTTCTTCTCTGATTTCTATTGCATTAACAGTCTCTTGCATCTCATCCAGTCTGCTGCTGAGCCTGTCGATGGCTTGTCTCATTTCTGCATTATCTTTCCTGACTTCCCTCACTTCCTCCCTTAGCTCTTGCATATTTCTCTGTAGATCCATCAGCATGGTTATGACTTTTATTCTCAATTCTTTTTCAGGAAGATGCTGCATTTCCATCCCTTCAGATTCCTTCTCAGAGGGGGTCTGGATCTTGGGTATTTTTGTCTGTATCATGTTCTTCTGTCTTGTCATGTTCATAGGAGTGGTCGCTGGTAGGTGCCACGTATTTCATTGGGCTCTTTAAGGTTTAAAAAAAAGAAAAAAAAATAAAGCACCACCAAAAAAACAAGCAAGCCAAAAAAAAAAAAAAAAAGAAGGAAGAGAAGAAGAGAGAAGAAGAAGAAAGAAATGAAGGAAACAGAAGGTGAAAAGAAAAAAAAAAGGGCAGGAAATAAAACAAATGGGCAAAAAAAAGGGGGGGGCAAGAAATAAAACAAACGAGCAAAAAAAACCCCACCTGGAGTGGATTCTCCAATGTGCTGTAGGTGTCGCTGTTGCTCCACTAATTCCCAGCCACAGCCGTGCCGCTTTTTTTGTAGGTCTGTGCAGGGTAGAAACGAATGTGACGCTATTGTTTTCTGTATAAAGTTCCAGCATGGCTGCTCTCTTTTCTCTGTCACCAGCGAAGGGGACCGAAGTTTCCCAGGACTTCCAGCCTGCAGGGCTGAGCCCTCTGGGGTGATGGTGTTCCCTCGCTGGGCCCCCGCCTCTCTAAGACCGCTACAAATGGCGCACGCTTTTCTCTTGTCCCTGGGCGCTGGATGCACGGTCCCAGCACCTTCCCGGCTCAAAACCTGCACCTTCTGCCTCTCCAATGTCCGATGCACCGTGCGATGTTTGTCAGCGCCTCCGGCACTCCCGGCGCACACTACTGGGCCTGGTTATTTCACGGACCTGCTCTTCCACTCCCTCCCGGCTCTGAATCCTCTCCTTCTGCAGGCACGCTGGGCTGGGTGAATGTTCGGGTGCCACCGGGTTGTGGCTCCGTATCTTACCCGCCTCACGGGGTGCTGAGTCCTCCCAGGTGTGTCTGCACGCTGTGCACTTTCCTGTGTGCTCTGATTTCTCTTTTAGGAGTATTTGTATTTGTTGTATTTTCGTAGATTTATATAGTTTTGGGAGGAGATTTCTGCCGCCCTGCTCACACTGCCATCTTCCCAGAAGTCCCCATATGTCTGTTTTTATACCTGTACCATATTGTTTTGATTACCAAAGTTTTGTAATATATTATTTACATCATGGACTATGAAATACAAGTCAAACCTGCAATCAGATATTACCTTACACCTGTTAGAATAGCTCTTATCAAAAAGACAAAATATAACAAGTGTTGGTGAGCATTTGGAAAAAAATTAATCCTGTACACTGTTGGTGGGAATGTAATTTACAAAAAATAGTACGGAAGTTCTTCAAAAAATTAAAAATAGAAGTACTGTATCAACTAATAATTCCATGTTTACATATACAGTCAAAAGAAATAGACTGGATTTCAAAGCAATATCTGCATTCACATGCTCATTGTGGCATTATTCACAAGAGACAAAATATGGAAAAAAACCTAATGTCCACCAATAGGTGAATGGATTCCACACACACAATGGAATACTATTCAGCCTTAAAAAAGAAGGAAATCCCCCTATTTGTGACATTATTCTAAGTGAAATAAGCCAGACACAGAAAGACAAATACTGAATGACCTCACAGATATGTGGAATCTAAAAATAATCAAACTCAAAGAAACAGAATAGAATGGTGTTTGATGGGGGAGAGGAGGTAAAATGAGAGATTGGTCAAAGGGTGTGAAGTTTCACTTAGGCAAGATGAATGAGTTCTGGAGACCTAGTGTTCAGCATGGGGAAGATAGTTAAAAATATTGTGTTGTATACTTGATGTCTGCTAAAAAGGCAGATTGCCAATCTTCTCAGAGAGACACACACACACACACACAATGTAATTATGTAGAGGTGATGAGCTACCTTGATGGGGATGATCTTTTCACAATGTATGCATTAATCAAAACATCAGTTGTACACCATGAATATTTACACATGAATATGTACAATATGTGCATATTAAAGATATCTCAATGAGTTAAAAAAAGAAGGGAACACTGCATGCTGTAAACCTCCTCCATGTTCTTTCTGCACTGTGTCTATCACGCTTGTTATCACCTTCCTTCTGTGATAGCTATACTATTGTGCAGTGAGGAAAGCTTATCTGCCACAATATTTCTACATTTTGGCAGTGTTAAGAGTAAGTACAGTGAATTGTCATACAATATGATTGAGTCTCCATGGACTTTGTTAACTTTTCATATTAAACTTTATTGATGTTTTACAACTTCACACTGAGATTTTATGATGCTGTCTTTAGTGAAATTATTTTATAGAACTAATTAATCCTGTGAACTAAATTAATTGTTTTAAAACTTAACACCATGCAAAAGGTTATCTGGTTCTTAGAATAAAAATATGTGCAATGAAAATTTGAACAATCTAAGGACTGTTGAATGAAATATATTGAGTTTAATTATTCATTAATAATATTTTTATTTATTAATACAAATTGCTATTTATACAAAAGTCTCAAAGATCACAGAAAACCAAACAACTGGAAATATAACATGTTTTTTCTAGTTTTTCCCTCTATTATATATATTAATACAAAGCTGGGAAAAATATATTTTTCCCTACTACTTACTATAGTAGTTGCTGGGTTGGCCATTCTTACAATGAGCAGATCTAATTCTCCATAGAGAAGAAAGGTTGCCGTGAGTATGTTCTCCTTACCAACAACTAAAGATTTAGGACATTAAAAGTTTTAAGTTAAGACCTTTATTAATATCCTTGACTAAGTTCTGTAAAGCACATAAAAAGTAAGGGAATTAAGAGTCTCTTGACTGACTGAAGAAAATAATCCATGGAGTGGATTGATCTCCCACATGTAGATCAACTTCAAGAGATGTATTAAGTCAGTCTGATTTATCATAGGCATACCTTGGAGTTATTGGGGATTCGGGTTACAGACTCTTACAATAAAGTGGACATGGCATAAAGCAAGTCAAATGAATTTTTTGATTTCTCAGTATACGTAAAAGCTATGTTTACACTATACTATAGTTTATTAAGTGTGCAATAGCAGTATGTCCAAAATACCAATGTACACATCTTAATTAAAAAAAATACTTTATTGCTAAAAAATGCTAACCATCACCTGAGCTTTCAGCAAGTGGTAACCAATGATCACAGATCACTGTAAAAAATATAATAATAAAGAAAAAGTTTGAAATATTGTGAGAATCACCAAAATGTGGCACATTGGAAAAATGACGCCAGTAGGCTTGCTTGACTCACGGTTGTCTTGAATTTGTAAAAAAGTGCAAAACCTGTGAAGAGCAATAAAGCAACACACAACTGATTTCGACTTAAGCAAAGGTCATGAATATGCTTTACACACACACACACACACACACACACAATGTATGAACAAGTTATGTAATTCTCTGCAAAAGGGTTATTCATAAGTTCCTTTCCACATTATAGTTCCAACCTTGAGAGATTTGTTCAAACAATGCTACTGATTTTTCTTAAAGTTTTATTGAGATATATTTCAAATATTATTTAATTCACCAATTTAAAAAGTGCAACTCAACAGTATTCAGTATATTCAAAAGGACGTAACAATTAATTTTAGGACACTTTTATGACCTTCTAAAAACAGGGGACTTCCGGGAAGACGGCGGCATGAGCAGGGCAGCAGAAATATCCTCCCAACATGATATTTATCTACGAAAACACAGCAAATACATCTATTCCTAAAAGAGAGACCAGAATACACAGGAAAGTGCACAGCGTGCAGCTACACCTGAGAGGACTCGGCACCCCGAGAGGTGGTCTTAAAGAGCCCAGCTGACATACGTGGCAACTACCAGTGACCAATCTATAATCATGAAAAGACAGAGGAATATGGTTCAGACCAAAATCAACCAGACAACCCCAGAGAGGGAGCCTGAAGGGATGGAAATACACAGTCTTCCTGAAAAGGAACTCAGAATAAAAGTCATAACCATGCTGATAGACCTACAGAGAAATGTGCAAGAGCTGAGGGAGAAGTGAGGAAAGTGAGGAAAGACAACGCAGAAATCAGACAAGCGATCGACGGGCTTAACAGCAGACGGGATGAGATGCAAGAGACTGTTAATGGAATAGAAATCAGAGAACAGGAATACAGAGCAGCTGAGGCAGAGAGAGATAAAAGGATTTCTAGGAATGAAAGAATATTAAGAGAACTGTGTGACTAATCCAAACGGAACAATATTCGCATTATAGGAGTAACAGAGGGAGAAGAGAGAGAAAAAGGGATAGAAAGTATCTTTGAAGAAATAATTGCTGAAAACTTTCCCTCGCTGGGGAAGGAAATAGTCTTGCAGCCCACTGAAGCCCACAGATCTCCCAACACAAGGGACACAAGGAAGACAACAACAAGACACATAATAATTAAGATGGCAAAGGTCAAAGATAAAGACAGGGTATTAAAGGCAGATAGAGAGAGAAAAAAGATCACCTACAAAATAAAAACCCATCAGACTATCATTAGACTTCTCAACAGAAACCTTACAGGCTAGAAGAGAATGGCATGATATATTTAATGTTATGAAACAGAAGGGCCTCGAACCAAGAATATTGTATCCAGCACGATTATCATTTAAATATGATGGAGGGATTAAACAATTTCTAGACAAACGAAAGTTGAGAGAGTTTGCCTCTCATAAACCACCACTACAGGATATCTTAAATGGACTGCTATAGATGGAAGCACACCTAAGGCTAAAAAGACGTCACCAGAGAAAATAAAATCATAGCAAAGAAAGCAGACCAACCAAATACTAACTAAAGGCAAAGAATAAAACACCTAGTATAGAAAGAATGGAGGAGGAGGAATAAGAAGGGAGAGAAATAAAGAAACATCAGACAGTGCTTACAATAACTTAACAAGAAAGTTAAGTAAGATTGTTACATAGTAAATAAGCAACCCTTGAACCCTTGGTAAACACGAATCTAAAGCCAGCAATGGCAATAAGTACATATCTATCAATAATCATCCTAAATGTAAATGGACTGAATGCACCAATCCAAAGACACAGAGTAACAGAATGGATAAAAAAGCAAGACCCATCTATATGCTGCCTACAAGAGACTCACCTCAAATCCAAAGATGTACACAGACTAAAAGTGAAGGGATGGAAAAAGATATTTCATGCAAACAACAAAGAGAAAAAAGCAGGTGTTGCAGTACTTGTATCAGACAAAATAGACTTCAAAACGAAGAAAGTAGCAAAAGATAAAGAAGGACATTACATAATGATAAAGGGGTCAGTCCAACAAGAAGATATAACCATTATAAATATATATGCACCCAACACAGGAGCGCCAGCATATGTGAGACAAATACTAACAGAATTAAAGAGGAAATAGGCAGCAATGCATTCATTTTAGGAGACTTCAACACAGCACTCATTCCAGAGGACAGATCAACGATACAGAAAATAAGTAAGGACACAGAGGAACTGAACAACACACTAGAACAGATGGACCTAACAGACATCTACAGAACTCTACACCCAAAAGCAACAGGATACACATTCTTCTCAAGTGCACATGGAACATTTTCCAGAATAGACCACATACTAGGCCACAAAAAGAACCTCAGTAATTTCAAAAATATTGAAATCCTACCAACCAACTTCTCAGATCACCAAGGTGTAAAACTAGAAATAAATTTTAGAAAGAAATCAAAAAGGCTCACAAATGCATGGAGACTTAACAACACTCTCCTAATTAATCAATGGGTTAATGACCAAATCAAAACAGAAATCAAAGAATATATGGAGACTAATGACAACAACAACACAAAGCCACAACTTCTGTGGGACGCAGCAAAGGCAGTTCTAAGAGCAAAGTATATTGCAATCCAGGCCTATTTAAAGAAAAAAGAACATTCCCAAATGAATAGTCTAAACACACAATTACTGAAATTGGAAAAAGAAGAACAAATGAGGCCCAAAGTCACCAGAAGGAGGGACATAATAAAGATAAGAGAAGAAATAAATGAAATTGAGAAGAATAAAACAATAGAAAAAAATCAATGAAACCAAGAGCTGGTTCTTTGAAAAAATAAACAAAATAGATAAACCCCAAGCCACACTCAGTAAGAGAAAAAGAGAATCTACACACATAACCAGAATCAGAAATGAGAAAGGAAAAATCACGACGGACACCACAGAAATACAAAGAATCATAAGAGAATATTATGAGAATCTACATGCTAACAAGCTGGAAAACATAGAAGAAACAGAAAACATCTTAGAAAAATACAACCTTCAAAGACTGACCAAGCAAGAAACAGAGAAACTAAACAGACAAATCACCAGCAATGAAATTGAATCGGTAAACAAAAACTACCCATGAACAAAGCCCCCAGACCAGATGGATTCACCTCTGAATTCTACCAGACATATAGAGAAGAAATAACACCGATTCTCCTCAAAGTTTTCAAAAAAATAGAAGAGGAGGGAATACTTCCAAACTCATTCTATGAAGCCAGCATCACTCTAATACCAAAACCTGGCAAAGACCTCACCAAAAAACAAAATTACAGACCAATATCCTTGATGAACGCAGATGCAAAAATACTCAAGAAAATGTTAGCAAACCGAATTCAAAAATTCATCAAGAGGATCATACACCATGATCAAGTGGGATTCATCCCAGGGATGCAAGCATGGTACAACATTCGAAATCCATCAACATCATCCACCACATCAACAAAAAGAACAAAAACCACATGATCATCTCCATAGATGCTGAAAAAGCATTTGACAAAATTCAGCATCCATTCCTGATTAAAACTCTCAACAAAATGGGTATAGAGGGCAAGTACCTCAACATCATAAAGGCTATATATGACAAACCCACAGCTAACATCATACTTAATGGCGAGAAGCTGAAAGCTTTTCATCTAAGATCGGGAACAAGACAGGGATGCCCACTCTCTCCACTGTTATTCAACATAGTACTGGAGGTCCTAGCCACAGCAATCAGACAAAACAAAGACATACAAGGCATCCAGATTGGTAAAGAAGAAGTCAAATTGTCACTATTTGCTGATGACATGATACTGTACATAAAAAACCCTAAAGACTCCATTCCAAAACTACTAGAACTAATATCTGAATTCAGCAAAGTTGCAGGATACAAAATTAACACACAGAAATCTGTTGCTTTCCTATACACTAATGATGAACTAAGAGAAAGAGAAATCAGAAAAACAATTCCATTCACAATTGCATCAAAAAGAGTAAAATACCTAGCAATAAACCTAACGAAGGAAGTGAAAGACCTGTACTCTGAAAACTACAAGACACTCCTAAGAGAAATTAAAGAGGACACTAACAAATGGAAATGCATCCCATGCTCTTGGCTAGAAAGAATAAATATTGTCAAAGTGGGTATACTACCTGAAGGAATCTACAGATTCAATGCAATCCCTATCAAACTACCAACAGCTTTCTTCAATTAACTGGAACAAATAATTCTAAAATTCATATGGAACCACAAAAGACCCTGAATAGCCAAAGCAATACTGAAAATAAGGAATAAAACAGGGGGAATTACGCTCCCTGACTTCAAGCTCTACTACAAAGTCACAGTAATCAAGACAATTTGATATTGGCACAAAAGCAGACCCACAGACCAGTTGAACAGAATAGAAAATCCAAACATTAACCCAAACATATACAGTCAATTAATATTTGATAAAGGAGCCTTGGATATACCATGGGGAGATGACAGCCTCTTCAGCAGCTGGTGTTGGAAAAACTGGACTGCTGCATGTAAGAGAATGAAACTGGACTACTGTCTAGCCCCATACACAAAGGTAAAGTCAAGGTGGATCAAAGACCTTAATGTAAGTCATGAAACCATAAAACTCTTAGAAGAAAACATAGGAAAAAATCTCTTGTACATAAACATGAGCAACTTCTTCATGAACATATCTCCCTGGGCAAGGGAAACAAAACAACAATGAACAGTTGGGACTATATCAAGCTGAAAAGCTTCTGTACAGCAAAGCACACCATCAGTAGAACAAAAAGATATCCTACAGTATGGGAGAATATATTCATTAAAAACGTATGTGATAAAGGGTTGACATCCAAAATATATAAAGAACTCATGCACCTTAACAAACAGAAAGCAAACAATCCAATTAAGAAATGGGCAGAGGACATGAATAGACACTTCTCCAAAGAAGAAATTCAGATGGCCAACAGGCACATGAAAAGATGCTCCACATCGCTAATCATCAGAGAAATGCAGATTAAAACCACAGTGAGATATCACTTCACACCAGTGAGGATGGCCAACATCCAAAAGACCAACAACCACAAATGTTGGCGAGGATGTGGAGAAAAGGGAACCCCCTTACACTGCTGGTGGGACTGCAAATTAGTTCAACCATTGTGGAAGGCATTATGGAGGTTCCTCAAAAAACTGAAAATAGAAATGTCATTTGACCCAGGAATTCCACTCCTAGGAATTTACCCTAAGAATGCAGCAGCCCGGTTTGAAAAAGACAGATGCACCCCTATGTTTATTGCAGCACTATTTACAATAGCCAAGAAATGGGAGCAACCTAAGTGTCCATCAGTAGATGAATGGATAAAGAAGATGTGGTACATATACAAAATGGAATATTATTCAGCCATAAGAAGAAAACAAATCGTACCATTTGCAACAACATGGATGTAGCTAGAGGGTATTATGCTCAGTGAAATAAGCCAAGCTGAAAAAGACAAGTATCAAATGATTTCACTCATATGTGGAGTATAAGAACAAAGGAGAAAACTGAAGGAACAAAACAGCAGCAGACTCACAGAACCCAAGAACGGACTAATAGTTACCAAAGGGAAAGGGACTGGGGAAAATGGGTGGGAAGGGAGGGATAAGAGGGAAAAAGGGGCATTACGATTAGCAGATGTAATATTGGTGGGGTGCATGGGGAGGGCTGTACATCTCAGAGAACCCAAGTAGTGATTCTATAGCATCTCACTACGTTGATGGACAGTGACTGTAATGGGGTTGGTGGAGGTACCTGATGAAGGGGTAGTTCAATAACCATAATATTGCACACGTAATTTTAGATTAATGATAATAAAATATATTATATTAAAACAAACAAACAAACAAAAACACTCCATACCCATTAGCACTTACTCCACATTTTCATCCAACTCCACCATTCCCTACCTCCAGCCCTAGGCAATCACTAACCACCTTTTTGTCTATAGATTTGCCTATTCTGGACATTTAATACAATAGGATAATAAAATATGTGCTCACACTTAGCAAAACATTTTCAAGGTCCATCCTTGCTATAGCATGAATCAATACTTCATTCCCTTTTATTTTCAAGTAATATTCAATAGCATGGATATACCATATTTCATCTATCCATTCATTAGTTTATGTACATTGAGTTGTGTTCATCTTTTAGCTATTATTAGTAATGCTGAGAAAATCATTCATTTTTTTGTTTGGACTTGTTTCCATTTTTATTTGGTATATATCTACGATTATAATTGCTAGATCATATGACAGCTCTTGTTTAACTTTTGAGAAATGTCCATATTCTTTCAAAGTGGCTGCTAATTTTACATTTCCTCCAGCAATATATGAAATTTGCAATTTCTCCACATCTTCACCAACACTTTTTGTATACCTTTTTTGTTTATTATGTACATGATCTGAAGTTCCCTTATTGCTAATTATGTTGAGCATCTTTTCATGTACACTAGCCTTTTGTATACCTTCTTTGAAGAAATGTCTATTCAGATTCTTTGTCCATTTTCTAATGGAGTTGTCTTTTAATTATTGAGTTGAAGAATTCTTTATATATTCTAAATAGAATCTCTTATCAGATATATGACTTAAAAATACTTTCTCCCATTCTGAGTTGTCCTTTCACTTTTTTGATGGTGTTCTTGCAAGCACTAATTTTAAACATGTTACAAAGTTCTATTTTATCTACTTTTTTCTTTGGTTCTTTTAAGTACCATATTGAATAATCTTGGCTTAACTCTAGGTCATGCTAATTTATTCCTATGTGTTTTTCTAAGAGTTTTGTAGTTTTTGTTTGTACATTTAGAACTTTTATCCATTATGAATTAATTTTGTAGATGGTGTGAAGAAGGGGTCCAAATTCATTCTTTTGTTTGTGGTTATTCGGTTATCCCAGAACCATTTGTTGAGGAGACTATTCTTTTCCCATTTAATTGTTTTGATACTCTAGATGAATACTGATTATATTTTGAAGATGATTTTTGTTATATTGGCTACCTTAAAAAACAATTTTATGTATGTTATCCCTGTAACTGTGCAAATCTTAACCTATGAAAAAAAAGTTTATTACTAATTGATAACTATACTTTGTACAGTTTCATGATTATTTTAACTCCTTTGAGATTATAAATGTACAATATTAGTCAAAGATGCCCTTCATATCTTATTGTTTATAATTTTAATCAATTTTAACAATATAAGAGTTCTCCTGTGTGTGTATATGTTCCTGCATGTGTGTTCATGTGTTCATGTGTGGGTGTATCTCTGTGTGAGGCAGAGAGAAAGATTATGCATAATTGTATATCTGAAGTAAGAATGTGCTAAATTCTGTTGTTGACATATAATAGTCATATTATATAACATGAGTTAGTCTCATGTGAATTAAGTTTTAGAATCAACTAGTAAGTGGACAAAAATCAAAATTCACCTGTAAAATCTCTTAAATTGGCTGTCGGGTTATTAAAATTTCAATAACCAAGATTATTATTATTTTTTAGTTTGAATTTTAGAAGTTGGAATGGAGATTGAAAGCCGATAAGCTGCTGTCACATTCATATTATTGTATCACAAAAGCACAGCTAGTAATTACCTTCTCTCACTCATCTTTATGAAAGAAGCCCTGTTCAAAAAAATATCTGCTGAAACAGATGGATAGAAAAAAATCTAGCTAAGGCATAAAGACCATTAAATTTCAGACCAATTGTTAATTCTATGCACTAATAAGGTTCATGATATTTACCCATAGAAGTCACAGTTAGTCCCTTGTTACAAATTACTATCTCTTACTTTACTTGTAGTTCCTAATTATCCAGCAGCAATATAATGTAGCTGAAAGTAACTGGAAGAAAAATAAATCTTTAATAAATTATGGAAAGGTCCAAAATTAGACAACTGCAGAGCCCCTGAGATTATCATTGAAATATATTACATTTCCAACCGAGGAAAGTGCAAATTTTCTTCAGTATACTCAGCTTTAGGACATAAGAATGAATGCACTTCATGTTAGAAGTACTTCCACAGAACATGATGAACATAAAATCTTGTTCTGCAGAGCCACCCAGTTGCCAAGTAACATCGGCTCTATCTCTAGAGCATCCCTCATCCTTTACCTTTACTTGATACTGACAGCGGCTGTATGTTCTCTAAAATTTATCAGTCTTGTTTTTGCTCCTTCTATTTCCATTCCTTCCCTGATCTATATCCTTTAAAGCAAAATTTTATAATGTTACTCCATTAAAACACAATAAATAAACAAAACAAATCCCTCAGTGTTTCACTATTGCCAACAAATGAAGAGGAAAGAGGCAAAGCAGGGAGCTGAGGCTCCTATACTTCTTGGATATCAGCTTCTGACTGAAGTGGTTTATTTGATTATTGGTTGAATAAACACTTCTGAAAGATAATTAACCACTATCCTAGGGTTTATATTTGACTCAGAGTATATGTAGTTTTTGCCATTGTTTTAGTCCTTGTCTTATGAGAAGTAGATGCCAATATTGGATTAAACGTGCATGAATTTTATTAGGGGAACAACCTGTGAGCAAAACTTGGAGGAGCCAGGATAGGAGAGGAGGGCTGTCAGATCATGATGCAGATGTGGTCTCAAAGTGAAGGAAAGGGGTGGGGTGCAAGCATCTTAGTCGGCAATGAAGTGATCAAGAAAATAAAACAAAACTGTCAGGGGACTTCTCAAGCCAACATTCTCCTAAGAGGAATGCAGTCTCCCAAGAATGGGCCTGCCTTGAAATCCCTGCTGTGTTTAATAACTGGTTGAAAGTAACTATGGGAACCATGAACTTGGGGCAAATGCAATGTTGAATGTGGGGCACAGTACCTAGATTCCCCCATACCTAGAGGTTAAAATACTACATTGTCATGGCTGTCACGGGTGACCAATGTACCCTCAAAAAAAAAAAAGATTTATATCCAGATCATATACAAATTTATATCTTCTAAGGTTGTAATAGCTGAGAAACACCTAAAGGAATTATTATATGGGAAATTTTTGTTTTTCTTTAAGAAAATAAATTTCCATTAAACAAATTAAAATACATACTTTTCATGGTACACTACTTCTGAGTATTTAATTCATCAGAGTCCACTTGAAATTGTAGAGCAAGCTTTAACACAAGTATTTCACAGTGATTATCCCATCTTACATTCCCACGAGCAACATACCAAAGTTTTAGTTTCTACACAGCTTCACCAACACTTGGCAATGACAGACTTTTGAATTTTAACCAATATGGACAGACTTTTGAATTTTAACCAATATGGTAAGTATAGAGCTCTATCATATAGATCACACTTTTGATATCATTTTTAAGAACTTTTTTGCCTTACCCAAAGTTACAAAGGTTTTCTCCTATGTTGTCATTTAATTACAGTTCTTTTTCTGCATTTAGTTCTCTTACCATTCTGACTTGATTTTTGTATATGATACAAAGTATGGATCAGTTCTCTTTTTAAAAACATAACATCATTTGCTGAAATTATTCTAATTTCTCCATTGAATTGCCTTTTCACCTTCATAAAAAAATCAGTTGTCAATAAATATTAGCTGTCTATTCTGTTCCATTGATCTCTTTGTCTATATTTATGTTAATATCATACTTAATTCCTATAGCTTTAGAGTCAAACAATTTTATCTCTAATTTTTTTCTTCATATTTGTTTTGACTATTGTACAGGTTATTTTTATTTCAATATGCACTTTAGAATCTTCCTCAATTTTTACAAAAAAAATCTGCTGTTATTTCATTTTGGATTGTGTTGAATATTTAGATAAATTATGGGAGAATTGGCATCTTAAGTATATTGGATCTTCTTTTCCATGAACATAGTATATCTCACCATTTATTCAATTTGTTTTAACAGTGTATGGTAGGTTTAAGCATACAGTTCTTTTTCTTTTTCTTTTTTATTAAGGTATCATTGATATACACTCTTATGAAGATTTCACAGGAAAAACGATGTAGTTATTACATTCACCCTTATTATCATGTCCCCCTCACATGCCCCATTGCAGTCACTGTCCATCAGTGTAGTAAGATGTCACAGAGTCCCTATTTGTCTTCTCTGAGCTACCCTGTCTTCTCCGTGACCCCACACAGACCATATATAGAAATCATGACACCCCACAATCCCATTAAGCATACAGTTCTTATAATTTTTGTCAGATTTACCTGTGAATGTTTCATGCTATTAAAATGATATTTTAAACTCTGATTTCTCCATTTTCTTGGCTAGTACTATTGATTTTCTATATTGGTTCTGTGTTCCTAATTTAAACTACTAAATGACTTATTCTAGTACGGTTTTTTTTGGTAGATTCCTACTTTTATAGATTTTCTATTTAAAATATCATGCCTTCTCTAAATAGAGACAGTTTTACTTCTCTTGTGATCAGGGTAACTTTGCTTAGTTTCCAGCCTTACTTCACCAACTAGACCCCTCAGTAAAATGGAGAATAGAATTGGTAAGAGTGGACACCCTTCCCTTGTTCCTGAACATAGAAGGAGAGCTTTCAGTCTTTCACCATTAAGTATGATGTTATTCAGAGGCTTCTTTAGATACCACTTATCAGGTTGAGAAAGGTCAGTTGTATTGCTGACATTTTACCAAGAAAGGCTTCGTAATATACCATGTGTTTTATCTGCATCTTTTGAGATAGCTTTATGGTTTTCTTTTTTAGTTTGTTAATAAGATGGCATTTCTGGGATAAAACCCACTTGGCCTTGATATATTAACTATCATATATTGTTGGACTCGATATTAAATTTTAAGTAATATCAATATTAAGTAAATTTAAATAATGGTAAAGGTAAATATTTAATAAATAATAATAATAAATAATAAATAAACATTTACCATAACTGGTGGTCTTCGTTTATATGTTAATCCATATTTTCTTGGTATTTTCCTTATGCCTTTGTTAGTCATGTCTTGTACTATAGGTCTGGTGGTAATATACTATGTCTGCTTTTGTAGGTCTGAAACTTTTGTTTAATTTGTTTTTGAAAGACGTTTTTACTGGAGATGAAACCCCAAGTTGATATGTATTTTTCTTTTTCTTTCTGTACTTGATAGATGCTGCTCCACTGTTTTTATCACTTTCATTTTGTCTGACAAGAAAATTCTATCATGCCCTTCTTTGTTCCTCTGAAAGCAGTGTGATTTTCCCCACTCTGGTTGCTTTTAAGATTTTCTGTTTATTAATAGTTTTGAATATTTGATTAGAGTGTGCATTGCTACGGGTTCTTCATGTTTCTTGTCCTTTGGGTTTGATGAATTTCTTCGATCTATGGATATGTAGTTTTCATCTTGTTTGGAAAAATATTGTCCATTTCTCCTGTCCTTCCCTGTGAGGATGCTAATTCCACATATATTAGGATTCTTGAAGTTATTTTACAGCTCCCTGATGCGGTTTTTATTTTTTATTTGAATATGTGTTTCTTTTGAATAGCTCCTTTTGTTTATTTTGAACAGTTTCTATTGCTATGTCTTAAAGTTCATGAATCTTTTCTTTTGCAATGTCTAATCCTCTGTTAATCCCTTCAAGTGTATTTTTCATCTCAAACATTGAAATTTTCATCTCTAGAAGTTCATTTGCAGTCTTTTTATTTCTTCCAGGTAACTACCTAAGTCACTGAACATATGAAATATAATTATAATAACAGCTGTAATAATCTTATCTTGTCATCTTAGTATCTATGTCAATTTGGGTATTTTTAAAATTCATTTACATTTCTCCTTAATACATGTCATATGTATGCATGCCCTAAGTTTAGATTGTATACCTAACATTGTGAGTTTTACCTTGATGGGTGGTGGTTATTATTGTATATCCATAAGTGCAAGAATTCCTATAATTATTTTTGAGCCTTGACTTTTTAATAAATTTCTTTTTTCTTAGACTAAGTGGGGTTTGAATAGGTAGGACTGCTAAGAATTAATGATTGAATAATACCAAAGATTGCTTGATACTACTTACATCTGCCTAGAAAGATTTTAAATGACTTATGAATACGATATTTATTTCTCTCCTGCCAAAATGTAAATAGTTATTATTACTGGACCATTTAGCACACTGTAAGTAACAATTATAATTGGCTCAATATTTTCTTGGAAATATTAATCCAGATCCAGATATTTGAATGCCATCACTTGAAACAGTAGTAGTTTACACATTTGCTATTTTTCTGAACATTCTCTTCTCCCTTTAATAAAATGATGCAATTAAATTTGACTCTCTAGATTATTGAGAAAAATATAAGAACATACAAGGAGCAAAATATAAAGTGCTTTGAAGTATTTACGTAGGTCATAAACCTGTGTCTTTTCCTATATCTTAGTGTTCTGTTCTTATTTTTTTGTATTTATCACTTCCATCATTGCCAGGCTCCTGCTTGGACACTATCCAAGGCATTTTGACACTTTAGTATGCCTCTGCCTATAGTGTTTTGAATTATAGAGATTAAACGACTTCGTGTTTAAGTCTCTTTCTATACACTGGGCTTCTTACTGATGCAAAAGTAGATCTGCTTTCCAGTGGTTACTGAAATGCATTTAGTTTGAAACTCAGGGGAAAAAAACAAGAAAATTTATGCTCAGCACTATGAGGGTTCATAGCAGTGCCAGAGTTTACCCCCTGTTTTGCTTTTCACATTTGCACCTACCCATGGGGCAATGACTATTTATTATCCTTTTATCCCTAGATAAACTCCTCTAATTTCTTTACTCTGGCTTGTAGGAACTTAAATATTTCCTCTTCTGATATGAGTTCAGGGAGTTGCTCAGCTTATTACTTTCTGTTCTTCTTTGCTAGCCTTTTGAAGTCTTACTTTACACATCTGAGATCACTTTGTGATGTGCCAAGTTTTCTAGACTAAACAAGACTCCTCGGAGTTGTCTCTTTAGTGTGTTTTAACTTAGAATGTGCTACAAGGGAGAGAGCAGCCGTTAGTTTCATGTACACATCTTCTCCCAGTTTATCAATTAAACAGTAATCTGGGTATTACTGTAAAGGAATTCTTCAGATAGAATTTAAGCCATAATCAGTTAATTCTGAATTAATCAAAAGGAGGTCACCTGGGATGGGCCTGATTTAATCATATGGAAGCCAATTTCTCTCCAACCCATAACTCCCAGTTCTGGTCTGCAGGCTGGAGCGGGCAGGGCTCTTCTGCCCCAGCTGGGCCCCACAGGCAGGGCGGGCTGGCCACCAGGACTCAAGCAGTTGCTTCTCAGATGCTCTGGCAGGATGCACCTGGGGTCCTGGCATTAACAGCGCGGTGGGTACTGGTGGGTGCTGGGTGCTGGTAGACAATCCCTAAACATCATTACTCTGCTGGCTCCAAAGAAGCTGCAGTCTGGGTGCTCCTCTGTGTCCACCCTCAGCCAATGTGGGGCCCAGGGAGACTGGCCTTGGCCCACAGTCAAATGGACTTCCAGCTTTGCCTGGCTGAGAAACCATGCAGTCAGTCACAAATAGGGCGTAGGCTGGGCTGGGGCACATAGAGGGGCATGCTTGCTGGTGCTGTGTGGGGCCAGGGTACAGCAGCCTTCCCATGGGCCCTGTGTGCAGGCCTCCTGGCCACCAGAGAGGCTGAGACGCCACTTGGCACTGTCCCAAGACCTACCAAGGCTCTAGCTTCCCCCTCTGGACACCAGGCTGCACCTTTCTATGGCTGCATGTTGAGAGCAGAGAAACAGCTCCTTGTCTCTGTGTTGGGTGTTGGGTTTGGGGTTGCCCAGGGAGCAGAGAGGAGGCAGAGGTCGGCACAGTGGTGACGTCTGAAACATGAGCTGGCATAGCTGTCAGGATCTGGAGCTGCTCCGTGAGGCCCAGAGGTGCCACCCCACGTGAGCAGCGGGAAGCTGTCCCCAGAGAGCTCAAAAATCCAGGGTGAGTCAGACACAAAGCTGCTGGGCAGCTTCTGCTGGGGCCCGTGGCCCCTGACTGTGACCCCAATCCTGTCCTGGGATGTGCCCAAGGAAAGCGGGGTGCCCTCTGGAAGACAAGGTCACTCCAGGCACAGCAGAAATGCTCATGACCACTGAGCACTGCCAGCAGCCAGCTGTCCCCCTGTGGCTCTGGTCCCGCGTGGCGCCGGGTCTCAGGAGCATGGCGCCGGGCTAGAGCACAGCCAGGCCCCCGCGTGTGGTGGCAGAGTGACAAGGCAGTGCGGGGGCGAGGGTGAAAGGCAGACCCAGTTCAGGGGGCCCTAGGAGGTGCAGCGTCCCCCTGGGGGGCTGAGTCTCCACCTGCTGCCGCCATCGCTGAGCACGAGCACCCCAGGGGTCCCCCCGCCGGTCGCATCGCTGCCGCTTCCCCAGGACTGCGGCCCCCCCGCCTCCTCACGAGGAACTGACGGGCAGTCCAGGTGCTCTCCTGTCCCCAGACCCATCTTCAAACCCCCAAGTCCCGGCACCATCCAACGCGCCACCCAGGTGCTGAGGACAGCTCTGCCTGGCACGGAGGCGCTCGGATGTCTGCCTAATAATGGCCCACAGACCAGCGCTGAGGCCATGCTCGCTGTAACCCGAAAAGGCGAAGGAGGGAAGGCTGCGGCCCAGCCGGTGGGGACCCCCACCCCCAGGCCCATGGCGGCTCCGACTCCCCGGAGCAGGATGGCTGTTGCGGCCCCCGCCCTGCGCGGGCCGGGATGTGGCTCCGGCCCTGGGCCAGGTCGCCCCGCCGACCCCGTGCCCCCTGTCTCCCCAGGATATCGAGAGGGCTTTCTCTGGAAGCATGACAGGGACAACGGGCAGTTGTTAAGCCGGAAGTTCGTGCTGACGGAACAAGAGGGGGCCCTGAAGTATTTCAACAGAAACGACAGGAGCCGGGCCAGGGCAGCGCCCTGCCTTTCTCCGGGGGCTCGCGGGGGCGGGACGTGCGGCACTGCCGCGGCCTCAGCTGCCCTCGCGCAGTGTCCGGGAACTCTGCGCTGCGCACCCACGACGGCTGCCCCAGCCCCGGGGACACCCCAGCCTGCCGCTCCATGGCCTCCTCCTGGGGCCAGGCTGGTTCGGCCATGCCGGGGCAGAATGGCCAGCCCTCCCTGGTGGGCGCTCCCGGGCCTGAGCGGCGGGGCTGGCTGCCGTCGGCGGTCACCCCCCCCAGCAAGCACATGTGGAGGTGACCCTGGGCCCCCCAGGCAGCATGTGGGAAAGGGCGCAGGGACCTAAGGCTGGCCGAGCGCCTCCCACCCAGACCAGCTCCAGGTCAGAACGTGGCCCCGCGAGCGGCCCACAGGACTGTAGGGCGGGGCGCTGGGCAGGCCAGACGGCACCTGTCTGCTCGAGCCAGCGGAGCTCTGCCTCCTTGTTAGCTCCTCCCTCCTCGTGCCCCGGGCGGGGGAGTGTGGCCGGAGACTGAGACCCGGAAGCCCAGCGCGGAGAGGATGCATAACTCGCCCAAGGACACACAGCGGGGCTTGCGCGTCCCCGCCCCGCCCCACTCCGGCCCTCCCCGCCCCACTCCGGCCCTCCCCGCCCCACTCCGGCCCTCCCCGCCCCGCCGCCATCTTGCGCCTCGCCGCCTCCTTGCGCCTGGAGGCTCCCTGCTTTCCAGGCCTAGGAGCCCAAGGCCAGCATGAAGATCGAGCATCTGAACGCCACCTTCCAGCCAGCCCAAATCGGCCACCCCCACGGCCTGCAGGTCACCTACCTGAAGGACAACAGCACCCAGAATATCTTTGTTTACCACGAGGTCGGAAGCTGGGTGCGCGGCTTCTGCTTCTGGAAACTCATGGCCAACTATTTCCACAGTGCACATCTTTTCTTTGGTTTTTATCTCTTGATAAACATTTTCTTTGGTTTTTGGTTTTTATCTCCTGATGAACATTTTCTTTGTTTCTTTTTTTTCTCTTGATAAACATTTTGTCATCTGTTATACGGTCACCAAATAGCTAGGCCCGTGACTTATTCATAATTCACGGGAGTGATTTCATATACCTTTGACAGTTCCACAGTGCTTCTGACAGTTATGCACTTTATTTTTGTCTCTGGGAGGCTGAGAGTGGGGCTCTCATGACCTCAGCTGCCTACCCAAGGCTCTGCTATTGCGCAGAGGGTGTGCTTGGTGGAGGATAAGGATCAGGTCTCCAGGCGTGCTGCCTTCCACCTTAGTGAGCTGAGGGCAAGGAACTGAGCAGTTCCACGAAAGGGACAGTAATGAGCGAGAAAAGGGTCTTAAGCAGAGAGTGGAAGCCTGGACCATGCTTTCTGGCCCCCATCCATGCCTTAGATATAAACATAATCCTCACTTATAACCTCTTTCTCTATGTCAGGTACCAGGCTAAAAGTACATGGCATACAATTTTTTTCCCCCTCACATCCACTAGAATCCTGACAAGTAGGAAATGTTAGTCCCATTTACAGATGAGGATACTGAGACTCAGAGACATCAAGGTCCTTTCCCAAAGGTTGTGAGTGGTGGGTTCAGGATTTGAACTTTGGAGTCTACATGAGTACCCCCTCCTCTGCCACTTTACCTGGTCTGCGAAGTGAGTTTGTAATCCCTCCCCGGTTGTTGTTTTTGGGGATAAGAGGAAATAACACCTGTGAAACCCTTGGTAGCAGTAACTGAGTTCCTTTCTTCCTTCGTCCTCCTCAACCCACCCCCCCTGAGGGCACCTCTGCCTCCTCAAATCTCCCCTGCCTTCCCTGGGGTTGACTGTTCTGCAGGTTGGACAGGTGACCTGGGGAGCTCCTGCTCAGGCTGTGGGCACTTTGAGCCCTTTGAATATTAGTAGCTTTGGCTGGATTGGATGAGCCCTACTAGGTTGCAGTCCAGGGATTGAAAAAACAGGCACACATGTGTGCAGACAAGCACAGTGGGCTCACATATCCCTGCACGTGCACATGCACATCTGGTGTTCACATGGGTACAAGACTTGAGCACGTGTGCATGGGGCATGAACATGCACGTGGCCCTGCATGTGGACACTTTCCCCTGAGCCATCATACATCGCTCTGGTGAGTCCGAGGGCACATGGTAGGAGAAGACCACAGCAGATGGGAGAGATTTGGACTAAGGTTGGGAGAAAGAGTGGCCGTAAGGCTTGCTGGGAGAAGAGGGAAAAAGTAGAGGGTGTGGACCCCCAGGGACATTCAGACATCCTCCAGTACCTGCACCACTCACGGCCACAGCCACAGTCATGAAGATCCAACCCATTCATGGAGCAGACAAAGAAAGCGAGACCCAGAGGGGCCATCGCCCTGTGTAAGGACACACCATGTGTAGATGGCAGAGTCAGGGTAGAACCCAGGCTCCTGAGCCAAGACAGGTTCCCCTGAACTGTGAATCTGAGGCAAGGACTTGCTAGAAGTGGTGTGGAAGGTGATGCAGGGTGTAGGAACCGGGCAACTGGGAGAGTGACATGGGGAAAGAGGAAGCCAATGCAAGGGAGTAGGATCCAGGTTGCCACTGTGGCACCATGAGATCATATCTGCCAAGTCCTCTGCAGAGTGCACAGAGGCCTCCCAGAGCTGCCTGTCACCTCCGATCCCCCCAGCTGTGGAGGCTCACCCGGAATGGAGGTGCTGATTCCCCTAAGCTGCACATGCATGAGGTCCCAATGAGCTCTGTGGTTACCCCCACACCTAGGCAAAGATTGAACATGTCCTTGAGCACAGTGAGACAGTCGTGGCTGAAATCAAGGGGTCAGGAGCAAGGGAGTTGGAATCAGTGGTGTCAGTTGCATTCTGGGCACCAAAATGCATCTGCCGTTTACATCAGCTTCCTTTGGGCAACACCTTGATAATTCACCCATCTGTGCTCCCTGCGCTGGCAGGATTGCTCACTCTGAATAATACCAGATAACATGTACTAAGCCTGTGCTATATGCCAAGCCCTGTTCCTATCACTTTACATATATGAACTCATATAAACCTCCCAACCACCCTGCAAAGTCAGTATATTATTGTTTCCATTTTACAGATGAGAAAACTGAGGCACAGGTAGTAAATGGCAATGGTTGAATACAAACCTGGGTCTGAAGTTTGAGTCTCTAGTTCCCCTCTTACAATACCCCCACTCCCAGCCCAGGAGGGTTGCCTGATACCCCAAGAAGAGCTGTGGGATATTTCATGTGGCCAGCAGCTGGCTCAGGGCACCTTCTGGGGAGGTCTTTGGGGCAGAGCATATGCCTAGCACCCCAGAGAATGGGGCTCCCTTGGGGAGTGTCAGGGGAGAGTGTTAACCCCTGCAGGCTTCCCCTGGGACTGCTCTGTGCAGATGCTTCCCAGCTCTTTCCTCTGCCTCTGGCTGCCCGCCGGGGCCTGGGTCTCGGTGGAGTCTAGTCTCACAACCTGGAGATGCAGGCATAAGAACTGGCAAGAAATAGACACCCAGATTAAGGATCAAGGGGCCACTGCAGCTTGATTTCCAGCAGCTGTGACGAGAGAGCTGCTAGGTCACTGATAGCCGGGAAGCCCGCCAAGCCACAAGTGCCTGCTGATTGCTTCTGAATGCACCCCTCCCTGGGAGCTCAAGGCCTGCTCCCCTCTGCTCACTAGAGCAAGGGGTCAAGGCTTACTGAGTGGGCGCAGATGCAGTGGGGGAGGCGGCGCTGGCTGAGTGTTTACTCTGAATGAGGCTGTGTTACAAACAACACTGCATGTGATCCTTACAGGCCTGGGAGGTGAGTGTTTCCGCCTTACAGATAAAGATATGGATACTGAGAAAAGTGAGGCCACGTGTCCTACATTACACAGCTAGTAGGGTCAGAGCAGGGATCCCAGCCCTGGTCTGGCCGACTCCCAAGCCTGGCCTCTTAGCCTCTGTTATGCTAGAATAAGCACTGCAGCCACTGTTTATGGAGCATTCTGAGCAAGCTTCAATTAAGGGTTTTTATAGATACCATCTCATTTAATCTTTGCAGCAGCCCATTTTATGGATGAGGAAACAGGCTCAGAAGAAATGAAACCAACTGCACAAGATTACATGGCTCAGAAGCAGGAGAGTTGGATTTAGAACCCACATCTGGCTGCCCTGTATTACTCTGACCATCGTCCTGCCTCCAAAACCCCTCTAAGGCCCCCACTCCAAATAAAGTCAGGACAGATGGGTGACAAATCTTCCTAGAACACCCAGCATGAATCATAACACCCTCCCTGCAGCCCCTGTGATCTGTGTCCAGGTTGTTCAAACCTCCCTCTCTGTGTACTGCCAGAGGTAGAAAATGGGGTCAAAGTCTCCAGCAGCAGAGTGAATGCAAGATGACAGTCCTGTGGCTGGCAGGCCTGGGGGCAGGAGGGAGTGGAAATGGGTTAGTATCTGGGGCAGTGCTGACCCACTTTGTGGCTTGTTTTTCTAAGCCTTCCTTGGGCCCCTCATCCCCTGCCCATCTGGACTGGGTGAGTGGGCTCACCCCCACCCACAGGAGACCTGGGGACACTGGGACAAGCCATCCCCCTTTGCCTCTGCTGGGGAAAGCATGCGCCTGGTGCACTCAGTGCCAAGGAAGGCTGCCTGAGAGACTGCAGCATGCCTGCCTTAGCAGGAGCAAGGGCTGACTCAGCAGGCCCTGGGAGCCATTCCAAGCCAGTGGTTTCTAAACATGCATAAGAAGGACATACTCACAGACAACTGGGAAAACTTCTGCTATTGGTTAAGGCCCCACTCTGTGCCAGGAACTTTATATACCTCATAAAGGATGGTTGCAACATGTGGAGGTATCAGGATTATGTTCAGTATCCCTATTACAGATGAGGAAAGGGAGGGTCAGAGAGGTTCAGTGACTTGCCTGGGGTCACACAGTAGGTCTGCTTTAATTTTTTAATTAAAAAATGTAATGCTTTTAAACGATAAAGTGATTTAAGCCCAGGTGTTTCTGCTTTCAGAGACCCCAGCTTTTCCCCCATCCCATATTGAGGCTCACCAGATCTCTATTCCAGAGCAGTGGCTCCTAGTCATGGAGGAATTTATTAAAAATCCAGAATTCCCTGGGAGATTCTGAACTGGCAAGTCAGGGATGGGTCCTGGGGTCCTGGATTTGTTAGAAGTTTCTGCTGGGATTGGGAGCCCCATTTTAAGGAGGTCCTTGGTCTGAGTGTGGTCATCAGTTTCTATGTGGACTGCTTTATAAGCAGGGACGAGGTGTCCTTCTGTCTTTATGTGGGCTGAGTGCCCTGGACTTGGAGACCAGGGAACAAAATGGCAGGAATCCCCAGAATGTGAGTGTCTTTGTTCTCTGAGGGCCAGACCTCTTGAAAGCTCTCCAGGTCCAGTGCAGCAAGGGGGCCTCAGGTGACAGGCTCACGGAGGGGCTGCAGCTCAGGTGAAGGCAGCCAGGTGCAGGTGTGCTTGCAGCTGCTGCCTTCCATGGCAGGCTGAGGTCTGGTCCAGCTGGTGGACTGAGTCCTGGGCTGGGTGGGGCAGTCATGGGCCCCCACACCACCCTAAGGGAACATCTGGGTCCAGCACATAGTAGGACCCCAACAAATCACCGCAAATGCTTCCCGTTGCCCAAAACATAAATGGACTCATCCTTGATTTCATTTTCTCCCCCATGCCCCTGCTTCCCGGTTGCCGCAGCAGGCCCATCACCAGGTCCAGGCCACCCCCCACAGGGTCCTCCTGCCTCCCCGACTTCCAGCTTTCTCCCTGCACTTCCCACATTAGCGTCTCCTGCCTGGGGCTTCACCGTTCCTTCTTCTTGTAGGGCTGTTCTCTCCACCCGGTTGGCTGCTCCTTCTTCCCCTGGGGGTCTCATTCAGGGAAACATTCCCAGGACACCCCACCAGGAGAGACCACCCCAGCCTTAGGGCCACTGCCTGAGGCCCTTGACCCCTTCTCTATCACTGTCCTCACTTTATTTCTATATGGTAGGATGTGTTGGCACAGGTACTCCAGGATGTGGTGTGTGGTGTGTAGTTTGTGGTGCGTGCATGCAGGGGAGCCCCTGGTGGATTCTCCCCCAGCACCACGATGAGGCCCAGCCTGAGGAAAGGGAGAGAAAGAGAGAAAGGGGAGAAAAGGTTGCAGCCTCCAGACCTCACTACAAACCCGTGGGACCTCAGGGACCCTCAGTGGTTGCCAGGCAACCATTCCGTGTGCCCAGCCTGATACCTCTCCCCTGCCTCCAAGGGTGACCACCCTTTTCTACCTCCTCCAGCCACCCCAGCTCAGACCCTTCCCTAGTCCCTCACAGTTAAGCCCTTTTGTTGGGCCAACATCTGCCCCAGGAATAGCGTGGTGGGCAGTCAGAACTGAGGAAGGGGTGTCCGGGCAATGGGGAATGGTTGAGTTTCAGCTTGGCTACTGCTGATTCCTGAAGGAGATAACAAAGAATGGAAGTGCCAAATCCCTAAAGTGCCACCTCTTTGTCTAGCACTCCCTCATTTAATTTTCACAGGAAGGGCTTGCTATCACAATCCCACACTACCAAGGGAGAGTGTGAGCTTCAGAGAGGTGAAGGAGCTTGCCCTTATAGCAAGATAGCACCATGCTTCGACCTGAATGATCTGACTCCCAGGCCCCATGTGCATTTCTATCTAGCACATTTCTCTGGGCCTCAGTCTGTAAAATGAGAATGTGGGAGCAGATAAGAGATAATAGGTTTATCTTCATGCCAGCTTTGATCCATTGTGAGAACTGCCTGATGACTTGAGAATTCTGAAGCTAAGGTTCAGTGGGAAAGCATGTAGTCATCGATTAGCAATGTCTGCCTTGGCTCAGGAATTAAGGGTTATAGCACATGTGCTGAGTTCCTGCCAGCCCTGACATTTTGGTGCTAGGACATTAACCCTCATTTCTAATGGTGTTGGGCAAGTCCCTGCACTTCTCTGAGGCTCAGATTCTCACTGGCCCTGGCCTAGGAACAGCTTCCCCTGGCCTCATTGTGAAGGAGAGAGCCAGCTGCTCAGCCTCTTTCTACTTATATTTGCAGTAGTGAACAGCTGTTGCCTAGCAACAGGGGGTGGAATGCTGGAGAGGTCTACAGAATCCTGGAATCTGGGCAAACATCCTGCCTATCTCCCACATCCCAGGCATGGACCTTGGAGATACCATGCAAGTCCCATGAGAGTCAGAGCTGTGGCCCGGCACCAGCTAATGCAGGGAGACAGGTCGAGAGGGGCCATGCAGCTGAGTTCAAGCCCTGGCCTTGCTAGACATGCTGAGAGGCTTGGGGCATGTGGCCTCACCTTCCTGAGATCAGTTTCCTTGTGCATATCTTACTTGAGTAAATCACCCCAAGCTGGTAGAGGTACTGCCTTGGGAGTCTTATCCCTGGAGGGCTAATCCAAAAACTCAGAAACAAGCTCAGATGTCCACCCCTACCCCAGATGTCAGGCCTGAGACTATGGTCAGTCCCTAGTCACCTATTAAAGTTGCTGAGCACCCACTATATTGAGCCTGCTAGAAACGTTCATACATTAGCTAAAGGAATCCTGACAACAATCCTGAGAGGCAGGAACTAGCTTTATCCCCATTTCACAGATGAGGAAACCAAGGCTCAGAGGGGTCAGGTCACTAGCCCAGAGTTACACAGCCAGGAAGTAGCAGATCCAGGATGTGAATCCAGGCTTCTGTGACTTCAGAGCCTTGAACCTTGACAAGGTCTCCCCTAGATCCTCTTTATTCTGTTCCCCCTCCCACCTTTGGGGCTTCCTTCTGGCTCCCCAGCCGTGCTCTGTACAAGGACATCAGAGAAGGTCTTCCTCGTCTCCTTCCTCTGGATTGTGACATGGGAGCCCATCCCCTAACAGTGGTGTAGGGGGCTTTGAAGTCTGTGGATAACAGCAGAGGGCAGCAGGTTTATGTTCCTGCCTGGCCTGACTGCAGGGAGGTCATTTTCTCAGGCCATCTGCAGAAACACCACTGCTGGCTAGATGCTCACAACCCTCCTTGACACCCTGGGGGCACAGAGGTCCTGGTCTGGTTAATGGATGTCAGTTGGGGGCTGCAGCGAGGGAGATACACAGGGACAAGGTAGTCGGACAGGGAGGGGTGTAAAAATATGGGAAGGAGAGGGGAGGCAGCAGGAGTCGAGAAGAGACAGATGCCCACAGAAAAGGCATGGGAGGAGAAAATTTGGAGGACGAGGAGGGAGAAAGGGTGGGGATATGATGAAGAGGAAAAGAGGAAGAAGGTGGAGAAAGTATGATGCTGGACAGAGAAGGGGTCTTAGAATCATAGGGAGACAGGAGAAGGAGCTGGTCTTCATGCTCTGCTCTGCCAGCCAAGAGTCAGGGGCAGCCTGCTCCCCCCCCCACTGCTGCCCAGGACCCAGGGCCCAAGTGGGAAATCCAGTGAGAATTCCCAGCTCCTTGCCAGAGCTCTGGATCTCCTGCTGCTGCCTAGGATTCTGGGGACCAGGGCCAGGTCTCCACAGCCCCTCCCACCCCACACCACAGGGCACCTTTGTCCTAAAAAACCACAGGCTCTTGTGGGTTGGGAGGAGGATCTAGGCTCAGACCTAAAACAGACACCCCCTCCAAGACGTCCTTCCAAGTGGAAACTCAGAATCCTGCATTCCTCCCTGCACTGAAGCTTGCTCCCCAGGGCACAGCCCATTCCCTCCTAGGATAGTTCAAAGAATGGGGTTTGGGAGCCATTTAATGAATGGGCATGAGGTACCTGGACAAAGGAGGGAGAGACGGTACTCCTAGAAGGAGAAGAAATGTAAAAGACCCCAGGTACATTGTGGGTGGAAATCTGAAAATGGCAAGAAGACTAGGGGACTGCAAGGAGGGTCTGGTGATATAAAATGAGGCAGGAGAGGGGGTGGGAGCCAGTCCCTGCAGGATCTGGTAGGCTAAAGTGTGCGGTTTAGTCTTTATCCCTGGAGTTAACGGGGAGCTAGAGATGTTTGGTGGAGACTGCTGGTGTTCAGATTTGCATTTCAAGAAGATCCTTCAATCTGCCGTATA